>PVHT020000009.1:1567506-1584214 GCA_004024745.2 Catagonus wagneri
CTTTTGGATGGAATGTCCTATAAATATCTACTAAGTGCATCTGATCTAATGCTTCATTCACGGCCTGTCTGGATTTTCTGTCTGGATGATCTGTCCTTTGCTATAAGTGGGGTGTTAAAGTCCCCCACTATGATTGTGTTATTCTTGATTTCTCCTTTTAAGGTTGTTAGCAGTTGCCTTATATATTGTGGTGATCCTATGTTGGGTGCATAGATATTTAAAATTGTTATATCTTCTTCTTGGATTGATCCTTTGATCATTATGCAGTGCCCTTCCTTGTCTCTTAAAATGTTATTCATTTTAAAATCTAATTTGCTGATAGGAGTATTGCTACTCCGGCTTTCTTTTGATTTTTGTTTGCATGGAATATTTTCTTCCATCCTCTCACTTTCAATTTGTATGTGTCCCTAGAAGTGAAGTGGGTCTCTTGAAGACAGCATATATATGGGTCTTGTTTTTGTATCCATTCGACTAGTCTATGTCTTTTGGTTGGGGCATTCAGTCCATTAACATTTAAGGTAATTATTGATATGTATGTTCTTATTGCCATTGCATTAACTGTTTGGGGTTTTTGTTGCTCATTTTTCTTCCCTTATTCTGTTGTTGTCTCTTCTCACAGATAACTATCTTTAATGTTGTATTTGAGTTGATTTTTCTTATTTGTTTGTGTATCAATTGTAGATTTCTGGTTTGCAGGTACCCTGATGTTTTACTATGTGAGTCTATAGATAAATGAGATTAAGTTGTTGCTTTCTTAATTGCAAGTGTATCTCCAGTGTCCTGCATTTGTGCTGTCTTCTCACGATTTCTAATTTTGGTGGCACAATTGTGCATGGATGATTTAGTATCTTTACTGTATATTGTCTTTACTGGTGAGCCTTGTAATTTGTGGCCTTTTCTTTTCTGCATAGAGAAATTCCTTTAGGATTTCTGGTAAATCTGGTTTAGTGTTGCAGAAATCTCTTAGCTTTTGCTTATCTGTAAAGCTTTTGATCTCTCCTTCAAATCTGAATGAGAGCCTTGCTGGGTAAATTAATCTTGGTTGGAAGTTTTTTCCTTTCATCATGTTGAGTATATCATGCCACTCCCTTCTGGCCTGCAGAGTTTCAGCTGAAAAATCTGCTGATAAACTTATTGGGGTTCCCTTGTATGTCACTTGTTTCTTTTCCCTAGCTGCTTTCAATATTTTCTCTTTGTCTTTAGTTTTGGTACTTTTGATTAATACGTGTCTCGGGGTGTTCCTCCTTGGGTTTATTTTACATGGTACTCGTTGTGCTTCCTGGATTTCAGTTAGTGGTTCCTTTCCCATATTAGGGAAGTTTTTGGCTATTATCTCTTCAAATATTTTTTCTGTCTCCTTCTCTCTCTCTTCTCCCTCTGGCACCTCTATAATACGGATGTTGGTGCGTTTAACATTATCCCAGAGTTCCCTGAGACTCAGCTCATTTCCTTTCAATCTTTTATCTCTTCTCTCTTCCGCATTATTGATTTCCACCAATCTGTCCTCCACCTCGTTGATTCATTCTTCTGCCTCCTGTATTCTACTCTTGGCTGCTTCTAATGATTTTCTTTTATTTCAGTTATTGTATTTTGCATTTCTTCTTGTTTAATTTTTACATCTGTATTTCTTTGCTCAGTGCTTCCTGTAAATTATCAGTCTTTACCTCCAGTTTATTTCCAATGTCTTGCATCATCCTCAGCATCAACAATCTAAAGTCTCTTTCTGGGAGGCTGATAATCTCATCACTGAGCTGTTTTTCTGGGCTTTTTTCTTTCTCCTTTATCTGAGTTATAGTTTTCTGTCTTTTGATTTTTATATGTTTTTGGTATGGTGACCTTTTTCCAACAATAGAGTTGTAGCCTCTCTTAGTTCTGGTGTTTGCCTACCCTGTGGCTGAAGTTGGTATTGGGGCAGGGGCGGGGGGCTTGCTGTTGTCTTTCCAATTGAAGGGACCGGTGCCTGCCCACTAGTAGGTGGGGTTGATTCCTGTCCCTCTGAGGGGTGGGGCTTTGTCTCTGGGTGATATTACAGGTGGCTGTATGCCTGAGGGCTCTTTAGGCAGCCTGTTTACTGATCAGTGGGGCTGTGATCCTACCTGGATTATTGTTTGGCCTGGGGCTTCTCAGTGCTGAAATGGCTACCTTCAGAGAAATGCAGGCTGATGAATGTTCTCAGATCTTCATCTCACAACAAGCCATAGTCACCGCTGTTTTCCCAGGAAAGCCTCCAAGAATTGCAGTCAGGTTTGACCCAGATTCCTATGGAGACTTTGCCTTGCCGGGACCCAGTGCACGTAAAAGTCTGTGTGCGCCTTTCAAGATTGGGGTCTTCTTTTCCCCCAGCCCTGTGGAGCTTCTGCACACAAGCCCCACTGGCCTTCAATGCCAGATGCTCTGGGGGTCTTTCTCCCTGTGCCAGATCCCCAGGCGTGGGGATTTGACGTGGGACTCAGAACTCTCAGTCCTGTAACTGAGTCTCTGTGATACAGTTACTTTCCAGCCTGTGGGGCTTCCCACCTGGGAGTTATAGGGTTGCCTTTATCATGTAATCGCCCCACCTACCTCTTGATGTGGTCTCCTCTTTGTCTTCTGGAGTAGAATATCTTTTCGAAAGTTTCCAGATCATTTGGCTGAAGGTTGCTTGGCATTTGGTTGTAATTTTGATGTTTTTAGGAGAGAAGTTGAGCTACAGTCCTTCTATTCCGCCATCTTAATTCAATCCCCTCACCCCTATTTTTAGATCCTTATTCAGTATTTAAAAAGCAGCTTTCTTTACAAGATATGGAATATTAATTTCTGTTAAATAGCTTTGTTGATGGATTTACATAATTTTTTTCCTTACATTATTACTAAAAGACTTCTATTACTGGGGGAGAAAAAGACCATATTATTTACACATTTTTGGTTTAGAAATTTAGGAGGTTTTCCATGGAAATATATATTATTCATGGGATCAAAAAAAAATTGCTGGATCACGAGGACAGAATGAATTCAAATTACCACATTGAATTAACTATAAAAATCATGTATGGATCCCAGATAGAAGCATCTTAACAAGCACAGATCCACAAGTAGAGATGTGTATCACTCAGATAGGATATTTCCCTACTTCCCTGAGAAAGTATTAGTAATGAAAATAGTAATAATAAATTATTCTTTTAATAAATAGTCATAATAATAGTAATAGTACCAAAGACAGGAGAATGTTAAAATCAAATTCTCCCTGGCTGTATTAATTTCTCCAATCTTATTTACCATCCCCAAACATTTTGGCCATGATCCTTTAAAAATGATGTCTATAGGGAAACAGATATGAGTTCATTTAGATGAAGGAAGGAAGGGAAAATATCTTAGCATTTTTAGCCCCATTGGAACAAATATTTAAAGGATATGGGATTTATTACTAGTGTGGACTGAATGTGTCTCCTAAAATTTCATAGGTTAAAACCTAAAGAAATTACCATTGTGATGGTATATGGAGGCAGAGTATTTGGGAGGTAATTAGGTCATAGGGGTAGGATGCCCCACGAATGGGATTAGTGTTCTTATAAAAAGAGAGAGAGATGATTGCTCTCTGCCATGTGAGGATACAAGTGTAGATAGCTGTCTGCCAACTAGGAAGTATGCTCTCACTCAACATGAAATCTGCCAGTGCCTTGATTTTGGACTTCCCTATCTCCATACTGTGAGAAACATGTTTCTGTGATTTAAGCTATAGTTTATGGTATCCTGCTATAGCAGCCAGGACGAAGGCACTTGTATTATTATGTAAAGTGGTATTAAGTTATGTTTTCTCTTTTATAACTTGGAACTATAAGACTTCTTGCCCTCAATCTTATGTGAGAGGGCACATAAGGGCTTTTGTAATGCCACAAAAAAAGACAATTTTAATCCACTGACAACTGTTCTTGACCTTCAAAGTGATTAAAAAATAAATAGGTCACCACCAAGAGAAAGAAAAGTGTTTATTCTTCGAGTTTTTTGAGAAACTGTGACCTTTTATTTTAGCTAAATTCATGTATATGTGCACACACACACACACACACTTGTGATGTAAAGGTTTTAAACCTCAGATTGCTTATTATCAACCAAATGATCTTATCCAGTAAAAAAGGTTCTAATAATGAGGATAATGAAACTTACTGGGATTGGCTTCAAAATCCAGTTTATTTCATTGCTTCTTGAAATGTCAGAGTGTTTTTTGATGAGGGTCACAGGAATACTCACAATCGTTTCAACGTAATGCAACTAGAGGGCAAACAATCCTGATTTTTAATTCAAAAGCAGTTAAAAAGCAATTTGCTCTGGGTTATAAAATCAAGAATTATTGTTTTAGGGACAAGTGCCTAATGTAAAGGGCTATGTTAACATTATATTAGTGAAGAGGTAAGACAGTGAGGCTTTCATTCAACTGTAATAAGGAAAAAAAGGGGAAAATAAACTTTAGATTTACTGAAAAAACTACACATACAATGACAATAGCAAGGTGCCTTGCCTTGGCATGACTACTCAGAAATTGTGTAACCTTGGAAAATGTTTTGAACATTTCTAACTTTCAGTTACATTAGTAAAAAAGGAAGGTAATGAGTCTATCTGATCAGGTAAAATATTTTAATATAAATAACATCCCATCATTAATTTATGTCTGTCTTAAATATGGTGGTTATTTTGGGGGAAAGAATCTTTTTTGGGGGGGTATCTTAGTAGCAGCATTTCTTATAAATACAGGTAAGTATACCTTCTAGGAAACAAGCATATTTTCTCTAAAGTTTCTTACCCAGCAGAATAATGATGCAGAGGAGAATGGCAATCAAGGCCCCAGTGCTGAGGCCAGCAGGAAGGAGCAGGGCTTCGGCACTGCAGGACTGCATGTTGCCTTGGCTGTCGCAGGCGCAGACTCTGATGGTGAGTGTGCCAGTGCTGCTCTGAATTGGGTAATCATTGTCTGATATCACCACAGGCAAGAGATAGGTGCTTATTTCATGTCTACTGAATCCATTTTTTCTGGTTAAAATCCTGGCAGTATTATCTAAAATAAATTTTAGTATATTACAAATGGCTTGGGACAATACATTCGTCTCATCCTGATCACCCTGGTTTGACATACAAATAAAAAGATGTTTAGGAGTTAGCTGGTGGCCCAGTAGGTTAAGGGCCTGGCATTGTCCCTGCAGTGGCATGGGTCACTGATGTGGCATGGTTTTTGATCCCTGGTGTGGGAACTTCCACATGGCACTGGCGCAGACCAAAAAAAAGATGTATATGTAAAATACAAAATTGATATCAATTTTTCTATCAAGTTATACAAGGCAATTCAAATACAGATAAGATAAATAAGATAGTTTGAGGAACTGAATATGATGATTACTTATTATATTTTTAACTAATTCTCAGATGTTTTCAAAATGAATTTTTATAAGTGAATCATTTATCAAAACTACTGAGACGGTAGCATACTGTTTTTTGCAGTTTTCAGAAAATGAACATTACACATGCGTAGTAAATGTTTTTTATTTACAAATGAATGTGTGTCCGCCCATGCACAAAACACACATTAATCCAATATTCATGAAGATAAATATGATTAGGTAGATTTTAACTGTATTTGCACTTTAAAAATCAACAATACAGTCAAAAAAACCTTCAAAAGTCCCAATACATGAGGAACAGTGAGCAAGTTACTTGATTTTCTTTGAGGGGGGACATGCCTGTGGCACGCTGAAGGTCCAGGGCCAGGGATCCATTCTGTGCCACAGCAGTGACCAGAGCTACAGCAATGACAATGCCTGATCCTTAACCCACTGAACTACCAGGAAAAACCCAAATATTTCTGAGCTTTGATTTCCATCCATTAAAATTAATACAATGTGTAACTCAAAATATTGGTGGAGGACAACTAATGTGGAGTGCCTAGTAGACACAAAGAAAAAAGTAGGGACTTAAGGCTAGCAACCTACTACCTAGTGTATTGCTACTGATATTTATTTTATCTGATAATTCACCCAGTATCCTTAAATGTGAGTTATGGGGTTAATAATAATTTTTCTTCTAGCTCTATATAATATTGAAAAAAATGAAGTCAGTATATACTTGGATGATAATTTCCTATTCTGTTTGTCCAATGTGAATAGTCTTTTATTAGTCAATCCCATAGGCTCTTTAAAATGCCAGTGTAGGGATGGGAACGAGTTAGGCAATTGCTAAATCAAACAAACAAGAGAGCAAAATGTAAAAAAAAAATTTAAAAAAAGAAAAGTGACACATTTTTGCAGGTACAGTGGTTGAACATAAAGTAATCATTTGCTAAATTATTAGTAAGAAGCTAAATCTTATACTAACTACTTACTACATAAGCTTGGAAAAGTAAATTAGCAACATAGAAGATGTGCATAAGCAAATTTAAAAAATAAAATGTGATCCTCGGAGTTCCCTTCATGGCTCAGTGGTTAACGAATCCGACTAAGAACCATGAGGTTGCGGGTTCGATCCCTGGCCTTGCTCAGTGGGTTAAGGATCCGGCGTTGCCGTGAGCTGTGGTGTAGGTCACAGACGCGGCTCGGATCCCGCGTTGCTGTGGCTGTGGCGAAGGCCGGCAGCTACTGCTCCCGTTAGACCCCTAGCCTGGGAACCTCCATATGTCGTGGGTGTGGCTCTACATAAAGGCAAAAAGACAAAAAAATAAAAAATAAAAAAAAAATGTGATCCTAATAATTCTTCAATTTTGACTTATCTTCCAAGAGGTATTAGGAAACAATTTTTCCTTTCTCAAACATACACTAAAATAAACATTTATAGGGAAAATTCCTGTTGTGGCTCAGTGAAAACGAATCCGACTAGTATCCATGAGGATGCCGGTCTGATCCCTGGCTTTTGCTCGGTGGGTTAAGGATCGTGAGTTGCCATGAGCTGTGGTGTAGCTTGCAGATCCCGTGTTGCTGTTGCTGTGGCTGTGGTGTAGGCCAGCAGCTACAGCTCTGTTTCAACCCCTACCTGGGAACTTCCATATGCCACAGTGCACCCTAGGAGGCAAAAATAAAGTAAAATAAAATAAAATAAATATTTATGCACATGTGAATATTTTTAAAGTCTTCTTGCCATATACTTTTTTAACTTTTCAAAAATTTCTAAAGCTTAATTTTGCCTTAACAGCTTTCATACATTAGAGAACCAAAATAAGTTTTATGCTAAACTAACCATTCTATTCGAGTAATTTTATCAAATATTCAGAAAGTTTATATAATGCTTTTGACCTATAAGCTAGTGAAAAGTGAGGGAATATTAATAATGTGATACTGAGTGTGGTATTACAGAAGCAGGAAATAAATGCATTTTTTAAAAAGAGAATGATGTAGAAATTAAAGATTAGAAATATTCTATTTAGTGTATGTTCAGGTTTATGTTCATATAGTTTCAGCCCTTGCTTTGAGTAACTTACATAGGATCACTCACTTTTCCAAATATAGGAAAATAGCACTGTTTATCAAAAATTAATTACAACTAGCCTCAAGTTGTTTCCCCAGTAATTATGAATTGTGATAAGATAGTACCAATTCAAGTCTCTATTTCTTTTTAAAATTGAAAGGTGGCTTGTTGAGATCCAGGGCTCAGTTTAACAGGAACATAAGACAAATTAAAGTACAATTAGAAAGAGGTACAATATTGTTAATTCAGTACTGAGAACATTATATGTATGTTCAAATTCTATGTATAGATTATCAGATCCAGCAAATTAAAATGATGGGTATTATTTTTCTGATATTCAAAAGTAATTGGGCATTTTTTATTTTACCTGTCAAATCTCTGTTAATTTTTCCAAACACAGTCATTTTAGAGGGATAGAAAAACATAGAAATTTCAGAAACTTAGATTTAGTAAACAGATGTTAACAGTCGATGCTCTCCCTAAAACAAATTTGTGCAAAGTTTTTACAACGTATCTCAAATAATAATTCCTCAGTGTAAAGCTATTCACTTTCTTAAACTACTTTCTGTCATTCTGAAAGCCACCTAGAATTTCTATAGCAATCTGGTTCTGCCAGGATACATACATAGAAAGGCATTTTAAATATGCCAATGTAGTTATTAAATTTATTTTAAGAATAACTACATCTATACTTGCTCTAAAACAGGTATGCTTTTTTAACAAAAGCTGACATAATTACTTTTACATAAATTTATTTAGGAGCGAAAATCTCTAATTACATAGTTTACATACATACCATACATATTTTCTAAAGAATAAAGCTGTTCAACTTTTAAAAAATAGTAACAATTTTTAAATTTTCCTCTAGAATATGTTTCTGCTGTTTTTGAGAATGTAAGACATATGTTTATTATTTTTGATCACAGAGACATTATAAAATTTATGTTACATAAGAAAATAGGGTATCTTGCCCTTACAGCTAACCTTTTGCACTCGATCCCTTCATAGGCTGATGTAGCTACCTCTTATTCCTCTTCTATGCATCTTTGGCTCTGGTGAATCTGCTTCTATTAAATCTCATTGAAGTTTGCACAAGAGTCTCACGGAGTCATTCATTTCTCTGTCAGCGTGCACTACGTTTTTTGTTATAGGAATTAATTATTCCCAGCCTTTCTAGCCCTGACAAGAGTCAGTCTTTTTATTAATACCCATTAGAGACTTCTTTCATGTATTCTGTTGTTTGAAAATTCAAGAGAGTCAACACTGTCAGTTACCATAATATCTCATTAAAAGCATAATGAAAGCTAAGGTTTGTAACACAGGTGTATAAATTAACACATAATGTATATGGTAATTGTTACTCTGAGGAAAACTTCTTGTTCATGTTACCCTAAATCATAATGAACACCTTCTAAAATTTACCTTCTGGAGTTCCAGTTGTGGCCCAGCAAGTTAAACACCTGACATAGTATATCCATAATGGTGCAGGTACTATCCCCGGCCCTGCTCAGTGGGTTAAGGATCCAGCATATCCACAAGCTGCAGCATAAGTTGAAGATGCAGCTCAGATTCGACCCCTAGCCCTAGAAACTCCATGCCTCAGGTGTGGCCATAAAAAGAAGAAATAAATAAATAAAAATTAAATTAAATTTACCTTCATTGTCCTGTACTGTGAAGTTTGGATTGACTGCAGCTAAACTGAAGAAAAATTTCTGTCCACCTAAAGGGTCATCTTTGTCTACTGCACTTATAGTCTGTATTAGCTGTAGAAGAGAGAAAAGTGAATATTTATCAAATTTCCATGGATATAATCTGCTTTATAATATGCAATTTCTGAACATCCAACTTTGTCTATCATTTATTTAAGGATAATTGATTTTCTCATGCATGCTTCTTTGAGTTATTCTACCTTGTTACTGTTATTTTGATTTTAACAGTCTCCATCTTTTCCTCTCTTGTCTCCTGCTTCTGTCTCTGTTTCTCAATTTCCCCTAAATTTTATCTATTATTTTTATTAAAAAAATAGAGCTACTGTATTATTTACAGTTTTGTTAATTTAATAAGCATTTGAAGTGAGTAGGTTATTTCATATATCTTTAAACATTTATCTGAAAGAGTTATCTAACATAGGAAAATTTTGAAAATTATAGTAAGTGCCTCCATCTGCATGGAGGACTCTTCTAGTTCAGGCACAAGAGGGGACTATTAATTCAACATCAATTCTAAGTTGCATCCTTTCCTGGGGGAAAGTCTTCTAACCTTAGGCAGGGAATAGGCAAGAAAGGAGGAGGGGGTGGCAATAGCTTTATTTCTGCCTCATTGTGTCCATAGCAAGTAAAAAGAATTATGTTCCATGTTATTCTAAATGCTGTTCTTAAAGAGCACCTAACTCAGAGGAGTACTGGGTGAATTGAACTACTCCATAAATAACTAAAGCACATCTATAAGCCCCCAAAGTATCCACTTCCCTAGAAGGAGAGAAGACAGAGTTAACAAATTAATTTCAAGAACGGTTCAGTGAAGAAGTACTTTATTCAACAACCTTTGTTCTTCCTTTTTTTTTTTTTTTTTTCCTTGGCTGCACCCATAGCATGCTGAAATCCCAAGGCTAGGGATGGAACCTGAGCCACAGCAGTGACAATGCCAGATCCTTAATCCACTTAGCCATGAGGGAACTCCCAGCAACCGTTCTGATTTTGCCTGTTAGGGTGTCATAACCTAGAATTTCATCGAGTGTATAACAGTTTAGTCAAGCAAACATTTTCAACCTATGAGACCAAAATTACATTTAACAAATTGGTCTTATTAAAAATTATTATGATGGGGAGTTTCTGCTATGGCTCAATGGAGTTGGCAGCATCTCTGCAGTTCTGGGACTTAGGTTCAATCCCCAGCCTGGCACAGTGGATTAAGAATCCCACGTGTCCCCACGTGCAGCATAGTTCTCAACTGTGGCTGGAATATAACCCCTGGCCCAGGAACTCCATAGGCCTCAAGGTGGCCAAAAAAGAAAAAAGAAAAAAAACTGTTGTGGAAACTGTTGCACATACTTTTTTATTAAAATCGTCTTCAATTTGATTATTTTCCCTCAATATACCAACTGTTTGTTTCTTTCTTTCTTTAAGGCCACAGGTAGAGCATATGGGAGTTCCCAGGCTAGGGGTAGAATTGGAGCTACAGCTGCCAACCTATGCCGTAACCACAGCAATACCAGATCTGAGCTGCATCTGTGACCTACACTGCAACTTGAGCCAACGCCAGATCCTTAACCCACTGAGTGAGGCCAGGGGTCAAACCCACATCCTTATGGATACTAGACATTTTCATATCTGTTGAGCCACAATGGGAACTCCCCAATTTGTTTTTAAAAGTTCCAAAAATAAGAAATTACTGAGCCAGGAGTTCCTGTTGTGGCTCAGTGTGTTATGAAGCTGACTAGTGTCCATTAGGATGTGGGTTTGATCCCTGGCCTTGCTCGTGGGTCAGTGTTCTGGTGTTGCTGTGGTGAGCTGTGCCCTAGGCTGGCAGCTCCAGTTCCTAGCCTGGGAACATTCCTATGCCGCAGGTGCAGAAAATTACTGAGCCAGATATAGGTAAAAAAAGAAAAAAAGACCTAAGGAAAATAAACACAATCCTTTCTTTTGTATATTTTGAATACATTTGGAAATCAGTATTGATGACTCAAATGCTCTGAAAAGATATCTCTTGAAAATCAAATAGAATAACCATAGAGGGAGCAATGTATGCTGCAGTTGCAAAGTGGGTAATTTATCTCTTGCAGAAAAGGCTTCAACTTATATCATGCTGAGCCTGCCAAGTAGAGGACTATTTGGAATGGTATTTTTAGGGCACACTCTTTCATTAAGAAGTAGGTCGGAAGTAGCTAAGTCATTTAAGTACTCCAAATTAAACATTTCCATAACATTTTCAAATAAAAAAATGAATCCAATTGCAGCAATTTTACCATTTCAAACAATAGACAGGCTATTGAATTCCCTTTGAATCTTCTGAAGGAAGAATTTGAGTTATTCCACAATGTAATTTGCATAAAAATGTAACCGTGACATTGATGTTTATAAAGACCATCAAATGATGTCAAAACACAATACAGTTTTGCAATGGCTTCTCTTGCTTTAATAAAACACGTTTGATTCTCAATTATTATTTATAACATGCAGCTTCCCTCTGTAAAGATGGCACTCAAACCAATTAAGAGCATTTCTTTCAGCCATACAGGCTGCAGCTCTCCAAACAAAAAAAATGAGTCCACTGAGGAAAAGACTCAAAGAATTATAAACAAAGCTGGTGTAGGAAGAATGTTTTAAAGGATGAAAACTAAGTCATTAAGTACTTTATGTGTTGTTATAATGATGAAATGCAAGTATAAGGCTTAGGAACAAAGTCAGTAGCCTTGCCTCAAAATTGTATTTGTGTACACTGGAATCTTGATAAAACGCTTTGCTGATCCCAAGTATTTGTCTCTGTGTTTTCCCCAACTTTGATTTCCCATATCTCAAGTGGTTACCAGTGTTTATCTAATGGCACAGCAGCACTTACTTTTCCTTTGTTCTTTTGTCCTTGTTTTTGAAAGTTTAAAAAGTTATTTCTTCTTACACCTTAACTTTTGTGGCTACAATAAAATCTCATAATCACATTTGAACTTTAGGAAGGACATATGAAACTTGTTAACTGTTATTTAAAACATTTTCAACTGCCCAGAAACATCAGATTGTGGTTTTGTTTGTTTGCATTTAATTATATGACTGGGACTTTATGTGTGTGATTTTATTTCTGTTTACTCATTCTTCTCGGGGTTGGGAAAAGAAAATATTTAATGCGCCTGTTAAAATCTTGCTATACTTTTAAATCCTCTGGGAGCTTACCTGTCCTGGTCTGGCATTTTCACATACAAAAGTGTCATAAAACACAGCAAATTGTGGAGCATTGTCATTAACATCCAAAATTCTCACAAAAACAGCCACACGAGTCATCTCCTTGGGATTGTCTAGATAAGGGAGAGGAAAAATTTGTTAGGAAGAGACACTTGTATAACCAGATTTAATTTATATAAGCATCTTGTGGATATTAAGTGCTTCCTGCTCAAATAAGCATCACATTCATTCTACTAACGTAATGAGCAACTGCAATAAAGAAAATTACTGTAGTGCCTAATTAAGTACTCATGAATTCAGTTATTATGGGGCTCAAGAGTACTATTAATATTTTGAAAAATCTTTTCCAAAGCACAATTCAGTGTAATTGAGTTCATATTATATTTGTGTCCTTACTCTCCAAATACATAAAATAACAAACATATATTAAATCTTCATTATACATCATTATGTTACTTAATTTATACCCTTTTTTTTTGAATGAAGGGTAGTTTTAAATAAATTAGTAACTTGCCAAAGGTTATCTCCTAAGTCATAGTTGTTGTATTAGAGCCTACCCCTCAAAGTGCTTTTAACACTTAAGTGTATTCCAACAGCTACTCTCAACTGGAAGAGAGTAGCTGCTGGAATATTTTGGAAACTTTGATTTTTAGAAATTTTAATCTATAGCTACTAATTTTACAAATTGGATAGAAATTTACAATGAAATACAAGATTTTAGCTATTTCATTCATGTAATTGTTACCAGTACCATTACAACAATTAAGGCTCAATTCTGTATAAAAAAAAAACTAGTTTTAGTAGTAATATGTACTATATAATAATCATGATATTTTTGCTTAAAAGCTAAAATCAAGAGCATCAAAGTTTTCCATAACATATGCATTTAAAATGTTTTCATTTGTAAATGGAATTTTAAAATATAAATGTATATCCAGCTAGCCTTGAGTAACAACTTCATATTACAATTGCATTATCTTCACCATGGATTTTTTTAGGCACTTGCACTGGTATCTGAGAGTGTTTTGGCATCTTAAATTCAGGTTATATTCATCAGCCTTTGTGACACCACAAAATCTCAATCTCTGGATATAGTTCAACTTCTGTTAGAATTTTGGCAAAGTCAAGCTAAGATCAATAATAAAAGAAGAGAGGACATAATTAGCTAAAAGTAAAGCAAAATGACGACAGCAAAAATAGCAGATGAGCTGAGGGACAGTGGCCATCTTATTAAATGGCTTCTACCAATATGGGTTATGAATAGTACAATTTACCATTGTGAAATTCATCTGACTCTCTAATTTTATCTAAATACTTTTTTTAAGATATAGGGGTCAAAAAATACGGTCAGGTACAAATAGAGAGTATATCACTACTCAAAAGAATTTCTTTCTCCTCCATTCTCTCCATGTAATTATGTTACTAAAATAATGAAATCAGCACTTCAAAAAAATGAAACATGAGAAGTGATTACTTGGCCGTGACATTTTACATGGTTGAATAAAACGAAGGAATGCAGACAGAATTCTAAATCTATTTGAAGTATATTTACCTTGTCTTCCCCTTTTCAAGGGAAACTTTAAAATGCATTTCCTCTTGAGATTGGATTAAGATGGCGGACTAGAAAGACTGGAGCTAAACTTCTCTCCCAAAAAACAACAAAACTAAAACCAAATGCCAAGCTGCCTTCAACCAAATGGATTTGAAACTTCCAAAAAAGACATTCTACTCCAGAAGACAAAAAGGAGACCACATCAAGAGGTAGGAGGGGTGATTACACGATAGAAGGAACTCCATACCTCCCGGGTGGGAAGCCCCACAGACTGGAAAGTAACTGCATCACAGAGACTCAGCTACAGGACTGAAGAGTTCTGAGCCCCATGTCAAATCCCCATGCCTGGGGATCTGGCACAGGGAGAAAGAGGCCCCAGAGCATCTGGCATTGAAGGCCAGTTGGGCTTGTGTGCAGGAGCTCCACAGGACTGGGGGAGACAGAGACCACAGTCTTGAAAAGCACACACAGCCTTTCAGGTGCACTGGGTCCCAGGACAAAGCAAAGTCAAAGTCTCCATAGGAATCCAGGTGGAACCCGACTGCAATTCTTGGAGGATCTCCTGGGAAAATGGGTGACTGTGGCTTGTTGTGGGGGAAGAGCATCGGAGGTGAAGCTCTCAGGAACATTCATCAGCCTGCATTTCTCTGGAGGGGGCCATTTCTGGGAAAATCTGGTCCCTCCCATCAGCGCTGAGAATCCCCAGGCCAAACAATAATCCAGGTGGGACCACAGCCCCACCCATCAATAAACAGGCTGCATAAAGAACCCCCAGACACACAGCCAGCCTCTAATCTCATCCAGAGACAAAGCCCCACCCACCAGAGGGATAGGAATCAACCCCACCAACTAGTGGGCAGGCATCAGTCCCTCCCATCGGGAAGACTACAGCAAGACCCCTCCATACCAACTTTAGCTACAGGGGAGGCAAACACCAGAACTAAGAGAGGCTACAACTCTATTGTCAGCAAAAAGGTCACCACACCAAAAACATATAAAAATCAAAACACAGAAAATTATAACTCAAATAAGGGAGAAAGGAAAAATCCCAGAAAAACAGCTCAGTGATGAGGAGATTATCAGCCTCCCAGAAAGTGACTTTAGATTGTTGATGCTGAAGATGGTGCAAGACATTGGAAATAAACTGGAGGCAAAGACTGATAATTTACAGGAAGCACTGAGCAAAGAAATACAAGATGTAAAAATTAAACAAGAAGAGATGCAAAATAGAATAACTGAAATAAAAAAAAAATCATTAGAAGCAGCCAACAGTAGAATACAGGAGGCAGAAGAACGAATCAGTGATGTGGAGGACAGATTGGTGGAAATCAATAATGCGGAAGAGAAAAGAGATAAAAGATTGAAATGAAGTGAGGAGAGTCTCAGAGAACTCTGGGATGATGTTAAATGCACCAACATCCATATTATAGAGGTGCCAGAGGGAGAAGAGAGAGAGAAGGGGAGAGAGAAAATATTTGAAGAGATAATAGCTGAAAACTTCCCTAATATGGGAAAGGAACCACTAACTCAAATCCAGGAAGTGCAAAGAGTACCGTATAAAATAAACCCAAGGAGGAACACCCCGAGACACGTATTAATCAAAATTACCAAAATTAAAGACAAAGAGAAAATATTGAATGCAGCTAGGGAAAAGAAACAAATGACATACAAGGGAACCCCGATAAGGTTATCAGCAGATTTTACAGCTTAAACTCTGCAGGCCAGAAGGGAGTGGCATGATATACTTAATGTGATGAAAGAAAAAAACTTCCAAACATGGTTACTTTACCCAGCAAGGCTCTCATTCAGATTTGAAAGAGAAATCAAAACCTTTACAGATAAGCAAAAGCTAAGAGATTTCTGCAACACTAAACCAGCTTTACAACAAATCCTAAAGGAACTTCTCTAGGCAGAAAAGAAAAGGCCACACAACCAGAAACAAAAACACCACAAATGACAAGGCTCACCAGTAAAGGTATATATACAGTAAAGATACTAAATCATCTATGCACAATTGTGCTACCAAAATCAGAAATTGTGAGAGCACAAATGCAGGACACTGGAGATGCACTTGCAATTAATAAACCAACAACTTAAAAAAAATCTGATTTATATATAGATTCCTATATCAAAACTTCAGGGTAACTGCAAAGCAAAAATCTACAATTGATACACAAACAAATAAGAAAAATCAACTCAAATACAACATTAAAGATCGTCATCTTGTGAGAGGAGACAACAAGAGAATAAGGGAAGAAAAAAGAGCAACAAAAACCCCAAACAGTTAATGCAATGGCAATGAGAACATACATATCGATAATTACCTTAAATGTTAATGGACTGAATGCCCCAACCAAAAGACATAGACTAGCCGAATGGATACAAAAACAAGACCCATATATATGCTGTCTTCAAGAGACCCACTTCACTTCTAGGGACACATACAAATTGAAAGTGAGAGGATGGAAGAAGATATTCCATGCAAACAAAAATCAAAAGAAAGCCAGAGTAGCAATACTCCTATCAGCAAATTAGATTTTAAAATGAATAACATTTTAAGAGACAAGGAAGGGCACTGCATAATGATCAAAGGATCAATCCAAGAAGAAGATATAACAATTTTAAATATCTATGCACCCAACATAGGATCACCACAATATATAAGGCAACTGCTAACAACCTTAAAAGGAGAAATCAAGAATAACACAATCATAGTGGGGGACTTTAACACCCCACTTATAGCAAAGGACAGATCATCCAGACAGAAAATCCAGACAGGCCGTGAATGAAGCATTAGATCAGATGCACTTAGTAGATATTTATAGGACATTCCATCCAAAAG
>PVHT020000009.1:1585214-1627079 GCA_004024745.2 Catagonus wagneri
TAGGATCACCACAATATATAAGGCAACTGCTAACAACCTTAAAAGGAGAAATCAAGAATAACACAATCATAGTGGGGGACTTTAACACCCCACTTATAGCAAAGGACAGATCATCCAGACAGAAAATCCAGACAGGCCGTGAATGAAGCATTAGATCAGATGCACTTAGTAGATATTTATAGGACATTCCATCCAAAAGCAACAGAATACACATTCTTCTCAAGTGTGCACAGAACATTCTCTAAGATGGATCACATCCTGGGCTACAAATCAAGCCTCGGTAACTTTAAGAAAATTGAAATCATATCAACCATCTTTTCTGACCACAATGCTATATGACTGGAAATCAACAAGAAAGAAAAAAATGGCAAAAAATACGAACACAATGAGACTAAACAACATGCCACTGAACAACCAATGGATCACTGAAGAATTCAAAGAGGAAATTAAAAAATACCTAGAATCAAATGACAACAAAGACATGACACCCCAAAACCCCTGGGATGCAGCAAAAGCAGTTCTAAGAGGAAAGTTTATAGCAATACAAGCCTACCTCAGGAAACAAGCAAAAGCTCAAATAAACCACCTAACTTTACATCTAAAGCAGCTAGAGAAGGAAGAACTGACAAGACCTAAAGTTAGTAGAAGAAAAGAAATTATAAAGATCAGAGCAGAAATCAATGAAATAGAAACAAAGAAAACCATAGAAAAGATCAATGAAACTAAAAGCTGGTTCTTTGAAAAGATCAACAAAATTGATAAACCCTTAGCCAGACTTATCAAGAAAAAAAGAGGACACAAATCAATAAAATTAGAAATGAAAAAGGAGAAGTAACAATGGACATCACAGAAATACAAAGGATCACAAGAGACTACTATATGCAACTTTATGGCAACAAAATGGAAAACCTAGAAGAAATGGACACATTCTTAGAAAAGTACAATCTTCCAAGACTAATCCAAGATGAAATAGAAAATATGAATAGATGAGTCATAAGTTCTGAAATTGAAACTGTGATTTAAAACTTCCAGCAAGCAAAAGTCCATGACCAGATGGCTTCACAGGCGAATTCTGTCAAACATTTATAGAAGAGCTAACACCTATCCTTATGAAAGTCTTCCAAAAAATTGCAGAGGAAGGGACACTTCCTAAGTCATTCTATGGGGCAACCATCACCCTGATACCAAAGCCAGACAAAGATACCACAAAAAAAAGAAAATTACAGGCCAATCTCACTAATGAACATAGATGCAGAAATCCTCAACAAAATACTAGCCAACCGAATCCTGCAATATATAAAAAGGATTGAACATCACGATCAAATGGGAATTATCCCGGGGATGCAAGGATTCCTCAATATCTGCAAATCAATCAGTGTGATACATCATGTTTGCAAACTGAAGAATAAAAACCATATGATCCTCTCCATAGATGCAGAAAAAGCTTTTGACCAAATCCAACACCCATTTCTGATAAAAACGCTTCAGAAAGTGGACATGGGCGAATGTACCTCAACATAATGAAGGCCATCTATGACAAACCCAGAGCTCACACCATTCTCAATGGTGAAAAGCTGAAAGATTTCCCACCGAGATCAGGAACAAGACAGGGATGTCCACTCTCGCCACTACTATTCAACATAGTTTTGGAAGTCCTAGCCACAGCAATCAGAGAAGTAAAAGAAATTAAAGGAATCCAAATTGGAAAAGAAGAAGTAAAACTACCACTCTTTGCAGATGTCATGATACTATACCTAGACAATCTTAAAGACTCTACCAGAAAACTGTTAGAGCTCATCAATGAATTTGGCAAAGTCGCAGGATACAAAATTAATACACAGAAATCAACTGCATTTCTATATACTAACAATGAAGGATCAGAAAGAGAAATTAGGGAAGTGATCCCATTTACCATTGCATCAAAAATAATCAAATACTTAGGAATAAACCTACCTAAAGAGACAAAAGACCTGTACTCTGAAAACTCTAAGACCCTGATGAAAGAAATCAAGGATGACATGAACAGATGGAAAGACATACCGTGCTCTTGGATTGGAAGAGTCAATATTATCAAAATGACTATACTACCCATGGCAATCTACAGATTCAATGCAACCCCTATCAAATTACCAAGGACATTTTTCACAGAACTAGAACAAAATATTTTAAAGTTTGTTTGGAAGCACAAAAAACCCAGAATAGCTAAAGACATCCTTAAATAGAGAAATGGAGCTGGAGGAATCAGGCTCATAGACTTCAGACTATACTACAAAGCTACAGTCATCAAAACCATATGGTACTTGGCACAAAGACAGAGATATAGATAAGTGGAAAAGGATAGAAAGCCCAGAATTAAACCCACGCAGCTGTAGTCAACTCATCTATGACAAAGGAGGCAAGAATATACATTGGAGAAAAGACAGCCTCTTCAATTATTGTGGTGCTGGGAAAACTGTACAGCCACATGTAAATAATGAAACTAGAACACTTCCTTACACCATGCACAAAAATGAACTCAAATGGTTAAATATCTAGAATAAGACAAAACTCTTAGAGGAAAACACAGGCCAAACACTCTCTGACATAAATGATAGCAACATCTTCTCAGATCCACCTGTCATAGTAAGGACAATAAAAAGAAAAATAAACAAATGGGACTATATTAAACTTAAAAGTTTCTGCACAGCAAAGGAAATCCTAAACAAAATGAAAAGACAACCCACAGAATGGGAGAAAATATTTGCAAATGAGTCGACTGACGGGATTAATCTCCAAAATTTACAAACACCTCCTACAGCTCAATACGAAAAAAACAAACAACCCCATCAAAACATGGGCAGAAGATCTTAACAGACAGTTCTCCAAAGAAGACATACAGATGGCCAAAAGCACATGAAAAGGTACTCAACATCACTCGTTATTAGGGAAATGCAAATCAAAACCACTATGAGGTACTACCTTACAGCAGCCGGAATGGCCATCATCAAATAGTCTACAAACAATAAGTGCTGGAGAGGGTGGGGAGAAAAAGGATCCCTATTACACTGTTGGTGGGAATGCAAATTGGTGCAACTACTGTGGAAAACAGTATGGCAATTCCTCAGAAAACTCAAAATAGAATTACCATTTGATCCAGCAATCCCACTCCTGGGCATCTATCCAGCAGAAACCATGACTCGAAAAGACACATGTACTCCACTGTTCATTGCAGCACTCTATGCAATAGCCAGGTCATGGAAACAACCTAAATGCCCATTGACAGAGGAGTGGATAGGGAAGATATGGTACATACACACAATGGAATATTACTCAGCCATTAAAAGGAACGAAATAACAACATTTATAGCAACATGGATGGACCTAGAAATTATCATGCAAAGTGAAACCAGTAAGACGATTAGACACCAACATCAAATGCTACCACTTACATGTGTAAACTAAAAAGATACAATGGACTTCTTTGCAGAACAGACAATGACTCACAGACTTGGAAAACCTTTGGTTTCCAAATAAGACAATCTGGGAGGTAGTGGGGGATGCACTGAGGGTTTGGGATGGGAATGCTATAAAATTGAGTTGTGATGATTTTAGTACACCTATAATTGTAATAAAATTCATAAAGCAATGGGAAAATATGCATTTTCTCTTTAACACTCTTGTTAAGTCTTCCTTTAGTCTTAACCCATATGCATTCAGTTCTCAAGATCCGATTTCTTACTTGCTATTGTATTGCTGCATATTGCTCACTTCTTAGTATGTTAGGTGGTAAGATTTTAGACCTTGGAGTCAATCAGCTGTCTGGATTCCCAGGTCTACCAGTCACTTATCGTGTGACTTTGGCCTGTTTATTCTCCCTTTCTCTCCCTCTCTCTCTCTCTTTCTTTCTCTCTCTCTCTCTCTCTCTCTCTGTCTAATGCCTCAGCTTACGCAACATGAATCAAAACAGAACTTTTAATCTTATAAAGTTTTTTGAATAATTAAGTGACCTAACGCATGAAAACTTCTTATTAAAGTATCAGTTTGTTGGTAAGTACTCAATATCAATACACCTTGACTATTATTATTAAGATCATCTTTATTTTCACTGTCACTTCTTGTTCATTCCCTGAAATTAGTTAAGAGCTTATGCTCTCTTTTTCCATACAAAGCATCTACACAATAAAAATGTGTTAACTAACTTTCCTACAATTCATTTGAATCTCAAAGGGAATACATTTGGGAAAAAGTAGAGAGAGGAGAAAAAAAAAGGGAAAATGCTATTCCGCTAGTTTCCTGTCTCTCCTGCTTCTAAACCATCTGCTAAAGCTCATAGGCATAGTGTTCACCAACAAATGAATCCTCAGCTACCCACAGTTGCTGCTTGTTGCCTTGGGGAAGAGTAGAAAGGTCTGATTCTTCCATATTTTCTAGAATGTGCTCTTTAGCCTACTTTTAGAGTTAGTGGCAATGAGAATGATTTCTTTCAATATAAAATCGTGACATGAAAATAACTCCTTTACCAGTAGCAATTCACTTTCTAAGCGTGCCACAGAAGCCAAGAAAGAGAGAAAAGTTTCATATCTTAAAAAACTGTACTTCCCTCATACAATATGGAGATTCTCCAGCCTTTTTACACATAACTCAGGGCTTTTCAAATCAAAAGCTAAATCCACAGGGATAAACATACTTTGTAAAGCATCAGGCCTGGAGTCACCTATTCGAAAAACAGTGCTTACACTGATCTTTTTAAGGGAAGATGCGACAGCTTATGTTTAAATAAAAATATAAAGCATTCCAAAGAGGCACCATACTGAATAATAGCTGGAATATATTTACCACCTGAGCCTCTCGGTATCCAGCAAACTCTACTATAGTAAGAATACATGAGCAATAAAAGATCTCAAAATGTACATCCTAAGGTAAAACCATGCCATATATTCACAGGCTTTTCCACACCTCCAGGAAGAAGAAAGCTTAAATTGTTATCTAGAAATTCCAGGCTTTAGAAAAAGGCATCTTTTCTACATGCTTGGGGCAAGAATTAAAACTAATGAAGAAGCATTTATAGAAAATAAGAGTCCTCCAGACATAAACTTCTTTGCTCTGCTGTTCTCAGAGTGTATTTCAATGATTATAGTTTAATTTTCAGATGCGGTTATAGAAACATTGGTTTCTACAACAATATGTTTTACAATTCTTGATTAGGACCTTAATTTTAGATTTTTTTATCTTCCATATGGCATTTAAAAATATTTTTTAAAGATGTAAAAAAGAAGTTAGTCTATGGTATAAGGCACTAAATGATTACCTGGAATAGTTCGGTCATATGAAGGGATATACTGCTATAGAATGTAGAATTAAACTGTTACAGTCAGGGCCTGGAAACACTTGGGCAAAACACACATTTATAGACCACTCTGCATGGCTTTAGGCTTGGTATATGACACACCATAAACCCAATGTTTAAAATCTTGTAAAAACAATTCTCTATATGCTGTTTCCCTCTCATCTTCATTCCATTTAATAATTGGAATAGCATAATGGGCCCCTGACTGTGGTTTGGCAGGTAGGCATTTCCAGCAGTTACTCCACAGATTGATTTTATTTAAAGACAAAAAGTAGGTTTAGTTCTTAAAAAGAACATAATTGACTTAGCTTTTTACAGAATTGTAATTACTTCAACTAGCTTTAGAAGTTAAATTTCTAAAAGTATCTGAAATGGAAAATGCAATTCCTAGCTCACTGGGCTTGAATAAGGATCTTGAATCAAGCAGACAGCACAAACAACCATGATTCTGGAATAATCAGACTGGATCCTGTCGGCACATCTAAACATTGTGATATGGAGACAGATAAATAAATAAAAGCCTTCCTTAAGAAAAACTCAAAAATTGGTCAGTTCATCTTAAGAGGTACAATCACTTTTATCTCATTATGGAAAAATCAAATCTTTTGGATGGTAGGGTTAATCTATATTTCAGAGCAAGATTTAAGAAAAACGTTAAATCAACTACTTTCTCTTACAGAATAAAGTTCACTGCTAATGATCTGTCTAGACTAGTTCCATCCTTTTGAGACTCTTAGTAGTTCAGCCCCAATGCCCCTCCTTCGAAATACCTTGACCTTGCTATGTGTTTATGGACTCAAGCTCACTTTTTCAGATCTGAAATGCATAGGCTTAGTTTATTTTTTTATTTTTTACCAAAATTCAGTCTGTAATTAATGCTTCTTTTTAAACAATGGGTTGGGAGATCCCCGGTGGCCTAGAGTTTAAGGATTCAGTATTGTTACTGCTATGGCATGGGTTCAATCCCTAGCCTGGGGAATTCTGCATTCTGCAGGTGCAGACCCAAAAAAATTAAAAATTAAAGAACTTGCTCTTTTCCATGCACATATCATAATACAGGAAGCAGAAACCATGAATGGGCTTGTGTGTATGGATAAGTGGGCTGGCTTCCTGGGCATCTGTAAGGGCCTCACACTTAGAAGGGCCCCACCCACTCTTGTGTCATGCTCTGCTTTGCCATATTAAATTTCTTAATCATTTTTTAACAAGAGTCCGACAATTTCATTTTATAATGGGCCATAAAAATTATGTAGCCAGTCCCGTATATGGGCAAGAACTTTTGCAATTAGAGATAGATATGATTTTGAATGTTGTCTCTGTCTGTTATTAGTTGGATGAAATTGTGCAAATTAGGCATAGAATAGGTATTGAATCCACAAACAGAATGACTAGTTTCAAATCCGAGTTCTACAACTCTGGCATTGTGACTTTGGACAAGTTAGTAAAACCCCTGGAGTCTTATTTCCTTCTCAGCTAAATAAGGTCAATCAAAATATTAGGAGGAAAAATTAAGTTAAAATTTTTGGAATAATTTCTGGCACAGAGGGTTGAATATTGGCTGTTATTACCAATATCTTTGTTTCCTCATGTGTAAAAAAGGAAGTAATATCTATGTGTTTTATTAAATAAAGGACTCCAAGAATTTTGTCATATACTTGAATTGATAGTGTCCATGCAACAAATTTAGTACATTTCCCTTTCCTCCAAAGAGCATATCTTTTGTTCCCAATTTTAGCTCATTCTTATTAGTTAACATTAAATGTAGATTTGTGGTTGCCTATAGCTATCTCTCAGTATATATAGAAACTACTGAAAAGTTATGTGTTGAGAAACCTTTTAAAACCTTAGATTAAAATTACAATTCATGTGTGCAATGAGAAGGAATTATTTTTCACACAAACTAAAAATATGCTAAATATTATATACATAAAATTCTCTTACTGATTTCAGCAGCTATAACAGTAAGATTGTGCCACTGAGATAGTTCACGGTCAAGTGGTTTTGATGTATAAAGCGATCCATTTCCAGAATGTATGTTAAAGATCCTATCAAGGTCAGTGTGGCGATCCAAGGAGAATCTGAGCATAGAGGGCAGAGAAAAACACAGGGCATTTTTATTGAGGGCTTAGAGTAGAAAATGGTAAAATTCAAAGACCCAGATATAGTGACATATAATAATTTCAAAAAAGTACATAGTACTGACCCAGAATGCATACTATTTCATCAATTTATCTCTCATACACATAAACACACACACACACACACACACACACACACACACACACACACACACACACTCTGACCCTCCCCAACCCCCACCCCCCAATTTGAAATGACTCTGACCTTTCTGGAATGTTCTACATTTTTTGATATAGCCAAAACAACTAAACTGCCCCCTTTGATGGTCAGAATACAGAAGAGTTCCTAAAATCATAACTACCATTGTAACATTGTCATGATTATATTCTTCTTAATTATTAAAACTCCCCTCAGCCTCACAAATTATTTAAAAAACGGAAAGCACAAATACACTGATTTAGTTACACTAAAAATGCAGAGTAGAGATAATGCCCTTTATCTGTACCAGGGGTCAGAACAACAAATACTTTAAAGATACAGGCAGAGAATATAAGCTAAGTTTCAAGCTAAATGGCATGATTAAACCTGAAGCAAACTATAAAACTTGTGCCTACCCTGCCCCAGAACAGAGACAATTTGTTTTGAACACTTGTGTTCATTAAATGGATGCACAACTTATGGAGGGCCTCTCATCTTTCAGTGCCTTAAATGCTTTAAATAGAATCCCGCAGTCTCTATATTTACTTCAATCCTTTTTTTTTTTTTTTTTATTCCTAAACATAAGCATCATTACCTAATGGGGCTGGAAGTAGAATCTGGATCCCTTGCCATCACAGTGCCAATGATGGTTCCCACTTCAATATCTTCATGAACCTCAAATAGATAAGAGGACCTGCTGAAAACAGGAGGTTCGTCCACATCTTCGATAGAGATTTTCACAATTGTCGTATCTTTAAATGGCCCTAGGTAATAAAAACGTGGATCCACATGGGTATTTTCTGCTTCAACCTTCAGAGTGTAAAGTCTTCGGCTCTCATAGTCAAGTGGCTGTATTAAAAATAAATAGGTAAGTCATCAAATTATATTGCGGGAAATTGAACTGTGTGTTCTTCCAAGTTACAGTATGATTTTTAAAGCCTACTTGAGATCTGTCAAGTTGTTCACTAACTGCAAATAATTAAAAGCAATAAAAATGTATAATCCTTACATATTAGATAGGATTCAATTTTTACTTTTTATGTATTTAAAATGTAATACTTCAGAATAGGAAAGTGAGATTTTAAATCTTAGAAAAATTGAAAAGGATGTTAAGACCTGTCTCATATAGCAGTAACTCATTAAAAAATATGGCTGGTGGATTGTGTGAGTAGCTGTGGCTACTGATAAATTTTTCTAAACAAAAAAACTCAATAATCTTTTAAAATATATATTGTGATATTTATTTCCATTCAGTTTAATGGGATCATGGTATCACATAAATTTGATGAACTTTTAAAGACTAATATTAAAACTGTCAACAGTTATATGAAACATTAAAAATAAGAAAAACTTTGGGTAAAGAGAAAAATTTTGATAGTTAATTAACAATACCATTGCGTTATGAAAAAAAAAGGAACTTAAATATTGAGTTGGTCACTCCTTTGCTATCCATTTAAAGACAGTTGGTTTTGTACCTGGGGCTTTAAAATAGACTGAGGATATTTCTGTGATTAACCAGTGTTAATAGAGAATTCAGGGTATCTCATGTCATTAGGACATAAATTTTACAGTGCCTTTATTTTTTTTTCTGATGGTGATGGCACTTTCTCTAAAAAAAAAATCTAGTTACCTTCAAATTGTATTACTGAGCATATGTTAGCAAAAAAGTTTAATTTATGTAGCAGAAGGGAAAATGTGAACAATGAAATTATCTTCCAATCCATGCTGTCTCTTCTTATTAGCAACTCTAATTATGGCTTCATACATCTGGATGGATGGCATGCTACTTTTTATGCCTCCAACTGTGATGATATGTTGCTATTATTATTAACTATTTTTAAGAAAACAATGTTAATAAGGGGCTTTTATTACTGTGACTCAGAAATACGATCACATATATATTAGCTTGGCTTTTAAATTTTGTCAAATTTCAGGTTTCGTGTTTCCGTCAACAAAAATATTTGGTAAAAATGTCCAAGGACACCTTGGGGTTTATGCCCCTCATACATACACATTTACATTAGAACAAGGCAGTAATATTTCTCAACGGACAGTGTATGAATGGATAACATATGGAAATCTCTGCTTTTTAAACAGTCAGATAATTATTTCTGCTGATGTTCTGCACCTTTTTCACAGTTATGATGCCTTCCTGTGTGTCCTTCTCAGTTATGATGTCAAACATATCCGTCCCATCTCCATCAATAATTCGGTATTCAACTTCAGCATTTTTCCCAGTGTCAGCATCAGTTGCTTTCACACTTCCAATGGCTGTGCCAATTGGGGAGGATTCAAGAACCCGAAGGTGGATGGTGTCTGTTAAGAATACAGAAGAGAAAGAAAGAGATTTCTCAATAGAGTATTCAAAGGCAAAATGCTTTGAAAGAATATTACAAATCTTAAGCTCTACATTAAATGTTGACTAATTAATAAGTTGAATATATATCAGATGTGTAAGTCTTAGGCACAGAAAAAGTGGAAATTCGGTCTGTGCCTATTATAAATAGTGAGACCCAATCTCTATTTGTACCAGAAATTACTTCTAATTTTTAAAATGAGCATGCTATTATTTTTTGCATTCACACAAATAACTGGAGATTAGCTTTCTGTGTGCTTATACAATCAGAACAAATCACAGAATATATAGTGGATTTTTATATATTGCAGTGAAAATATTTTTAAATTGTTTTTCCTTTGTTGTTTTTAGATATTTACTACTCAGTTTACTTCAGCTGTAGGGCATAACGTTACACAATTCCATGAAATCAGCCATTGTAGGAAGGAAGCCTACTTCTGTTTGTGACAAGTGACCAAAGGCTAGTTTGTGGGAGAAAGAAAAGGATGCCCTTCACTGTGTCAATGTAAAAACACTAAATTCTGGCAAATTCCCTTTCATTCCAGAGCAAAATAAGAAATAGCTAAGCCCCTGGTACACCTACTTGTGCTTCCAGCATGAACAACCTCTACTGCTAATGAGATTTATGTTTTAGCACCTGATCATAAACTACATTTACTGACAGATTAACCGACCTGAAGCACACTTCTGATTACAGCACCTTCTTGCTCATAAACCATAAGTAATTCTCCTTAATATACATAATAAAATCCAGATCTCTTAGCTAGTCATGCTCTTGCCTGAGTATATCTTTCCTAAAATGGGTTTCCTTTAGTTGCTTCCAGGAAAGATGTGCACCAAACTGGACTTTTCAAAGTCTTCTTGTCAAAAATTAAATTCCCTACAACTCTCTGTTCTTCACATACTATTTCCCTCATGTAAAACTCTTCCCCCACTACCCTCAAAAAACCGTAACACAGATTATGAAATCCAAGAAAATGGCACTGTTATGTGCTGAGTGTTTAGGGAGCCATGGCCCTCAAAATTCAAATGTTGAACCTCAAAGCCCTAGTCAGTACCTCAGAATGCAACTGTTCCAGAAGCTAACATCTTTAAACAGGTGATTAAGGTTAAATGAGAGCATTAGGGTGAGTCCTAATCTAATCTGAATAATGTCCTAAGAGAAATTTGGACACAGGTGCAAAGGATGAAGTTTGTGTGAAAACAAGAAGAGGACGGCCATCTACAGGTCAATGTAAGGCCCTAAGAAACCCCCATGATCTGAATTTCTAGCTTCCAGAATTGTGAGAAAATCAGTTTCTATTATTTGAGCCACCCAGTCTGTGGTACCTTGTTACGGCAGCATTAACAAACTAAAACAGGCACCTATATCTTCTCAGTTTGAAAAGTCCTTTCCTAGGAGACATTATTAAGACAGTTTCTATCACACTCCAGTTAGTCTCTTAATATGTACTTCTAAACTCTTTTTCTATGTTATTTCTCTTTATTAATCACTCTTCACATCACTTGGCACTGTTAGTCACTGTACTATTCACTTGTTAATTTGTGTGTACCATGAGGATGTTACACAAGACAGGGACAACTTTGTATTTTTTCACCATTCTATTCCCACAGTATTTCTTTGAGTATAGTAGCCACTACATACCTCTTTTTTTCTTTTTTGGCCATACCCACAACATATGGAAGTTTCTGGGTCAGGGGTCAAATCTGAGCTGCAGCTGAGACCTATGCCACACCTCTGGCAACACAGGATTCTTAACTCACTGCACCACAGCAGGAACTCTGTACGTACTTATTCTTATATTCGATAACTGAGAAACTTCCTAACTCAGCTACTAGGTCCTATGCTTGGCCATGTCCAGTCAAATCTCAGATACACTCAGAACACACTTCAGCTATATTACCCATTGAAAACAATAGTTAAATCAATTGTTATCAAGAGCTTCAAAACTCTTTGATAGCTCCCTTTGTACTTAATTCATACACATAGGCTAGACCTCCATAGATTGGCTCCTCTTTCCTGCTATTCTCTCCCTTAACTAAAAATAGCCATAACACTTGTCTTCCTTAGGTTTTTCCAATAAGCTATTCAATTTAATATGTTTCCTTCTTATAAGACATTTTCTGCACAACTCTTTGCTTAGAACCTCTAACCCTTCCTTTTGACGTGTATTTATTTTACTATGCTTCTACCACAAAACATCATCAACTTTAGCCTACTTTCTTCAATGACTTACTTTAACAAATTAAATATTAGAAAAGGAGCATCTCAATAAATTGATTTATTATACTGCAACAAAAGCTTTTTTATTATACTTCAGCTTTTCTAAAATACAAAAATGGTGTCACATCTCTACTGAATGTATGCATTATTTATGTTAGGATAAATTCTTAATTTTTTCATTTGGTTTACAATGTCTTACAAAATGTTTTTTTTTTCAAACTTTAGTACCATGATTATCTATCCTCAAACCTAGAGTATATGTGAAACACTGTCACAATAATGTTGTTTAATCAATGATCAGTCAACCAGACCAAAAATATTGCAAATACATGGAAATAAACAAAATAAATACAAATAATATAGATGATTAGATTGACATGTATATAAAATAAAACCTGCATGAATGCACCATCTACAAAGTACAAATTCTTTTCAAGCAGGCATGAAATACTGAACCTAACTTGATCAATTATTAAGTTATTAGATATGTTTAAATACATTTTAATAAGCCAGTACCTACTAAATTTCCTGAGCAGGCTACAATTAAGGTGGAGGTAAATACAAAAAAAAAAAAAAAAATCCCCCCCTGGATACTCATGTTCTTAAAAATCTAGAAGAAAATTTAAAAAAAAAGAAAAAAAAAACTTCTATGTTACTGATGTTTCAAATAAGATAAAATTGGGAGATTTACAAAAAATGTAAGAGCGCCCAAACACCTATCGTCAATTAATCTTTGACAAAGGAGGCAAGAATATAAAATGGGAAAAAGACAGTCTCTTCATCAAGTGGCATTGGGAAAGCTAGAGAGCTGCATGTAAATCAATGAAACTAGAATACACCCTTACACCACGCACAAAAATAAACTCCAAATGGCTTAAAGACTCAAACATAAGACAAGACACCATAAAACTCCTAGAAGAGAACTTGGGCAAAACATTCTCTAACATCAACTGTACAAATGTTTTCTTAGGTCAGTCTCCCAAAGCACCAGAAATAAAAACAAAAATAAACCATTGGACCTAATCTAACTTATAAGCCTTTGCATAGCAAAGGAAACCATAAGAAAAAAAAATCAAAAAGACAATCTACAGAATGGGAGAAAATAGTTTCAGATGATGCAACCAACAAGGACTTAATTTCCAAAATACAAACAACTCATACAACTCAACAGCAAAAACAAAAACCCAACTGAAAAATTGGCAGAGGACCTGAATAGCCATTTCTCCAAAGAAGACATACAGATAGCCAACAGGCACATGAAAAAATGCTCAACATCGCTAATTGTTGGAGAAATGTGAATCAAAACTACAAAGAAGTTCCATTTCACACTGGTCAGAATGGCCATCATTAATAAGTCTACAAATAACAAATGCTGGAGAAGGTGTGGAGAAGAGGGAACCTTCCTTCACTGTTAGTGGGAATGTAAATTGGTACAACCACTACAGAAAACAGTATGGAGGTACCTCAAAAAACTAAAAATAAAACTACCATATAATCCAGCAATCCTACTCCTGGGCATATATCTAGACCAAACTTTCATTGAAAAAGATACATGCACCCCTATGTTCATTGCAGCACTATTTATAATAGCCAAGACATGGAAACAACCCAAATGTCCATCGGCAGATGAATGGATTAAGAAGATGTGGTATATACACGCAATGGTATACTACTCAGCCATTAAAAAAACTAAATAATGTCATTTGCAGCAACACAGATGGAACTAGAGACTCTCATACTAAGTGAAGTCAGAAAGAGAAAGACAAATACCATATGATATCACTTATTTATATCTGGATTTTAATATGTGGCACAAATGAGCCTATCTACAGAAAAGAAACAAACTCATGGATGTGAAGAACACTTTACTATTAACTGAATTCCAGACTTTGTTTTAATTTCACCAGCTTTTCCATTAAAATCTTTTCAAGTTTTGCTTTTGGATGTCATGCCTATTTATTCTCCTCCAATCTGAGAGTTCTTCCATTTTCCTTGCCTTCTATGACTTTGACACTTTTAATGAATACGGGTCAGTTATTTTGTAAAAAGTCTTTCAAACTGGGTCTGTCTCAGATTTTTCATGATTAAATTGAGTTATACATTTTTGTCAAGGATATCATAAAAGTGATCCCTTTTCATATCAGGGAGCATGTGATGCCAATACATCATAAGACTGATGATGTTAACCCTGATCACTTGGTTATGATGGTGTTTCTGCCATTTTTAAATTTTTCCTTTATTAAGTTTCCTTTCCTTCCTTTCTTCCTTTCCTTCTTTCTTCCTATCAGTATGGAGTCAAGGAATTTTTTTATGTTATGTGCTATAATCTAAAAATATAGTTATTTATTATTTTGTGCAAATTCTCACAGGCTTGGTCATTGGGTAATATTTTAGGTTGGCTCTGGTGTTTTTTCACTGTGCCTCTATCATTTATTTATGTTTTTGAGGGGAGGAAGTATATCCTTAATTCCCAGTATCACAAAATGTTCAGGTTCACCTTATATTTTCCCTGCCCAAGTCCTAAAATCAATCGTATCTCCAAGTAAATCCTCATTTCTTTTAATGGAGTAAGCATCAAAATTTTAAAATACAGGGTAGTATTCAAAAATTTTAATAAATGGAATAACATTTCATAATCTGCAAATATGTCAGAAAACCAAAAGGAAGGTAACCACTTGTATTTGAAATAGAAAAAATCTAATTATATCTTAAATATAAGAGTTTAAAGAAAAATGTTATGGCTTTAACATTTTTAACATATTTTTGTTTTAGAAATAAAGTTTTTGTACCCTTCAAAAGCAATTTAGAGTGCTATGATTTATACTATTATTATTTCAGTCTTTTCAGCATGAGAAAACCCTGTAGTACAAGAGAATAAAAATACTTAAATAGAAACAAACACTGTAATATTAGAACTAGTTATACAAATCTTTATATATAAATTCATATTTGTAAAGTAGGTGCACATTTTTGTTTTAATCACAGTCACTGTAAAGGCCTGGGATTCCATTCCAATAGAATACAACAAAAAACCGTAATGTCCAAATACCACTCACCAACACTGTGTTTTTTCTATAATATAAACTAAGTCTTCTTGGAGATTTACTGTTTCTAAGTCAGGAATGGAAAAGAAAGTGAGATTAGGTTTCCTTGAAATGGAAATTAAAAGAAGTATCAGAGATTATCAGAATCAGAAAAGAGTAAAGAAAACAACCAACCTGCTTTTGCTGACGAGCATTTTGAAAACTTTCAAATTTTGTAAATCATTGATAAACCAATAGTTATTTAGTTGATTAAAACATATAAAATCAGGAGTTCCCGTCGTGGCTCAGCAACTAATGAACCTGACTAGTATCCATGAGGAGGCGGGTTTGATCCCTGGCCTTCCTCAGTGAATTAAGGATACAGCGTTGCCATGAGCTGAGGTGTAGGTCGCAGATGCAGCTTGGATCCTGCATGGCTGTGGTGTAGGCAGGTGGCTATAGCTTCAATTGCACCCCTAGCCTGGGAACCTCCATATGTCATGGGTGTGGCCCTAAAAAGAAAACAAACAAAAAAAACCATAAAATCTGATTAGGTTTCTGGAAGTATAAGTTAGTTAAGTCAGTTCAACTTTTGAGTTTAAAAGCAATACTTGTGGATCATAGAGACAGAGATACACATTTGAAGACATTAAAAAAGCACAAGCCCTGACTTGAATGTAAAATGAGAACCTAGAGAGCTAAGTAGAAAACTGAAGCCTCCTTTTTGGTCAGAGGATAGTTGCCATTTTCACAAAACTGATCTTTATTTTTATGGTCTCTTGAAGCAATGAGAATAAATATAAAACTTCAGACTCTCCACAGGGTAGTTACACAGCAGCAAACAGTTTCCCCAATAATCTAGGACTAGTAAGTGATTTGAATTCAGTGGAAGGTGATCAAGCCACCGTTCACAGCATTCTACATCCATAGTATGTGTTCACATGGCCCTGGAGAGCTCTAATTTCACAAACATAGGCAGCTTTAACTGCTAGGGGAGAAAGACAACACTGGCATCCACAGCATGGGGGTAAAGAATTGGGAGGAAGTCTACGGTTACTTCAGGGAGAATCTGAATATGGACAAGAAAACCGCGGTGATTAGGCCGCTGAGAGGACCCTCCTCACTACCTCTCCTCACAACTTTCTCCCTCAAGTGCCTGTTACGTAGGTGAAAGACATTAATAGCACTGGAAAGCTGTATTATAACTCAATGAAAATACAATTATAAATACTTGGCTTTTAAAGCCACAAAGGAAGGAAAATGATGCAGTGAGGTGCCATAAGATGTAGAACATGTCAAGTGCCTATTAGGGTACACACACCCACCCATATGTGTGTATATAAATATAGATAGACACACATGCATATGTATGTATGTATACATATGTAAATACATATGGATCCATAGGAAAAGACAAATTAACTAGTGGACAAAGTAGTCAAGGAAGTGAATGAAAAACACTTTATAAGGGAATTCCCATCATGGCTCAAGGTTAATGAATCCCACTAGGAACCATGAGGTTGCAGGTTTGATCCCTGGCCTTGCTCAGTGGGTTAAGGATCCAGCGTTGCCATTAGCTATGGTGTAGATTACAGATGCAACTGGGATCCCATGTTGCTGTGGCTGTGGCACAGGCCAGCAGCTACAGCTCCTATTAGACCCCTAGCCTGGGAACCTCCATATGCTGTGGGTATGGCCCTGGAAATGAAAAAAAAAAATTTAGCCAACCGAAGCCAACAACATATCAAAAAGATCATACACCATGACCAGGTGGAATTCATCCCAGGTGCACAAGGATGGTACAACATACACAAATCAATCAGCGGCATATACCACATTAACAAAAGAAAAGTCAAAAACCACATGATCATCTCAATAGATGCAGAAAAAGCATTTGACAAAGGTCAACATCCATTCATGATCAAAACTCTTACCAAAGTGGGAATACAGGGAACATTCCTTAACATAATAAAGTCCATATACAAAAAAACCATGGCAAATATAATACTCAATGGAGAAAAGCTGAAAGCCTTCCCACTAAAATCTGGAACAAGACAAGGATGCCCACTCTCACCACTGTTATTCAACATAGTGTTGGAAGTCCTCGCTACAGAAATCAGACAAACAGAAGAAATAAAAGGCATCCAAATAGGAAGAGAAGAGGTAAAACTGTCACTGTATGCAGATGACGTGATACTATATATAGAAAACCCCAAAGACTCAACCCCAAAATTACTTGAACTGATCAACAAATTCAGCCAAGTAGCGGGATATAAGGTTAACCTTCAGAAATCAATCGCATTTCTGTATATCAACAATGAAATATTAGAAAAAGAATACCAAAAGACTTTACCTTTTAAAATAGCACCCCAAAAAAATAAAATGCCTGGGAATAAACCTGACCAAGGAGGTGATAGACTTACATGCAGAGAACTGCAAAACATTAATCTAGGAAATCAAAGAAGATACAAAGAAATGGAAAGATTTTCCATGCTCATGGGCTGGAAAAATTAGTATTGTAAAAATGGCCATACTACCCAAAGCAACCTACAGATTCAGTGCAATCCCTATCAAATTACCCATGACATTTTTCACAGAACTAGAACAAACAATCCAAAAATTTTTATGGAACAACAAAAGACCCAGAATCACCAAAGCAATTCTAAAGAACAAAAACCAAATAGGAGGCATAACTCTCCCACACTTCAGGCAATATCACAGGGCCACAGTAATCAAGAGAGTGTGGTACACGGTACCAAAACAGACATACTGACCAATGGAACAGAGTAGAGACCCCAGAAATAAACTCAGATGCGTATGGTCAATTGATCTTTGACAAAGGAGGCAAGAACTTAAAATGGGAAAAAGACAGACTTTTCAGTAAGCATTGCTGGGAAACTTGGACAGCTGCATGCAAATCAGTGAAACTAGAACACACTCTCACACCATGCACACAAATAAACTCTAAATGGCTTAAAGGCTTAAATATAAGAGAAGAAACCATAAACTCCTGGAAGAAAAAATTGGCAAGACATTCTCTGACATCAACTTTACAAATGTTTTCTCAGGTCAGTCTCCCAAAGCAACAGAAATAAAAGCAAAGATCAATCAGTGGGACCTAATGAAGCTGACAAGCTTTTGCACAGCAAAGGAAAACAAAAAGAAAACTAAAAGAAAAATTACAGAATGGGAGAAAATTGTTTCAAATGATGCAACTGACAAGGGCTTAATCTCTAAACAAGTCCACAAACAACAATTGCTGGAGGGGGTGTGGAGAAAAGGGGACCCTCCTGCACTGTTGGTGGGAATGTAAGCTAGTACAACCACTATGGAAAACGGTATAGAGGTACCTTAGAAAGCCATACATAGAACTACCACATGACCCAGCGGTCCCACTCTTGGTCATATATCCAGACAAAAAGTTCCTTGAAAAAGACACTTGCACATGCATGTTCATTGCAACACTATTCACAATAGCCAAGACATGGAAAGAACCCAAATGTCCATCGACAAATGATTGGATTAGGAAGATGTGTTATATATGCACGATGGAATACTATTCAGCCATAAAAAAGAATAAGAGAATGTCATTTGCAGCAACATGGGTGGAATTAGAGATCCTCATACTGAGTGAAGCAAGTCAGAAGGAGAAAGAAAGTTACCATATTATGTATCACTTATATCTAGAACCTAATATACTGCACAAATGAACCTTTCTACAGAAAAGAAAATCACGAACTTGGAGAACAGACTTGTGGTTGCCAAGGGGGTGGGGAGGGAGTGGGAGGGTATGGGAGTCTGGGGTTATATATTGCCTCGGGGATGGAAAAGCCAGGAGATCCAGCTGTATAGCACTGGGAACTACGTCTAATCACATGTGATGAATCCATATATGTATGTGTAACCAGGTCACCACGCAGTGCAGTTGGAAAATTTGACAGAAATCTGTAAGCCAGCTATAATCGAAAAATAAAAAAAAAATTTAAATCAGTTTATGGTAGAAGAGACAAGACAGACAAACAGCAAGAAATATACTGGATCTTAAGTGAATGCAAAGTAAATTAAAAATATGATGGGATATCATTTCACACCTACTAAATTACCAAAAATAAAGTCTGACAAATCCAAGCGGTAAAAGCATGTGATCTAGTAGGAACTATTGTGCAGAGCTCACAGGTGTTAAATCTGGCACAATGATTTTGGGAAATGTTAACTTCCTAGGGCTGCTGTAACAAAGTACCAAAATTTAGGTGGCCTACAACAAGTAGAAATGTATTGCCTTCCAGTTTTGAAGGCTAGAATTCTGAAATCTAGGTATCTGGCAGGGTCATTCTGCCTTTGGTAGCACTAGGGAAATCCTTCTTTGCCTATTTTAGATTCTAGTGTTTGCTAATAATGCTTGGTGATCCTTGACTTGTAGATGCATCTCTCCAGTTACATGACCATCTGCTCCCTGTATGTTCACATTGTCTTCCCTCCATGTGTGTCTCTCTTTGGGTCAATATTTCCCCCCTTTAAAGGACACTATTCATATTGGAGTAGGGCCCCAACCCTAATGACCTTTTAACTTGATCACCTCTGTAAAGACCTTATTGCCACATATGGTCATATTCTGTGGTACTGGGGTTAGGACTTAAAAATAAATATTTCTTGGGGACACAATTCAACCTAAAATAGGATTATAGGATGTAAAGTTAAATATTGCCATAAATAAAATCCAGTAATGTGCATGAGAAGAATAGCTGCAGAAGTGACATACAGAATTACTGTTTATAAAATTTTAAAAAACAAAGAGCAGGAGACCCCCAAATGTCAAATGACATAAGAATAGGTAAATAAACTGACATTATCATACATCCCAACATTCCAAAAGTGAAAACTATGAGCTATAATTATATTGGAAAAACTATGGACAAATGTTAGATACATCACAGTAAGTGGCAAAAAGCAAATTTCAGAAAGTTATATAGTGTGATACTATTTTCTTAAACCATAAATAACAATAATAGCATTAATATTTTGTTTTGGAATACATAAATACATATTTATATATATGAATGATCTCTCAACTACACACACACACACACGCTCAAAATTCAAGGATCATGCAGTGAAAGAAAATTATTTTTAAGGTACTTATAATGCATTAAAATTTCTACTACTTATATTCTCTTGTAGTTATTATAAACTGCATGAAAACTTAAAACAAGCAAATAAACCAATATACATCACAAATGACTGTCAAATTATGCATCACTTAAAAGTGCTGTTAGTGTTCCTGGCACTTGACAGAAGTAAACATCTATAAAAATTTAACATCAGATCTCACAAATTTCAATGGTGATTAATTTAATATATATATAAGATATCAACAAGAGGAAATATAAGTGAGTGTCAGCAGGAAAACAAAATACTGCAAAGCAACAATAAAATAAAACTCAAGAGTTTCCTGGTGGCATGACAGTTAGGGATTTGCATTGTCACTGCTGTGACATGGGTTCTATCACTGGCCCAGAAACTTCTGCATGCTATGGGCACGGCCAAAAAAAAAAAAAAAAAAGCAAACTCAAAAGCAGAATCATATTAACAAAACAACTAATATGGATTCATCATATAAGGAATATTTAAATATATATCTCTTCAATATGTTTTAAGGAATAAAAGTTACAAAAATTTTTACTAGAGAATAACTATGAAAAGTGGCCATAATGATATGATGCCAGATACAAAACATAGATATGAACAATATAATGGTTGAAGTTAAAACAGTTAAAAAATAATAAACGAGAGTTCCCTTGTGGAGCAGCAGGTTATGTATTTGGTGCTGTCACTGCAGTGGCTTGGGTCATTGTTGTGGTGAGGGTTTCATCCCTGGCCTGGGAAATTCCACATTCCATGGGCACAGAGAAAAAGTGAATGGATAAAACAGAAAATTAAAATCATGAAAGGACAGAATTGGTGAGCTAGAGGACAATAGAGGGAAGTACACATACAATTAAAAATTAATATTTAATCGCAAAGTTGGAAAACATAAAAGATGTAGATCAAAATGTCAGTGGACCTTTCAAGGTAACCCTGATCCTAGAAAGATATTGAGCAATGTCATCAAAATTTCATGATAAAGTTATTTTGAACTTCGAATATTCACTAGAGCCACCATATTAATCAAGTGTGATAGCCCAATAAAGATTGTTTTAGACTCAGCAAATTTCTCTTCCTTTGGGCTTTTTAAAAGAACCTAATGAAGAATGTATTCCAGGAAAATAAGGGGCTAAATCAAGATACAGGAATATACAATATTAGGAGAAATATGTAACCAAGCTACAAAAATAAAAAAGATATGTCTAGAATGGCAGATTTTCCTGAGCTATGGAGATTAGCCAGCTCATTTTGGAAGGAGAGTACTGAAGGATCTAGGTTTATAACTCTGTTGCCAAAATGAACCTATGTGCTATAGGGTTTTTCACTAATTAATTTTGAACAGCAGTACACACAGCACGCCTAAAGTACAAACCTATAATGTCTTGGAAAATACAAGTTTGCTAAAGAGGGCCTTTAATATTCAGCTCTAATAGCTGAAATCATAACATGGAAAATACAGTATTTGGCCTTTTTCCTCCTAGACCTTTGAGAGCTAGTGTATGCTCTAGAATAAATTTTTGTACTGAAGACCAAACTTTTACAAATAATAGCACAGTACTTTGATAAATGCAATTAAAAATTATAATTTTTTAAGACAAAAACATTTTTTTGGAGTTCTTATTTTGGCTCAGCGTGTTAAGGACCCGATGCTATCTCTGTGTGGATGTGGGTTTGATCCCTGGCCTCACGTGTGGGTTAAGGAAAAGGCATTGCTGCAAGCCGTGGTACAGGTCATAGATGCAGATTGGATCTGGTGTTGCCGTGGCTGTGCTGTAGGCCTGAAGCTGCAGCTTAGATTCAACCCCTAGCCAGGGAACTTCCATTATACCACAGGAATGGCCTTGAAAGAAAAAAAAAGTTTGTTCCACATCTCTTTAAAAGAAATATTGGAGTATAGTCGACAAACAATGTTGTATTAGTTTCAGGTGTACAGAAAAGTGAATCAGTTATACATATAGATATATCCATTCTTTTTTCCCATATAGGTCATCATAAATTTTAGAGTAGATTTCCCTGTGCTACACTGTAGGTTTTTGTATTCTTAGATATATTTAGTGCTTCCGTGAGAATGCTGTTCGGCAGAAAGACAGGAAGGCTAAAAATGCTGGATGTAAGTTTCATAACGTATTTAAATCTTCTAAGATAACCAATAGAATTTAAAAGTTTTATAATTATATTGGGGGCAGAATAGATTAAGATGCTACTGAACTCCATTTTCATGAATCATAAAAGGAAATCAAAAGGTAATAAGTACAAATGTTTTAAAACAGCAAGAAAATATTAGAGAATTGCAGCTTGACATAGATGAACTAAAAAGAATAATGGTTTAACTCATCTGAGATTATTAGAATTATGAGGGAGGAAGAATGGAATGGGTGGGTTATTTTCCATTAAAAATTATCTGAATTTAATACTTTAATGCAAATTATTTAAAAAAAATAGAAAATTGCCATGATGATATTAGAGATGATAAGGTTATGGTACAACAAAACAAAAACAAAACCTCTACATCGTGGATTTTTTAAAATCCATGAGGGAGAGTGAGAACAAAAAAAAAAAAAAACAGTTTTTTGTTTCATTAATTTTACTGTCACATAAATTTCACTGTGAATATTGTCTCTGGGAATTTGTTCTCCCACTTTTTATTTTTAGCTTGGAATTTTTTTGCTTTTGTTTTTGAGATTGCTTGTATTTTTAGGCACATGCTTAGATTCTGAAATCTGTTTGCTTTGAACTTGTCATTTATAGTTCTCATCGATGATCCAAATAACTTATTACTTCACAAAGTTTATATCATTTTTATGAGAGTAAGCATTATCCATATTAATCTTCAGAACTTTCTGAGGTTTTGCCGAGAAGTGATCATGCTCCATTGATTCATACTATAATAAGCCTAACTTATTTTACATATAAGGGATACACACATACACACAAACAGTGGGTAAACTGTGTGTGTATACATGCACTAAGGTATATTTATTTCTCCCTGAAACACTAGTAAAATTGTTTGCAAGGAGTTCCATACTTTCCAGAAAAGCGTGGATTAAGATCAAGCTCATTCATCAAAATAGCACAGATTTAGTTGCTAAGAAATTCAGATAGTTGTATTATAAAGATATATATGTGGGATACACATGCATAACACAATACATTCATGATTGTTTTGATTATAGGCAACTTTATTACTTAATTCATCCAACAAATATTTATTCAGTGCCTGAGATATATAATTGGATAATGCTTCCTCTGAAATTGGGGGCAAGATTTACTGGGTCTTTTTCAAAGTTTTAAAAGTACATTTCTATATTTTAAAGGTATGAAAGAGTTATTCATTCATACTTTAAAATTTATTTCCAAGACTTGTCTGTTGAAAACAAGTATCTTAGTTTGTCAAGCAAACTGAAATTGCTTTAATTAAGAGCCTGCAAGGGTGTTTACCATGTAAGGGAATCAGAAGCAGTAGGGGGGGATCCAGAAAGGAGACAGATTGTACTGCACACACTGATAAAAGCAAAGTAGCACCTGTCACCCATCTTACGTTTCAAGTTTCCGTAAAGACATCTATTTGCATGCTCCTTATTTTTTATCTTACAGTTGATGAAGCTTTAATTATGTGGTACGCTTTCCTATCAATTCCAATTTATAGCTGTTTTAAATTCATTCCCAGGTGTCAGATTGAATCATCTGCTTCTCTTTTAATGTTTAGGGCAGATAAATATTTCTTCTCAGTGAGTATGTTCTCAGTTTGGTTATCGACTTAAGCACAAAGGCATGAATGCAAGGAGGAGAAAGGTAATTGCTATTTCCATATTACCTATGCAAAATTGTATTTGGAAGTAAAAACTGAAATGATAATATTGCAAGATGTCCTCCAAAGGAGTGGCCAAAAGATAAAGCTACTTAAATAAGTGTACTTTGAGACAGCTATCAACAACCTCACATAAGACCTAAATTTTCATTATTAAAGATTTTAAATAATTTTATATATTTGTTTTTTTAGCATTCAAAACTAAATATTCCAGATCACTCATTCTACCAAAAATTTGATCAGTGGGGCATTTGCATGTGAGTATTAAAAAACACTGCAGATTAGTATACTGAAATTAGAAATAACTGACAGCTCTGTGTAAGAGACTGAAACAAAGGCACAAGATAGGCAACGTAAGAGATGTAACAGGGTGACTTCCTTGGGAAGGACAAAAAAGATGCCAGAACACAAATGGGAGAGCAAGGAGGGCAAACACAGATTTTGAAGCTTGGAAACAAATAGCTGCTGTTTTGTTGATAAAAGACAATAACGTTCACAGATATATAATTTGACTTTTTCCTTTGTTCTCTGCCCTTGTTTCTATTCACATTTACATTAACTCTCTACTTTTCCAAGTTGTGATAGAAAGGCACCACACATATGAATCAACAAAATAATTTAACATTAGTTTAATTTTTTCTGTTTGCTTTGTGTAATCTTATTGTAACATCTCTACACTGCATAATAATCTCAAACAATACTTGCTTTAAGAAAAATGATGCAATTATGCACGTTTATAAACTATTCCATTGCATAATGTTTAAAAGATGTTTTTTAATGAGCTTAACAGGAAGAAATTAAAAACAAGATAAAGCTCCTCAGAGGAAACTGCAGAGTAGTTAAGGAAATTATACAACGCTAAATGGGCATTTAGGAGAAAGGAGAGGAGAGCTGAAAGTCACACCAGAGGCTGACAGAGGATTGAGGTTTTGGAATTGAAGACTCTCACCAGAGGGAAAGCAGAAACCTAAATTTGTGAGCACTGGAGACACGATCACCAATATAGCTTTGGGCATTTAAGGTAAATTAGAGCAAAACGAGATGCTGCAAAATGTCTTAGTTTCCTGTTCATGCCACTGAAGAAAGCAACAGGACAAAGCTTTTAGAGAAGCTGCCATTGATCCCCAGAGACTAAGGAATCCATCTTGATTCATTTCTTTGAAATTGTCTCCAAGTTAATTGGCATCAATAGATACACACAATTGCAATGTGGAGGAACATAAAAAGCTTATAGAATTGGAGGAGGTTAAAGATAACTTTAAATGAGTCATTCATAAACATTTTACATTGTATTAGATACTCAGTTTCTTGGCAATATATCTCACCTGAAATTCTAGGCTTACTGAAAACTCTGTAATAGCAGCTTAATTGAGTCTAAACATATTAGCACAGCTAGTTTTGTTTCTCTATATATGTTATCCATACCTATCCAGGGGTACTTTCCAAGTGTATTCTAGAGGATACCATAATATAGAGGGACTTTGAATCCCATTATGCAAAATGCTAAGTTGTTTAGTCTGAGGCAACTTTCCATGAGTACAACTGGAGAGCTCCATGTGGATTTTTGTATAATTTCCACACACACTATTTCTCCTAGGGAAATAGTTCATCATACTTGGGATTTGTACATTTTCCCAGTTATGCCACTTTAATCATTTAGACTAGCTGAGATCATACATGTCTGTTTTCACTTGTATGTCGCAAATGCACCTCAGATCAACATTATTTCACTATCTACTAGGTATTTAAAACCCAAGGTCTTTCTGCAGGCATCTTCATTCAAAATGTTCAAATCAAACTGAAATCCCTGCCTCTCTCTTCTAACAAGCTCTTTTGGTAGAAAACTAAAACGTATCTTTTGCTCTCCTTTCTCTCTCAAATCCTTTATCGACCTAATTACTGTCTTAAGGATCACCCACTTAACTGTATCTTAAATCCCTCCTCTCCTCAGCTTTAGTTCAGACTCTCATCAACTCTTGCTTTCCCAATCCAAGCAATGTGCTTCAACGCTCCACAATAATTAGACACGATGAAGGACTGTGCCTGGTGCTTTCCTTAAAATGCTCCCTTAGGTGATATTAAGTAGTATTTTACTTTTGTATCCAATCCTTTTCATGATCCTGACTCTGCTATATTTCCACTCTTATCTCTCACAACCTCTGCTTCAAACCCCGGGATCTAGCCACACTAAATCACCTGTATTTCCCCGAATGTCACCTTTGATCATCCTGTCCTCCCTGACAAAAACATTCTCCCCACCCAATGCCCGTTTTCTTGCGTGCAAAACACTGAAATCATTTCTCTTTCCTGATCCCTTTGTATCTGAAGAGTTGATCATTTTATGATTTGGGTTTTAATTGACGGTTACAGCATGGATGTAACTGTATCATCTTTCAGTTACATGTGTGTACCTAAGTTTACATGCATATATATATATATATATATATATATATATATATATATACACACATACATATATATATATATATATACACACACACACACACATATATGTGTGTGTATATGTACAAATGTGTGCATATATTCTTGTACGTATTCTTATAGGTATACAACCTATATCTATATACAAAAGCAAGTAAAAAAGTGATGGAGACAACGTGTATAACAGAAAATACAACATAAAAGTGTATGTATGTGTCTTTGTGTGTGCGAGAGAGAGGCGTATTGTGTCTGTATAATCTTTCAAAATGCAAACCACTTACGGATGTATTCTGTTTCTTATTTCTCAATATAAAATTATTAGTTTATTATTATTTCCTATCATACACTCTGCCACATAGTAAGGCTTCAACTATTGTTTAATAAATCAAAGAATGCTTTAATAATACTCTTTCTTTATAATTTTACAAATTCCAGCTCCTAGGACCATGGGTGAAAAACCTACTACTATTTGACGATATTTTGTTGATCATGATAAAAATCAGAGCTATACTGGAATGCCCTGGTGGCCTAGTGGTTAAAGATTCTGTGTTATCACTGCTGTGGCTGGTGTTCGGTCCCTGGCCTGGGAACGTCCACATGCTGCAGGTGTGGCAAAGAATAAAATAAAATCAGAGCTCAATATAACCTATATAAATTGTAGAACAGTGCTTTTGAATATAAGAATATTCATTTTTTCTAGATAATAGAGAGGAAAAGAGATATTTTTAATTTCATTCTCTTCTTTCTCAGGCTAAGGCACCTTCCTTGGGACATACCTGACTGTTGCGCTGCTTGAAATGTGCTTGATAATTTTAAAATATGCAGATCAGCCTGGGGCCTACATTACCTTAGAATCCCCAGTAGAGGAGAGGTTGACTCTATTTACAAGGCGAAAATCAGCTCTTATTAAATCAAACCTCTCTTCTACCAGGCAGGGATTATTATGGTCTCAAAACTTACTGAAAGTACATGTCTTAAATCCCTGTGTATATCATATAAACATTTCCGTGAAATACCTTGTCTTATGCAAATTTGTTTATCCACCAAGCAGCATAAGGACCCATCCAAGTGGTCAATCGTGTTTGGTCTTTGGGTAATGCAAATACACTGACAAATAAACATTTGATTTTCCTGGGTTTGTATCAAAATGCATGGACATTAAGAATTCAGTATGTCCTACTTAAAGTTGTCCCTGTAATCTTTCTACAAGTAGTGAATCACTGAATTAACTAAAGGCAAGATGCATCAGGATAAACGGAGTCTTTGATATACCAGTTTCTTTCCTAGTATAGTGGTTGTAAGCACAGAGAGTTTTTTGTGTTTGTTTGTTTTTTAATTAAGGTATAGTTGATTTATAATGTGCCACTTTCTGCTGTACAACAAAGCGACTCAGTCATACATATATGCATATTTTTTAAAATATTACTTTCTGTCATGGTCTGTCCCAGGAGATTGGACGTAGTTCCCTGTGAGAAGCAGAGTTTTGAGCCATTGAACCTGGGTCCTCAACTTGGCTGTTATTTATTTTCCAGCTATAGAACCATGAACATGACTTTAGTTTTGTATTTTAGGGTTTTTTTTAACCAATAAAAATAGGGAAGTAAATATATTGTTATATTATTATAATTATACAGATATAAAGATTAAAGGAGTTAATTTTATATTACATGTTACAGTATTTAGTACATGCTATAAAACACTGTGCCTATTACTATTATTTTTATACTGTTTTATTTAAAAATAGGCAAACAAGATAAATCTTATTTATATAATTAGCTAAATAAAGTCAGTAGCCAATAAAGGTCATGCAGTTAAAACAAACAGATAGGAAATCTCTTCTAGGCTCTGAGTGATTCTAGTAATTCTAGAATTGCATACTATTAGATCTGAATTGGCTGTATTTGCATATAATCCTTAAATATAATTTGATGGAAAACATAAAGTGCTGACACCAAAATACTCAGGAAATTAGAGTCTCATTAAGCTTATTTGTACACCCAAGTGTCCCATTATCTATAATTTATCTTAAAAAAATACTTTGCTATAAGTGAGAAATTCTGTGTTCATTTTCATAACTAACTAGATAGTGAACAACTGATTTTTGTTCCCATTCTCAATAATTCATAGCAAGAAACATAGTAAGCAACAATAAATTCACTCTTTTGGAATTCTCACAAATTTGCTATTGATTACCCATACACATAATATTCTGAAATTTATCTTGAGGCCAAAGGCAACGCATTTACAAATAAGACCAAAACTCAGTCATACTATATCTTGTATGCAGCTGATAAATTTTCTCTCCTCATAAAGTCTGAGCTCAGCTATTACATAAATCTACTTATTTACTGGTTTTTGTTTTCCACTTTTCCATCTAAGCTGTGTAAAAACATGTCTGTGGTTCAATGCCAAGGAGACCAGAGGTGTGGTTCTATGAGAGCTGGGTTTCTCTGGAGGCCATACCCACTGTTAAGTACAATTAGAAAATAATATCCTTTTCTTCTTTTCTCTGTGATATAATATGTGGGAAAACAGGTACATATGAATAACAAGCTGTGGTCTTTTCTACTCTAGAGTTGGCTCTTTTGTGGGTTGGAATTTTTTGCCTGATCTCAGATGTTTAGTTTCTCTCCCTCTACTTGAGTCCTGGGGAAATACTGTCCCATCCAAGGACTAGAGACAGTCCTAGGCAACAGCTGGCTGGCTGGAACTCTGATTTGCATAATTGCTTTTGTAAACTCTTTCTCTAGACCTGAGCATTCTTTCTGATGTCCATTTTTCATTTTGTCCTTATGTTTTTTCTTTTTGGAATGGATTTAAGAGAGTCTTATAACAGTCTATGCTGTATTATGGCAAAGATGCTGGGACTAGCCTCGTCTCTGCAGATTATCCTTTTTTTTTTTTTTTGTCTTTTTGCCTTTTCTAGGGCCGCACTCGTGGCATATGGAGGTTCCCAGGCTAGGGGTCCAATCGAAGCTGTAGCTGCCGGCCTACGCCACAGGCACAGCAATGTGGGATCCAAGCCATGTCTGCAACCTACACGACAGCTCACGGCAACACCAGATCGTTAACCCACTGAGCAAGGCCAGGGATTGAACCCACAACCTCATGGTTCCTAGTCAGATTCGTTAACCACTGAGGCACGATGGGAACTCCGACTGCAGATTTTCCTTTAATCACTGACTCCAGTCTGGATGAAAATCAGTATTACAGCATTTTCCATCTTTTTAAAGAAGGCCATTTGGGCACAAATCCCATTTTCCCAGGTGTTTTTGCTAAGCCCTACAATGATCAGGTACTTGTAATTTCATTTTTTTCATAGACTTTTTCCATGGAGCTTATATTGTTTTTTTCTGATTTTAGGGAAAGAAGAAAGGACATGGGATAAAAGAAATTATTCAGGTGAAAAACCAAGTGGATAACATACAGGTGAGCTATGTTTGCAGAATGAAACATAGTACAATTCAAGGACCATTGAACATCTGAGTGCTTGAGAGCAAGAACATTTGCTCTAGAGTCCTCATTCATGGAACAGTTCATTTGTTCATATGACATAAGTGCATTCATTTTGTTGTGGTCACCGAGGTTATAGGTCTCTCCAGGCTTAAAGCACTTTTATTAAATCTTTGGTTGGCCACCAGTGAATAGCAGCATAGCATCAGAGCAAGAAAAACAATAAGATTAGAAACACTGGACACGCTCCTTGTCAAGAAGAAAAAGGAAGAGGAAGAAAATCCATATGTATGGAGAACTTTTACATGTTACAGTTACTACTGAAAATATTTTAAATATGTGACCTTATTTCTTAACTGAAACACTCAAGTGTTGTATATGCAGGAACTGCAGTCTAGAGCAGCTAAATTGTCTCTGCATCTTCAGTTTTTGAAATTATCCAGGCCTCCTTAGGGAAGCCTCCTTTATTCATCCTTCCTAAAATAGCCCTCCTGTCATCTGCCAGTCCTTTATGCTGCTTTCTATTCTTTGCACATTTGCCTCATGGCCAGATACCATATTATATACACACGTGATTATGTTTTTACTTTCTGTACCTTCATCCAGTAGCTCAGGTCCTAGGTTGGACACTGGAGCCCTAATTCCTGCCTGATGGGATAAAGGAGGCTCTCAAAAATTATCTACTGAAACACCCTTAGTCCAGGACTTATTTTTAACTATTACAATATATTCCTTTTCTATTTTTACTTTGTTGTTCACCTCAGCTTCTTAAAAGTACAAGCATTATTTCCCTGATCCTTTTCCTGCCTTTCTTTTATTCCTCAATTTACTACCCTATGCTTCTTCCAAATGATTTCTACTAAAACCAGTTGGGAAAGATTATCCACAATTGCCCCTATTATGTAAATACCAATAGCTGCTATTCAGTGCTCATTTTATATGACTTTGAACCAACTGTCACTTTTGTCCTTTCTATCCTTTGTTATTCTGGCTTACATGGCATTATCAAGTTACAAAAAAATAGACAAAAAGCAGAAAATAGACAAAAAGCAGAAAATACAAAATAGCAAGCATTAAAGAAACCAATTATTTCATTGCCAAGGATATACCATTTTTAAACTGCATAGAATATGCCATTTGCTAATTTTCTACTTTAGTGATTTTGCTAAGTTACAGCTTCATGAAGTCTCCTTCTTTTCCTATCCTTATGGATCCGAGCAAAGGATTGAGATTAAGAGAGAAATTCTCAAAAAAAATCTTACACTGTAAAGGATGCACTCGATCCCTCTCCCCCATGTTTAGAAAAATGCTGCTCTTTTGTACACTCATTCAATTCTGTCTCTAGTTCGCTTATCACACTTACCATTTCATATTGAGTTATTCTATCCCTGATAAACAGTAAGCCACTTGTAATCAGGAATCAAATTTTATTAGTCTTCATGTGCTTAACTGCAAACAAAGTACCTGTCACTGGAAGGTAACCAATATTTTTTTTCTTTGCTAATTGTTTTTAAAATTAATATAAATCACTTGAAATAACTCGGGATTATGAAATTATTTCAACTGAGAGGCTGTTTGGGTTGTGAAAGTACGATTTAATATATATATGGAACAAAAGAATCTAAAGTACTTTTGGAACACAGTTTTCAGGTGTATTCCAGCCTTCTAATCTATTGCATTTCTTATATTTTTGTATTTTTATTTTTTGGGGCCCTGCCCAGGGCATACGGAAATTCCCAGGGAGGGACTGAACCCAAGCCACAGCAGTAACTCCAGCCACAGAAGTGACAACCCGAGTCTTTAACTGCTAGACCACCAGGCAATTCCCATCGCAGCGCTTTCAGAATCTTACTAAGGTGCGCATGTTCTATTAGTGTTCACATATTTATATACCTCTAAAACCACAAGACCATAATGGTAACTAGATCAGGCAGACAGTTATGTGTTTGTTAATTCCAATAATAATTCACTCTTGCCAATTTTCCCGAGAGTTTGGGTCTCTCTGATCTAAAAATCCAACCATCCCTTTATTGTTAGGTACGATCCAACCACACTGGTCTTCTGTTACTGACATTCAACTTCCATTCAACGTCATTCAGCTTCTAACTCACCATTTCCTATATGCTGTTCTCTCTGCTTGAAGGACTTTTCTGTCTCTTTGTATTGCGGGTCTAGCCCATCTTTCAGTGTTTGGATAAAATATAATCTCTTGAGCACAAGACCATCCCTTTGAACACTTGTTTTCTTTTTCTCCAGAACCTGAGTCAATATCTTGTATGTATAGATTTCTTTTTTTCTCATGAATGATCTGCCTTCCCCGCTTTAATGAAAGGTCATAGGGACAAAAATACAGGTTTTCTTTCTTTGTTTTTACAATATTCACATATCTTGTTTCTAAAATAGTGTTTAGTACAAGAGTCATCTCAAATATTTTAGGGGGTTCCCTGGTAGTCTAGTGGTTAGGGCTCAGTGCTTTCACTGTAACAGCCTGTGTTCAACCCCTGGTCTGAAAAATGAGATGCCACAACATGCCATGGCCAAAAAAATAAAACCCCAAAATACAGAAACCAGTTGTTCTCAAATATTTGAAAAAAAGTCATAAAATCATTTTAAATAAATGAATGTATGATTTCACTTGAACAGATCCTCATATAATATCAAAGTTTCTCAGTTTCGGCACTGATGACATTTTGGGCCCAGTAATTCATTGCCGTGTGAATTAAAGGGGTGTTTAGCAGCATTCCTAGCTCACACTCATTAGATGCCAATAGCACCCACCAGTTGAGGCAAATAAACATATCTTAAGACACTGTAGACAAAACTGTCCCCAACTGAAAATGATTGAGCTAAACAATGAAGGAGGACATGTGGGTTTTCATTTGCCCCCACTCCGTCCAAATGACTGACATGTTTATCTTCCACCCATGCACCTTATTGGGAAATTTTGAATGTGGATCAATCTGCATGAAAGTTTGTTTTGGCCTTACTTTTATAATATTGAATAGTAATAATAATAATAGAGCAGTAATTGCACAAATCAATATTATTGATCATAAATACACTAGTGCTAGCCACTGACTCAGGTGCTTCATACACCTTAAATTATTTAGTCTTATTCCACTCCATGGAATATGCACTGCTCTCCAGTTTTACTGAATGGCACTGAAATGGCACCTTTCTATTAAGAGGTCAGTTTAATTGACCAAGGTGAAAAAGCTACTACATGAAGAAGACAGCACTAGGACTCGTGCAGATGACTCCACAGTCTGCTCCTGACCTGTCTCTTATGGCAGCCACTATAACCAAGCCACCACTCCTCATGCAGCTAGTGACTAGAAATGGTGTTAGATTGACCTGGGTTTTGATGGAATGGCAAAATACTTAATGAAAAAGGATATTTCAAAAAATTATGGGAGAAAATAAAACATCTGAATAAGTTTTATATCAACGATATGTTTAAATGATAATATTAAGTTAAAATTGCGATTAAAATAAATGTCTCCTTGCTTATTTTAATTTTTTAATATGGCTAATAGAAAATTTAAACTTAGGAGTCCCCGTTGTGGCTCAGTGGTTAAGAACCTAACATAGTGTCTTGAGGATATAGCTTCTATCCCTAGCCTTGCTCAGTGGGTTAAGGATCCAGAGCTGCCATAAGCTGCTGTGTAGCCCACTGCTACAGCTCTGATTTGACCCCTAGCCCGGGATCTTCCACATGTCTCAGGTGTGGCAGTAAAAAGAAAAAAAGAAGAAGAAAATTAAAACTTACATTTGTGGCACACATTTTTGGTTTGCATTGTATTTCTATTTGGAAGCATTGCTTCATTCTTTATCATTTCCACTCTGAACGTCCTTTACTTCTTCTGTATATTGAGTATAGTAATAATAACAATGAGTCTATACCGGTTAGCTGTAAGTTTCAATTAAACTTTATAAGAAAATCTTCAAAACTGTGGAACCCTTTCCAAACCCTGGCTATTTAATGAAATCATATGAGAAATTAAAAACTAGTTTTCTGCATGTTAGATGACTTAGATTATCAAGTAACATTCTAATTGCCATGACTGAGTGTTCCCAATAGTAAGATATGGTTGCAGATATTCATAGCAGAAAATATAGTTGAGAAAATCAAAGTCCATAAATTACATTTCCATCTATAATTAAAAAATAATGAGACAAGGTACAAGATGCTTTAAACCTCTCGTAATAGATTGTATTGTACATTTGGAGCTGGACATGGATTTCAAGCCACTTCTGCCATTAACTGCAGTTCAACTTTCTATAACCTTTCTTTTCTCATTTGTAAAATGGAGATCGTAATACTGACCTCAGTGAGTTGTTGTGATAAAATAAATTAGGTCAATAAATAACTTGATACATGGTACAGTAAAAACACCATTCAGAAAACATGTTATATTGTTGCTATTTCTTTTCATTATTATCAATTTATTTTTATTATTATTATTACTATAATCATTACGTCAGGGCTTGTGTAATGTGCCTACCAGATACCAACCACAAATCTTGACATAACAAAAGAAAAAGAAGTAATTAGTGAATGAATTAACAAAGCTGGTATAGTAGAAGAAAAATGATAAAATTAATTTTCATCAGTCTTTTTATTTTTCAAATGTGTATTTTCTCCATTTAATTAAATCTATTAATTTACTTATCAAATGCATAATTTATAAATGGACTGTATTTTGGACACATGTGTATATATGTTCCTGAGAATTAAATCATAATAATCCTTTTAATGGTCCTTTATTACTCATAAAATACTTTATTCCTAAATATTTTTGCTCACTGTGGATTATGCAACTAGTTATGGTTTGTTTTCCTGGATTTGCATGTTCATTCTCCTGGTAACCGGCTCATTCTAAGATGTGGCCAGAATTACATATAAAACATAAAATTTAAATTTTAGTGTAACTAGATATGTCTTTAGACCTGTTCTAAAAGAACTATAAAGATTTATTATGGGCTTGTTTTTCCTTGCCAGTGCTAAAGTTAACCCGAAGCTGAAGCCTGATTATTTGAAAACAGCATAGGAAAACACCCTTTTTTCTGTGTGTTGGGCTGAACACCACAATAACAATCATGAAGGGTGTGCAACTTAATGTATCTAACAAAATATCATCAAAATTACATAAGCATAACATAAGCATATGATTAGTCTGCTCAAGAATATTGTATCTTGGAGTTCTCTTCGTGGCTCAGTGGTTAACGAATCCAACTAAGAACCATGACGTTGCAGGTTCGATCCCTGGTCTTGTTCAGTGGGTTAAGGATCCGGCGTTGCCGTGAGCTGTGGTCAAGGTTGCAGACGAGGTTTGGATCCCGCGTTGCTGTGGCTGTGGCGAAGGCCGGCAGCTACAGCTCCTGTTAGACCGCTAGCCTGGGAACCTCCATATGCCGCGAGTGCGGCTCTACATAAAGGCAAAAAGACAAAAAATAAAAATAAAAATAAATATTGTATCTGAATTTTATAATCTTTCCACACACGTGATTTTTACCTTTTTTTTTCTTTTAAATGGCTGTACCCATGACATATGGAAATTCCCAGGCTAGGGGCTGAAATGGAGTTGCAGCTGCCAGCCCTTACTATGCCAGATCCAAGCTGTGTCTGTAACCTACACTGCAGCTCATGGCAGTGCCCAGAAACTTAATCCTCTGAGCAAGGCCAGGGATCGAACCCACATCCTCATGAATACTAGTCATAACTTTAACCTGCTGAGCCACGATGGGATTTCCCTCCTCACACATGATTTTAAACAATTCTATGAAAAGCATGCATTGTTAAAAACAAAGTGAGATAAACATAGTACAAGAAAAGAAATGAAATGCTTTTAAAGAGTCAAAATAATACAGTGAATCCTTAGACCATAATTCCTTCTGTGTAATGGTCTTTGGTATAAAGATATAAATATCATAAAAAGCTACTGAGATTCCATCTTGAAATAAAGGCTCTTTCAGATTATCAGGAAATTGGCTGAGTCTTGGTAGTGTCCACTGAGACTTAACATCCTCTCTAGCTGCATATCAACCAAATTTGTCTAAGAAAGGAGAATAAATAAATGAAATCACATGGAAGCTAATGGTTCTTAACCTATTCTTGGCCTATTTTGAGAATTTGAAAGGTTCATTCTAAAACACAAAATAAATCTATAAATAAATCATAAATACAAAATGTTTTAGTATGTTGCCATTCCAAACACAGGCATTACATGCAAGTCTGGCATGGTGCTATGAAAAGGACATCTGATTAATGTGTAAGGTTCTCGTGTATAGTTCTTTCTGGCTAAGTCCTTATAATACAAGTTAGATATCTTATTCAAAATTTTTACCTTTAAGTTAGAATCCTCCCTATTTAACTCTAAGTAGAAATAAACATATTTGTTGTAGTAGTATAACTAAGTATTTTTAAGGATAAAACATTTACTTTGCTAAATGGAAAAAACATTTCTTAGATGACAATAATGGATATAGATGACAATAATGGATAAAGAGAAAGATAAAAAGAGGGGAGCTGTGATCATAGATCCCTCTGTCTCTGAATGAACTATGTTTAAAATGTTTGTATTTTATCATTAAATAACAATAAATTTATTGGCATATATATCTTTTTTCTTCATTTTTATAGCACTTTTTAATCTTTTTTTTTTCCAGCCACACCCATGGCATATGAAAGTTTCTGGGTCAGGGATCAAATATGAGCCAGAGCTGTGACCTATGCCACATCTGTAGCAATGCTGGATCTTTAATCCACGGCACCAGGCTTGGGATCAAACTGGCATCTCTACAGAGACAAGCTGGATCATTAACCTATTGTAAAACAGTGGTAACTCCTCTGTTTTAAATTATATGACTGATATTTATATGAGGTATCTTAAAAAATAATGCAAGTGAACTTATTTGCAGAACAGAAACAGACTCACAGACTTTGAAAAACTTATGGTTATCAAAAGGGACAGGTGGGGGGAGGGGAGGAATGGACTAGGGTGTTGAGAAAAGCATATACACACTGAGGTCTGTGGAACGACTGGCCAACAGGTACCTGCTGTATAGCACAGAGAACTCTACCCAGTACTCTGTGATAATCTATGTGGGAAATGAATATGAAAGAATGGATGTATGTACATGTGTAATTGAATCACTTTGCTGTACAATAGAAATTATCACAACCTTGTAAATCAACTATACGTCAAAAAGCTTTAAAAATATAAACAAACAAAACCCATACATGATTGACAATTGCTTTTTCTTCTCTTTTCTTTCTTAACGCTAAAGCTTTTTTGCCTTGCAGAAAGTAAGAAAAGGCTTACTTTGTGGGAAGCGTGGAGGATTGTCATTGACATCTGTCAGCGTGATGTTGACCGTGGTGGTCCCTGATAAGCCTCCCATCTGGCCACCCATGTCTTTGGCCTGGATTACCACTTGATATTGCTCCCTGTTTTCTCTGTTCATGTTTGGTAAAGCAGTCCTGATGATACCTTAAAGAAAATGTAAAAACTTTTGTTAAGCTCATTAAGATCTCAGTTACTAGTTGAATAAACCCACCAATTGTATATCTAAAGGGGTGATTTTTGAAAGACAAAATGTTTTCTTATTAATTTTTATTGTCTATAAACTATAAAATTGATTGAATGTAAATATTTTATAATTTGTGCTGTTTTTCTGCTTCCTAAAGAATATCATGTGTGCTGTCTAGTGACTTATATTGAGATGCAAAAGCAAAAAAGCAAGTCTGTTTCCATTAGCCTGCTCAATCATTCAGTTTTGAGTTCTAAAATCTTTAACTGTGGCATTATCAGTCTTCTGTATTAATGTTAGGGTTCTGTTCTTATTTTCCCACTTTTTTAAACTTATAAAGATCATAATGATTATTAAATTGGTAAACACTGATTCATGAGTCCTGACCTGTTTCAGGCTCCACAGAGAAATATGGCTGCCCTTGAAGTATGCTGTAAATGACTCTGGCGCTGTTCCCATAGGAAGGGTCATCGGCATCTGTAGCTGTGACTTGCACCACAGAAGTACCTGAAGTATCCAAATTCAGCTTAGTTCTGCACAGTACCAGAAGGAGGAGCAAAAGCACTGGTTTTCATGGAAGACTTAAATGACTTTTGGCTTAATAATGACCTCTTAAAGAAACATTTATATATAGTTTAGATGAAAAGAATAAATATAGTGTTACTGCAGGTAAACTTTGAATTCAACAACATATTTTATTTAGCCAACAGGTGTATTTTTAGGCATGCAATAGAAAATGCTACATGTATTAGATTATAATAAAGTCAGGCACTTTACGAATGCTCAGATTTGATATTTAAATTCATTTTCACATGAGATTTCTTTCGTGTAAAGGGCATATCTAATCACAAAGGAGTAAGTATGCTCTTCTTTGCCCCCTCCACTAATTAACTATAAAAATAATTAACATCTGCTATAGAATACATTTATATTAACAGATTAAATTCTAAATTTAGAAACAATCCAAGTTGTTCCCAAGTTCCGTGAACTATTAAAAGCTATTTAATAAAGTTCAGAAATATACAAAGAGCTTTATATTGGTGATTGCCAAAAGTCCTTGGGATTCAGTGAAGTAAATATTAAATAATAATCCCAGAACAATGCTTTTGAGGAATGCAGTCGGAAATTTGCTGTTATAACTGTTAACAAGGAAAAAAATGTATCAGAATTGTTTGATCAGTTTCTATTTCTCCCACATTTGGGAAGTGAATATATTCTATTAAATACAAATACAGTGTTTTGATGTTTAATTTTCTGTGACTCTCCATTTAGTAGCAAAAAAACGAAATCAGTCTTAACTTCTTTGCTTACAAATAAAACTTCCATTTATTTACATTGAAAAGGGAATTCTATTTTCTTTAATGTTATACTTCCAGTTTTTTCATGCCTTTTGCCTTACAGCTTCTGCAGCCCAGCTTTAAATTCTGTATCAATTTGTGATTTGCTGCTGATTTCCAACAAGCTTTTCTGAGTAAGAGATTTTGATCAGTAGTGTTATATATAACATTTATAATGAATGGATATTTTAAAATATTTAATATGAAGTAATTAGATCATCTAATTAATTCCATTATTCATATTATCTAGATAATCTAGAAAGATTCCTTAGGCAAATTATGACTAGAGAATTTATATAAAAATTCTATATTTCATTTGTAGTGTTCTAAGTATACTTATATTTACTGTCAGAGTTTTACACATCTGTTCTCCAAACCATGTGACAAAATTTATATTTTCATAATTTTTACTGATGTTCAATGCTATTTCCTAGATTTTTTGAGGGAAGCATCACTTACTGTGTTGCAGAAATTTACAAACCCAGGGGAAGTGAAAAATGCATTAATCCTTTTTTTCTGGCTCATTTTGTAATTCAGAAAATTAAATTTGTACTCCTACTAGGGAATCAAAATGCTCTCAATTAACAGATCGTAATATTTTAAGAATGTTTTGGTAATCGTTTTTATTCTTTCTGAATACCATCATAAATGTTATAAATTAACTTACCTACAACAGACATTTCAGGAACACTAGCTGTATAAATTTCCTCTGGGAACGTTGGTTCATTGTCATTGATATCATGGATTTTGATCACAAACTCAGACTCCGGTTCTACTGGCCTCAAAGTTCTTCTGTTAATAGCTTGTGCACGTAGAGTGTAAAAGGCCTTTTCTTCCCTATCAATTCTTCTTGTGGCATGAATGTCACCTGTTTTTTCATCAATAATAAAAAGAGTACCAGCTCCATCTCCAGATAAAATATATTTGAGGGATCCATCTCCTTTATCTTGGTCTGAATGAAGCTAGGGGAAATAAAAAAGAGCATATCCATGATAATATCTAAAGGTACATAATGCAGAAATAATTCAGAGAAGGTTTGTCAAGTCCCATCACTGACTAATGGGGTCAGTTATCTTAGTTCTTAAAATGAGAGTTGAATAAGTGTGATCACACTCATCTATATACTTTAAACAATAGGACTAGCCTTTTACATAGCAGTGTGATTTTTATTCTAAATGGAAAAAGGTAATAAAAATAAACCAAACCCAGCTCCCTTCTTTGCTCTGCCTGGTAAATAACCATTTCTGTAGGCAAATAACTTCTGATAAAGGCAAAAGTCATTGGTCTTAATATGCTGGGATAAACAGTGCTTCTTTCATCTCATGCAATAAATTCATCTCATTAACTTTTTAGTTATTGTATTATTTCTGTGAGGAATTAGTGATATCTTAAGAATCGTAAGGCAAGCAAAGTTGCATGAGACATGGTTAGAAACCTTAAACATTGATCTTTGATTCATACGAAAGACAAAAACTGACCCCAGAAACATTTGTGGTTTCAGAGCAAGAGTCAAATAGATGTCCATATAACACCAAACTATGTATTTTAAAGTTATAAATCAAATTAATAAACTACAAAATAAAATACATTTGATCTACCCTCCTACTTGTCAAACCTATCTTCCTAACAGCAGCAAACAAGTTCTGTGCAGAAAACAATGCAACACAGGGCAAGCCAGTTTCTTGCCTCCTCACTTAGGCCCACAACACTCATCTTCAGAGTCAAGTCATCATGTGAAAGAGCTTTGATGCATTCATTTGGCCTTCTCGGTCTAGCACACATTCAATCCCAGTGCTAATGTTTGTCCAGGAGCCCCTGTGTCTTGGGCAAATTACATCCACAGATGCCCCATGTTAGCCATGAGGAATCATTTCCAGGGCCCCTGTGGATACCAAAATCTGAGGATGCTTGAGTCCCTTCTGTAAAATACTGTAGTGTGGTTTGCCTCAGTATCCTCGGGTTCAGCATCCATGGATTCAACTAATCGTAGATTGTGGACTATGTTTACTATCTGCGGCTGGTTGAATCCACAGACACTGAGCCCACAGAACGCTAACTATATATCATTTTAAACTAATGTCCACTAAGCCAGCCCTCAGATTTAGGGGTATATATAACAATGAGTAAATCTGGCCTTTGGGAAACTGATCTGGAGAAGAGAAACTCCAGGATCTAGAGACAAGTTCAAGGATGTCTGGTCAGGGAATAGTTGGACCTGAGTACCTTGAGGATGGTCTGGAGGATGCGTGGATTCCAGATGTGAATATCCCCTGCCTGTCAAGGAATATTTTCCCTAAAGCGAGAAGCTTAGCCATGGGAGGTACAGAGCATGGCTTTGTAAAAGACAAGGATGGTTAAGTTTTTCTGTAATTGTACCTCCTAATAAATCAACATTTCTCTAATGCTAAGATGACAGTTTCATTACTTGCACAGATTATGCTTTAAATTTTTAAAATTTTTAAATTTATTTTTATCTAAGAAATAGAAAAACAATGTAAATGTTCTCCATTTTGATGAAGCATATAACTTAAACGTTAGTATGAACATGCTGTCTTTTTAAAAAAATTGTGCTATAGTTGGTGCACAGTATTGTGTTAGTTTCAAGTGTGCAGCAGTGATTCAGTTTTATATATTTTACATACACACACACACATATATATGAACTTGTTTATTACTTTCCACTATGGATTTTTACAAGATACACACACACACATATATATGAACTTGTTTATTACTTTCCACTACGGATTTTTACAAGATACACACACACACATATATATGAACTTCTTTATTACTTTCCACTATGGATTTTTACAAGATACACACACACACATATATATGAACTTCTTTATTACTTTCCACTATGGATTTTTACAAGATACACACACACACATATATATGAACTTCTTTATTACTTTCCACTATGGATTTTTACAAGATACAC
>PVHT020000009.1:1628079-1648010 GCA_004024745.2 Catagonus wagneri
ATGGATTTTTACAAGATACACACACACACATATATATGAACTTCTTTATTACTTTCCACTATGGATTTTTACAAGATACACACACACACATATATATGAACTTCTTTATTACTTTCCACTATGGATTTTTACAAGATACACACACACACATATATATGAACTTCTTTATTACTTTCCACTATGGATTTTTACAAGATACTGAATACAGTTCCCTGTTTATATAGTAAATTCTTGATATTCACCTATTTTATATATGGTAGTGTGTACCTGTTAATCCTGTACTGCTATTATTCTTCGTTAACTAAAAGTTTGTTTTCTGTGTCTATGAGTCTGTTTAGTAAATAAGTTCATTTGTAACAAATTGCCTTTTTAATATTACTATAAAATAGTCATAAATCAGAATGGGCACACTGACCTGTAAACTAGGGAAATAACAGCTGGAGACAATATCCTTCAATTATACAAAAAAAAAAAAATGCAGTTAGATGTCTATCTAAATAGGTTTGGTTTTTGCTTTGTAAATTACTTAAATCAACAAAAATTTTCATCTATCAGTAGAAGTGTTAACACTGATTACATTCCTTTTAAAGAGGAATTATGTCTTTATTTGAAAGTTTCTTTTTCTTTTTCTTTTTCTTTTTTGGCCATGTCTGCAGCATGGGGAAATTTCCAGGCCAGGGACTGAGCCCACATCACAGCTATAACCACAGCCACAGCAATGACTATGCCAGATTCTTAACCTACTGAGCCACGAGGGAACTGCAAAAGTTTCTTTTTCTTTGGGGCTGTTTATCTCAATGAACTTGGCTGTTAAAGCATTTTTATGTGAACAACAAAACAATTTAAATGAAGTAAATATTTTAAAATGCACAACCACGTGCACACACCCCTAATATATTGTATTACTGGTTACTGGTGGGTGTAAAAAAGCAATCTATTTTTTGTTATTGGTTTATATAATTAGCATTTAGACATTAAATTTTGATCAAACTCCATTTTCCTGATTTCTTGATAAATAACTCATTATTGCAGATACCACCGAAAAAAGAAAATCCCAAATGGATATGTACTGTGGTGTAAAAGATAAAGAAATAGGTAACAAATAGATTTTTTACTACATTTTTAGCTACTCATAAAACAAAGAATGAAAAACAAGAAATACCTGCTTTTAACTAAAATGCTCTCAGAATTAACATAGGACTGTGTTGTCCAGGGAACCTCTCTCAAAAAGTCATAAGACTGAAGATTTTTAGTCACTGAAAATGCACATAGTTGCCAGGAAACTTTCCAATTATATGAATGTGCAACACAGTGGCAATTTTCCAAATGACGGATATAAGTATTGCATATTTCCTGTTCTGTTGGGAATCAAAATATTTCAAGAAAGGATTATTGATATTATCAATCATCTGATCAGATAACTTTGTGATTTGTACTAGACAGTTATGATGTTTACTGTCTGTTCGTTCAACAATTTTTAATTGAGAAATATTTATTTACTCTCATAAGAATCAGGTAGTTCTAAAAGTAAATCAACAATTCCATTCTAGTGCTATGGAAAATTCAAACACATTGTGTAATGGAAATTCACAGGATGGCCCTTAAACTAGCCTGAGGGAATGAGTGAGGATTTCCATAAGCATCTATCATTTAAACTACCCGATAAAGAATGAGCAGAGGTTTAAACAGGGAAATTTTTTGCATTTTACAAATTTTATGTCTCACGAAGAGCACTGGATAAATACAGAACATAAATGTAGAGCAGAGAAGGATAGAAGGCAACCGGGGAATTACTAAAACCGGTTCTTCTAATCAGTTTGACATGTGGAAAAGTTGTTAGTGTGGTGAGATTTTAATTTTTATAAAGCTCAGTTTTAGAATATGAATCACAGCAGGATTTTTACCTTCACTTATACCACAGAGAGTGAAAATTAAATCTCGTAATGGGACCACATACTGTGGGAATTTCCGTTGGATTAGAAAATTGAACATGATAGTAGAGAATCAGAGATGAGGTTGGAAGTTGGACTGTGGTTTTGTGACTTAGAAATGAAAGGATTTCTACCTTCTCATAATAAGAAAACACATCTCTGAATTTATAAGTATTGTTTTAAAGAAACTGGACTTTCTTTTTTTCCTTTTGAACCATTAGAGCTTGCATAAATGAAAAGAAAAAGTACTTTCTGGGAGTTCCTGTAGTGGCTCAGCAGGTTATGAACCTGACTAGTATCCATGAGGACGCAGGTCAATCCTTGGCTCAGTGGGTTAAGGATCCAGCATTGCTGTGAGCTGTGGTGTAGGTTGCAGACGTGGCTAGGATCCTGCGTTGCTGTGGCTGTGGTGTAGGCTGGCAGCTGTAGCTCTGATTCGACCGTTAGCCTGGGAACTTCCACAGGCTGTGGGTGCAGCCCTAAAAAGACAAATAAAAAAGAAAAGAAAAAGTGAAAAGCACTTTCTTTCTTACAGAGGTAAACGCTGGAATAAAAAGACTAGAATAAAAAGACCAAAATGAGTATGTTGGGGGACTTAACATTGTCTATGTTTATCAAATTAATAGTTAAATAAACACATCTGAGAACTGGACAAGTAAAGGGACTAAAGCAGATATATACTATAAGGCAGAGAGAGAGATTTTCAGATCTCCCAAGAGTTGGAAGCTATTTTCTCCTCTAGAGGAACCTGATGGGAGAAAAGAGTTAACAGTTATGATGATACTGATTTCCTAAAAGTTACAGAAAAAAGTCAGTGGACACAGTTCTTTATGATAGTCCTCTGCCTAAACTCCCCCTCTACTTTTAAGTTTTTGCTTCGTTATTATAATTATTTCTTCTTTTGCATACTCTTCCCTTCTTACCCTGTGCTGTCTCTCTCCCTTATTCCTTGTGTGTGTGATAGAATTTTATTTTATATTCCAACACATTCATTAAGTAAAAAAGAGACAAGGGTAAGTCATTCCAACTACAGCTTTCTCCTTAATCTTCTCTTTTTTATTTGGACATTAGGTAAAAATACTTTGATTTATTAAACATTTACCTGAACAAAATCAGTTGTTTGTGTTACTCAGAAGTGGGATCATGGATTAAGTGCCAAGTAACTTACAGCATCTACTTTGAAATAAATTTTATATTGATTTGACCTTGTGCTGTTTTATCATGTGAGATATTAAGGTCTTTAAACATAGAAAAAATGTCAGATTATTGTGGCTTCAGTTCCTCAGTAACACCTGTTCTCCGGTGTGAAACATTTGTGCCACAAATCTTTAAGAAGAATTTTATGTTAATACTGACCTTTTCCTTCCATGAGGAGAGCCTATTAAAAATTCACAACCTGCTGTGTTCCTTGTAAATTCACAAGCAGATAAAGGACATGGCAAGATACATGACAATTAATGAAAATAGAACAACTGGTACTGTGCTGCACGTTTAAAAGTCATTTTCCTATTATTTAACTTTTTAAATTTAGATATGGTTAATTATAACTCATTTGCTTCTATTGATTAGTTTAATAATTACAACTAAACAATTCATTGAATCTAAATAAATATTTTAACAACAAATCATTTAATGAAAGCCTGGTGATTTTAAATGCAGTCAATTTCTGATAGTTTTATAACATTTCATGTAAAGCATTCATTTTAAGATATTTATTTAAAATGAAGTTTGTAAGCTAAAAAAGGTTTTGTGGCTATCTAGTATAAGACCACCTTTACTTTTAAGAGGAAGAAGTAGATTTAATTGATTTTTATCACACAGAGGTTACATTAAGATTACACTTCAGGAAAAATGCTTTTTTTGGTAGAACTTTTAATTCTTAATATCAGTTTTTACTTTTCAGTTCCTGTATTAAACCTGGAAATATTATAAAAGCAACCAAAATATTAATCTATGAAGTACAGGGAACTTAAGTAATTTGTTAACCTAAAGTGTAACTGATAAAGGATTTTGTCTTATATTTTCACCTTTGGTTAGAATAAAAATGAAGAATAGATTTAAAAAGTAAAAAATTATATCTATCAATACTGCTAATAAAAGTCTGTTTACTAGTTCAGAAGAATATATATTGCTGTGTGAGATTCCTTCTCATTTAGAAGATTGATAGTGTTTTGGATACTGGTCATTAATGGTATTTAGTTCAATCCCCCAAACTAGGAAAGACAACAGAGAAAAATAGAATTATATCTGTAGAATTATATTAGGATTATATTTATAATGGCTAGGCTAGTTCTTTGAGGGACGCATCTTGATGAATGAATCAAAAGGACTATTAGATGCACTCCAAGTTTAAACGTTTCTCATTTGTGTGTGTATTAACTTCAAAATTATCAGAAACTGTTGACTAGATTTTCTAATGTACAGTGATAATTTTATGTCTGCTGTTCTTTCAAACAGCCAATGTATTCTATATTTGTTTTTTTAAAAATCCCGAATGTGGCAAATATGCTATGCTGTTCTGGCACCATCATCATTAGCATTTGGTTCTAATTGCTTTAGTGAGTAACATAATACCAAATGGAAAATAAGTCACTTAATCAAGTAATTTAAATTTGCATTTAATAAAAAAAAATACTGATGGAGATGGCCCAGCCCCAGAAAGCAGCTGAAAGTATGTTAAAGCAAGTAAACACAATATGGTCTGAAATAAATAAGTAGTTACTCATTTTATTGAAACTGAGGAGAAAAAGGGAGGAGGGTGGCAAATCTTGAAGTATGTGAAGCTAATAGAGAATGACTATTATTTAATATTAATGATATAATAAATATGCATTGATATTTATGAATCCCAATGAAACAGTTTTCCTTCAAAAAATAAAAATGGGGAAGAAATAAAGCTTATCAATGGAATGGATTGTAAAAATAACTATGATAATCTAAGAATACGCATATATGTGATGTAGTTTAATAAACAGTTTTCTGAACAATTTCTCTCTGGGACTGGAAGCAAGTAGAAAGGATTAAATGATTGACAGACAATGTTGTCCACATAACAGTGTGTTGCAAAAAAATTAAGTGCTTTCTTTCTGACTTTACACAGTTCTCTAGAGATCTCTCCCAAGACGAAAAACTCCAGGGGGAGTCCAGATTTAATAACTAGGGATTCCTCTTCCCTTTTGGTTTTCTGAGTGTGCAGCCCATTAAAAGCAAGCCTGGTGCTTTCAGGTTACCCTGACTGGTGAGTCCACTAATTTTGAACTATTTTTTTGGCCATACCCGTAGCATACATGCCAGGGATGGAACCCATACCACAGCAGTGAGAACACTGGATCATAACCTGCTATGGCACCAGGAAACTACTGAACTATTATTTTCATGTCTTTATGTAACTATGAATATAGTTAGAGGATGAAAATCAAGTTTATTTTCTTATAGATTCCTAGTATTTCACAGCACTTAATAAAGAATTATTTACCCATAGAAGGAAATGGACATCAGAGTCAAATACTACAAAGATGAGGAATGGAGAGTTCACTTTGTGCTATTCCTTTGGAAAATCTAAATATTCTGAATGCAGTGAAATAGAATTAGAAGTCCATAGCTAAAAGTGGGGATCGGTGATTACATGGAAAGTATGAATGTACATCTTATTCTTCATATTGAAAAATATCAAGCTATAAATAAGATAGACATTCCAATTAAGTATGAGATTAGATCAGTGATATATGACATATACATTGGTTACTGTGAAACATTTTTACATTTTTCAGTGAAGAGCCAAGGATAGAAACGCAAATCTGAAATTGTCTTTAAAACTGTGTGGTAAGTCATTATAGATATCTATAATTTAATTAAGAGTAGGATAAGGTAGTTAGGTAAAAATAGGATGACATTCCCACTGACAACATATAGAACATCCAGCTGGACTACAAAAAAAGAAAAAAAAAAGTAATATTGCCAAGGCCAAACTGTTGTGTTAACAACAGGAACAGAATAGACTAAAACCTGGAAGGAAAGGATTGTTTAAATGGGGATTAGCAGCTGTTTTTATCCCCAGGGAAATTTGCCAGTTCTGAGCCTGGGTTTGGGAGGTAGTCTGTGCCCCAAGAGGAAAGTGCTTCTGAGAAAAAAAAAAGGGAAATTAAAAGAGATTTTTCGAATTCCTTGGTACTAGAGTGAAAATATTTGGGTAGTGAAGGTCCTCAAATGCACTGCCAATCTTCCCATAAAACATTTGTAGAAGTATGAGGAGATAGATGGCGAAGGGCCAGGCAGAAAGCATCTGAAAGCCAGAATGTAACTGTCACATTCCCAGAGATTTGCTGTGGTTCTTAGGCTCAAAAATAAATAAATAAAAGACTCATGAATAGGTGAAATTTGAAAGCCTTCTGGGGAATGTCAAATTAAATTTGAGGATCCACAGGAATTTTGCACTTAGGGGTATTCAACAATTCTCAGTGCCTCCATAAGCTAAAAATGCAGATTAGGTCCTTGCAAAACAGCCACTGCAGAAGAGGGGGGGGGGGAAGCAAAAGCAAGAGATGTGTTGTTCTTTATGCAAAGTGGCAAAACACAGATTATTCCCTCCTGGACACTTCTGTCAATTGTTGAAGCAGTTTCAAGTAAACAATGAAAGATCTAAGCTGAGAATTTCTGATGGATGAAACTAAATATCTTAAAGAATCTGGGGGCAAAAGAGACAGGAAAAACTCCCACTTGAAGTGTTTACCCTCTTGGAAAAGAGATAAACAGTGGTAGACATAGGCTTACTAAATGGCAACTTAGCCCAATCTTCCTCAATCCCTGATTGAATTGTGGTGATATATTATTTATCTTATAACCTAAAAAACAGAACCTATAGGAAAGCTGTGTCTATATCTATATCTATCTATCTATTTTTCTATATATCTATTGATCAGAGAATTTTAAGGAATTGGCTCATTGGATTGTGGAAGTACAGAGTTGGGAATCCGTAATAAAGGAAAACAATCTCAAAATTGAGGTAAGAGTGGCTGTTGCAACCTTGAGTCCTAACTCCATAGGGCAGGCCAGCAGTCTAGAAATTCGGGCTGGGTTTCTTTGTTACAGTTAAGGCAGAAATCACTTTACTTAACCCATTGTGCTAAGAACCAGTGGGTTAAGAATCCGGTTTTGCCACAGCTGTAGTGTAGTTTGCAGCTGGGGCTCAGATTTGATCCCTGGCCTAAGAACTTCCATATATCATGGATGTGGCCAAAAAATGATCTGTATCTATATATCTCTGTAAATATAGGTGGAAATTTGTTCCTTATATTTATTGGACATTTTTACTTGTTCTTTTGGGAATTGCCTGTTCTTGTCCGTTGGTATGCTGGGGCTTTGGCTTATTGAAGTCTTATATTAATCCACCGTCTATCACTTACTACATTTATGTTTCTAACAATGACTTTCTTTTTTTCATATATAGAAGCTTTTAAAAATGTATAAAATCCAAAAAAAGTATGTAAAAAAAAAAAGGGTGGATATGTGGCTCTAAGAAAACACATTTTGATACACCACAGATCTCCCCTAAGGTCGACATGGTACTCAAGTTTATCACGTGCCTATTATTAAATTTACTAAGTTAACAGTTTAAAAAAATAGTGATCTATTGTTGGTGAACTCATTTTCTGTTTTGGTTGGTCTGGAGCATTTTTGTTCTTCATCTCAATGATCTCATCAATAATGGGTACTATACTCTAAATGCCTGCTCTTACCTGATCTTTCTTTTCTCTGCTTGGAATGCCTTTTTTGAATAACTTCATTTTTCCTTACAAGGTAAGCTCTATAGCCATTTCCTCCAAGGAAGTCTTCCTAGACTGCCTTCCTTTACAGTCCCCTAAGGATATCTTTTGCCTTGCATTTCTTTCTTTACTTATATGATACCTTTACTAGTTTATAAACTTTAGGAGGACAGGCTACTGTATTGCCGTCAAGTAAGTCTCCACTGGTTTTTAAATGATGCAATGTTATTTCATATAGCAATAAGAAAGAGAAAAAAAGCTACTAGTTATAATTGTAGGACACCAAAAATGTAAGATGATTCCAATTTCAGAAAAGTTAAAATGTGAGCAAAAGATATTCATTTTAGAATTGATGAAATTCTGCACATCTTAATCGACTCTGTAGTTCAGTGTTAACAAAATGGGCATATAGAAAATGCATATTAAATATTTGCAGAAGGTTTACATATTAAATGTTTGCAGAATGATTGAATAAATTAATTCAATTCCCACAACAAAAAAAAGAAATCATTTTTCTTTGGGAAACTTCAGTTTTTGCACCAAAGGTCTTCAGCTATTTGGATGGGACCCACCCACATTATGGAGAGTAATCTGCTTTAACTACATTTTACTGATTCTAAAGGTGAATCATTATCTTAAAAAAATACCTCCATAGGAATATCTAGACTAGTATTTGACCAAACAACTGGTCATCATGTCCTTGTTAAATTGACCCATACCATTAAGATGATGGCGCTTGTCTTGGGCCCTTGTACATGGCCTCCACCAGCAGTGATGGGGGAAGGCTCAGTCCTCTCCTCAGGGGTCCAAACTCTCACTTTTATAAGCACAAATAACCGATAAAGCTGATGCTTCTTCAAAGAAACAAACACAATTTTCTAGCTAACTATAGATACATTTTAGAACTTTCTATTTTGTTCTGTCTGTCTGTTGGCACCAGTATAGTTTTATTACTAATGACATATTCAGTTTCTGAAGATTTACAATGATTGTTAATATGGGCTCAAATAAATACCCTTCATTATCTGTCTTTTGAAAATCTGTCTTGGGGTTCTTGGTCCTTACCAATTGTATTTTTTCATCAGTATGTTACTTTCTATTAAAAAACAAAATAATATAACAAAAATCTTGCTAAAAATTTAATTGGTAGTGCAATAAATTTACAGGTTAAATTGGGGAGAGTTTAAGCAGCTTTTGGCAGGAAAAAGCTCTTTGCAGGTAAAGTACTCCTTTATCTTGTCACTAGGCCTTAAACCAGGTACTCCCATTACTCATCTCCAGCCCTAGCACACCTTCCAAATCTTTTGATCACACAATACTTTACCCAACTTGTTGGTTCTTTCCATTGATCAAAAAAGTAGAAATAAAGAATAAGTAATTTAAAAATGACCAGATCTATTCCCTAGCTTCCCCTTCATTAATCTCCCATACAAACAGTGTGACCAAACTGTGTGAACAAGATAAATGTCTAAAAGAAGATCACGAGGAGTCGACAAGCCTGCACAGTTTTAAAGGGAACGAGAGAAGTTTGCACACAGTGGGGGATGGCAAGGACTCTGACCCCCATCTCAATGATTAACTGAGATTATTTCCCTATTTCCCTTTAAAGTTTTCATGGCTGAGTAGAATCTTTGGAGGTGGTTTTTGAGGGACACTGAGTCTACCATCTCTCGGGATTGCAGGCATTCTTATTAAAGGAAACTTTAATTTCTACCAATATTTGTGAGTACTGATTTGTAAGCAGTGAGTAGTGGGACCCAATTCCATAGCAAGAGTATCATCTTAAACATGAATACTCTCTATTCTCAAAACTGTATACATCTCCACTTACCAAGAACATATTGCTGCCCTTGTGTATTACTTTATATCTTGTTTTGATATTTAGCTCACTTTTCCCATCTGAATTTGGGGAACTCTGTTTGATCTCTGCAGACCTAAAGGAAATATTCAGATGAGTTCATAAAGCCTCCAGAACTAAACTTCAATAGGTGCAAATAATTGCTACCCACTAAGGACATGAGATTGAGATATGAGGCATTCAAATGTCCACTCCAAAGCTCCTTGAGTGAACTTTGTCCAAGCCTAGCCTCCAAATGAAAAAGTTACCTAAATTCTAGTTACATAAATTCCTGCAGCAGATGGATTCCTGATCTTGTTGCCCTTGCTAAACCTCAGACGCCCTCCTCCCGGACACTACCAAGAGACAATTTCCTGAGTTTCAGAGGCATTAACCCCCTTTGAAGCCTTAAAATCAACATTATCCACACCCCTCGCTCCTGGTTTACCTAATCTGGACAAACCTTTTCATCTTTACTGCCATGATTATAATGGGATTGCTGCAGGGATTTTAGGACAAACTTCTGCTTCTCAGCTACATCCTATAACACATTTCTCATGCTAATGAGACCCTGTGGCCTCAGGTATCCAAACATTATTTCAATCGGGGTTAATCCATGTCGCCTATTTGGAGTGTTTTGGAAATTTATAAGGGCCAGGAGTAATGCTTCTGGCCATTTAAGTCCAGTTTCTTGACAGATACTTACTGAAGTCCTTCTTTAGGTCTAAATTTTTATGCTTACTGGCATCATTAAACCTTCCATTCCTGGATTAAGCGAACATTATGGGAATTAGCGTGAACAATCTGATGCCATGACTAGATATTTAAAAGAATTAACTTGTATACCAACATGGAGCATATTACCAACAGGTGAAAGGGGCATGATCTCCACTGATAGACAAGCCTTGATCTCCCTTGTATACGAAAGTCTTTAGAAGAAAATAAGAACTGTCACTTAGGTAGGAAGAATTTTATGAAGCAGTGCTAACCATCCACTCTGACAGCAAAATGAAAGAAAAATCATTCTGGATTCATGCAAGCCACACCAAGACAGACCCAGATTATTTTGCCCGAGATATCTGGAAGACCATCTCATTAAGTGACCCTAAAGTAAGTTGTTCTGCTCTTACAAACTGACAGGAATATATAGAAAGTGGAGATATGCAGGTACTAAAAATTACTGGTACCATGGAATCCCCAGATCTGGGAAATTATAGATTCTACTCTGACCTTGTCTTTGAATCACATTGGTTTTTTTATCTTATGTGGCAATGAAATATATAAAGGGTTCCCACCTTAATGGTCAGGATGTTATAGACTCGATTCTCATCTTGTCCTGCCACCAGACAACTCCACCTTAAACACCAGCCAAATTACAAACTTGGGCTCTTTTGTCCGTGAAGCATGTCACATAAATGTACTGGATGAGAAATCACAGAAAATCTGCTTACATATCACCTCTCCAAATTCTTATAAGCCTTGAGGACATTATTCCCAAGCTTTGGAATCCATGACTTGAAAGGGCTTTCTTAAAAGTTTTTATGGTGACAGAACCAGAGTTCAATCCCATCCTGTGAACTTTGTTCCAGGCAGGGGTGAACGCTTGGCCTAGGCTGTGCCCTTAATAGATATGCTAACTGCCCAGCAAGGAGGAGCTTAGTCATTGGAGAAAACCGTGCCTCTATCTAAATCAAACAGAATGAATAGTATGTAACACACATCTGTTAAAAGAGAAGATTAACCTTTCCTTAAGATATTAGACTTATCTATTCTAAGGACCAGGGAGCTGGTATAGTGGGGCTTGGGAAATGTGCTTTGATCTGATCCTTTTGTTTTTTCGTTTTCATTTCTTTTTTTTTTTTTAGGACCACACCCGCGCCATATGTAGGTTCCCAGGCTAGGGGTCTAATCTGAGCTGTAGCCACTGGCCTACACCAGAGCCACAGCAAGGCCAGATCTGAGCCACAGCTCATGGTGATGCCAGATCATTAACCCACTGAGCGATGCCAGGGATGGAACCTGCAACCTCATGGTTCCTAGTCATATTTGTTTCTGCTGTGCCACAACAGGAACCCCTCGTTTTCATTCTAATCTATGTTCTTTTCTCCCTTTTCGAGTCTCTTACCACTCAACTACTAAACTAGTTCTGTTCTCCACAGTCATCAGTTCAGCTTTAAATATGTGAAACCTCCAGGGACATTTCAGCGGAGGGATCTTTTGGGGGTCAATGAAGTCTGCCCCCAAATATGCCATTTTGGGAGTTCCCCTCAGTGATTAACGAACCCGACTAGTATCCATGAGGACATAGGTTTGATCCCTGGCCTTGCTCAGAGGTTTAAGGATCCAGTGCCTTGAGCTGTGGTGTAGATCGCAGACGTGCCTCGGATCCCACATTGCTGTGGCATAGGCCAGCAGCTACTGCTCCAATAGATGCTTAGCCTGGGAACCTCCATATGCCACCAATGCAGCCCTAAAAAGACAAAAGACCAAAAAAAAAAAATGCCACTTAGGTATATTATAATACTTTGAATTAAAATTACTCAACTAACAGCTGGTAAAAGAAGGACATTCTGACCTGCTTTATCCCCCTGAAAGCAGGAAATAAATTCCCCTTGTGAAGGCTGCCCTCCCTGCCCCCGGGGGGGTAGAAGGCATCTTAGTGTCAGGGATAGGGAATCCAGGGCCAAGCCGTATAAACAAGCCTTGCTACCTCATTAATTTACTACTCTGAGCCCAAGCCCCTTTGTTTTGCCAGTTCACAAATTACTGTTTCTTTGTCTAAAAGGTCTAAAAACAGCTGTCTGCTTTGGTTACACCTTTGAGCCTCATATCTTCAGTACATTCAAAATTAAATTTGTTGGCAATAGCCAGGTCGTGGAAACAACCTAAATGCCCATCGACAGAGGAGTGGATAGGGAAGATATAGTACATACACACAATGGAATATTACTCAGCCATTAAAAGGAACGAAATAACAACATTTATAGCAACATGGATGGACCTAGAAATTATCATGCCAAGTGAAACCAGTCAGACAACTAGACAGCAACACCCAATGCTACCGCTTGCATGTGGAAACTAAAAAGACACAATGAACTTCTTTGCAGAACAGACAATGACTCACAGACTTTGGAAAATCTTTGCTTTTTCAAATAAGACAATCTGGGGGGGTGGGGGGGATGCACTGTGGGTTTGGGACGCAAATGCTATCAAAGTGACTTGGGATGATTTTTGTACACATAACTGAAATAAAATTCATTAAGAAATTGAAAACAAAACAAAAAAACAAAATTAAATTTGTTGGATTTCCCAATGGCCTAGAGGTTAAGCACCCAGCATTATCACCTTTTGCCACTGCTGTGGCTCTAGTTCGATCCCTGGCCCAGGAACTTGCATATGCCATGGGCATGGGGAAAACAAAACAAAACAAAATTAGTTTTTCTCTTGTTAATCTGTCTTATGTCAGTTTAATTATTAGGCCAGCCAAAGAACCTAGAGGGAAAGAAGGGAAATGTTTTCTTTCCCTAAACATTAATTTCAACATTTCTTGGTAAATATAGTTAAGGTTGGTCAATTCTTGGAAACACAGAATTGATTCTGGTTCTATTCCTCCAGCTGTGCAATGATCAATTTTCCTTTCCAACACAAAATCTTACTCTTATTTTCTCCTTTCCTCGCAAATACAAATTGTCTAAATCCTTCATTTTCTGTGCTTTTTCCCCCTGAATTTACAGACTCTTCCACAACTGCCATAATTTCCTTTCAATTTGCTAAGGCAAATTTGCTGAAGACCATCTTCCAGAACCTTGTGACATGTTCCAAAGGGACTATCTGAGACTCAGACTTGGCTTACAGCTGTTAGCCTCTGATTTTTCTTCGTCAGAATCCTTTGCCTCTCCATTCTTCAGTATATTTTCTTTTTTGTTGTTTTCACTCTGATTTTGATGTGATACTGAAATATTGGATATACATGTCTCTTGTTGGACAAGGATGTCAAAGCTGGATATTATTTTTTTTTGAGAATATGGACTACAATACTTCTTCATATTAGTATTGCTGTTAAGAAATCTGTAGTCTTTCCAATGCCTGATCTTTATATAAGACCCTTGGATTTATTTTTCTCTGGGAGCTTGTAGAATCTTTTGTTAGCCCAGATTTCTGAATATGCATGGAATTATTCTTTGGTGTTTGTACATTTCTATCAAAACTGCAGGATACTCACCAGCCTCTTTAATTCTGTAATCCCATACGTTCTATTCTGGGATATTCTAATGAATTTTTCACTGATACGCCCTCTCCCCCATTTTTCTTGTTCTAGAACTCCTGTTATTCAGATATTGGTCCTCATTGTTTTTCCCTTTAATTTCATCATCCTTTAGCTCTGATTTTCTTTTTGTCTTCTTGCTTTACTTTCTAACTTACGTTTGGAATATTACTCCCCACAGCATCTACAGAGATTTTCATATTTGTTATCATATCTTTAATTTCCAAACACATTTTTTTCTGTGAATTTTTTAAATATGTATATATAGAAAATGGTATTTTCCACATGTGACTGCAACAATATTTTCATTCTGTATCCTCTTCCAATAACTCACTACTTTGTCAAGGGGAAGCACTTAATATCCCTTCTCTTGAAACCCCAACAAGGGGTGGAATCCAGTTCCTCTCCTCTTGAATCTTGTAATAGACAGAATGTAGCCAAGGAGATGATGCATAGTTTTCAATGCTGAGTCAGAAAAAGTGAAGAGATATCTGATTCGTGAGCTGTAATGCTTGGATTACAGCCCTGAGCCCACCATGTAAACAGTCCAGCTGTTCTGAAGTTACCAGACAGAGAAATCCCAATTAGGCATGGAGAGACCATATGGAAAAAGTCAGAGACAGAGAGAGACAGAGGGGCCCAGCGTATTCTAAGTACTCCAGCTTTTCAGCCACCATTTACCCGAAACTTCACAAGAACCCCTAAGCCAGAAACACCCAGCCAAGTTCTTTCCAACATCCTGCACCACAGGAATCATGACAAATAATAAAATCAATGTTGGAGTTCCCATCGTGGCTCAGCGGTAACAAACCTATTACCCATGAGGATGTGGGTTCAATCCCTGGCCTCACTCAGTGGGTTAAGGATCCAGTGTTGCCACGAGCTGTGGTGTAGATCGCCGACGAAGCCTGGATCTGGCATTGCTGTGGCTGTGTTGTAGGCTGGCAGCCACAGCTCTGATTCAGCCCCTAGCCTGGGAACTTCCACAAGCTGCAGGTGCGGCCTAAAAAGACAAAAAACAAAACACTGTTGTTGCGGTTAAGTCTTAAATTTTATGGTGTTAGGCAGCAATGGCTAAACAGAAGGTAATCTAATTTATTTTATGAGTGGAATATATACTAATTAATATTGAACTAAATATTAATATGCATTAATCCTATATATCTGGAAAATTTGTGCTTATCATGTCTCTAATTCATTCAAAATGTTTTTTCTTCCTTTTTTTTCAGTGATGTATAGTAAAAGATTTCTTTAAATGTTGTGATTGATAATTTAACTTCTAAATATTACAATCCAAATAATTTTGCTCTTAGAAAAATTTAAAAATTTTGCCATTTTCTTTTAACAGCCAAAACTGCTATTGAAAAGTTTACCGAGAACCTGATTTTCATTTTGCTATAGTAAAAAATAATTCTCATGATCTGGTAATATTGTATTTACACTGAAGATCTTGTCCTTGTAGTTTTAAATTTTTGTAAAAATAATTCTAGAAATTAAGCTCCTTTACTTTAACGTTTCATGGAGTCTTTTCCTCAGCATTAGGGAAAAACTTGTTTAGAATTTGATTATCTTTGCATTTTCTGATCTTTTCTTTTTCTCTGTGTCTCTCTCTTGGTCTCTCCCTCTCTTCCTCTTTTTCTAGGTTTTCTATTAGAAATTTATTAGATCTTCTGGATTTACCCTTGACTATTTTATTCAGATCATCCCTTTTAAATTTCCTTTATTTATAACTTGAAATAAAATTTGTGTTTGTCTTAAGTCTTTTTATAAAATGTCCTACATTTTCCCCATTTTATGAGAAGATATAATTTCATTATTCTAAAGTTCTTCACTTTTCTCTGACTTATTTCTTGTTCCCCTAGAGAGTGATGCTGTATTTATTAAATGAGGTTCTTCTTTTTTGATGCTGTGGGATTTTCTAAAGTGTTACTGACATTTTGTTATTCTTTTACATTTGCGTAAGAGAATCTGTCCACCAAGATTGAGAACTTCAAAATAAACCATGTAAATGAGAAGCATGAGGGTGATGCACCCCCATCTCCACTGCTGTGCACAAATACTGGGTATTCATAATACCCGATTTGAGAGCCATAATCACTTGTAGGAAGCTATCCAACTGTATGTTTTGTTTATGCCATTAGGGGTGGGAGGTGGTGGGGTAGGAAGGAGAAGACATCAAGGCAGTGGACGGTTGAGAAGGAGGAAAACTAAATAACCAAGAAGTCCAAATTAAAACTAAAAATAATACTGACTTCCAAATAATACTTTCTTACAATAATACCTCTGCTTTCTTCTGTACTACTCTCATTAATATCCACGTCTGTTCTGGTGATTGGTGGAGCTATCACAGTGACCTACTACACTTTTATTGCCCATAAAGTCTGCATAATATTTGTTCACCTGAGAATCTCATCAGTTTGTTCCCTGTGCTTCTTAATAATACATATCATTTCATTAGCTTCTTCTTCAGGTGAGAATGGAGATAATCAAGAGTGATAAAGCAACCTTATTAAAGGAAACCTACCTTAAAAAATTAGTGCAACTGTAAAAGTCAAATCAAAACTCTAGTCTCTAATTGCTCCACGTATAATTTCAGTTTAATATGCATTATTAAATAAAATACAACTGAAGGTTAACTTTTTACATTTGCTATAGAATCTCCAAATTTAAAGGATATTTAAAATCTATAAAATGTAGTTATTTTGTATGATTAGCTTAAGAAGTCTTTATCACAAAGCTTAATTAAAACCACTAAGCTCCATCCTTAATGAAAAATCTCTTAAAAGTCCCTTTACCACTAATGATTAAACAAAAATTTTGATTGAATTATCCCTTAAATAATAATTATTTGGAGTTTTTAAAAAAATTAATAGAAAACTATGAGATAGATTTAAAATAAGCATGACAATCTATTATTAATTGAAATTTCTTATTATTACATATTGATAATTATAATACATTCACTTATTTTTAGAGTTGTTCACAAAAATATTTTTGTATATTCTTACACATTTGAAATGATTTAAAACCAAGTTGATAAGTTTTAATCTCAAGATTTTTTCATGCTTTTAATCTACAATCACAACTATAAAACTGTATTTGAAATTTTTCTCCTTTTAATGTTTGCCTAAATCACCTAATTTTCTTTGCCCAAAATATATGAAAAATGATAATATGTACATATGGTGGTTATGTAGTGACAGGATGCATGGCTATCTGTTGTTAGACTATATAAAACAACTTTGAACACAAAGATGAGTTATTAAAATCTACTCCCTTGTAATTTTGTATTTACAATTTTAGTTTCTATACTTCAATTTAGATGCTATTTACCACTAATATTGTCCTGAAATTTTTTAAGTTGAATTTTCTGCTTTTTTTGCATGACTTGCAGATTTGATTTTATTGCAAACTATTATAGGCTTAATCTTTTTTCTCCTATTTTAATACCCTGAAATAATCATACTTAATTCCCATTGTATCATATTCAGTTTTTAGGTTTTCTGTTTTTAGTAAAATAGAAATAAATTCTGGCTGAAAAAGCAGTTCAATATATTTCCACGTAATTTTGTGTTTAATTTCATTTGTTATCTTCTTCACGTAAAAACAAAGACAATACAACATTAAAATTCCATAGCTTAATTTCATTTTTCAGCTAAGTTGTTTGCTTGCATCCTTTAGCCATTAGTCAGGGAAAAGAAAATGAGATGAATTCACAGAGCTTAATTCCAGTCAGTTAAAAAAAAGGAAAAAAGGCCCAAGGTTGCCAGTAAGTATCTGTGTCTACAAGAAGAAATAACTATTTCAGCTTCTGCAGCAACTGGATGAGGTTCCAACTAAACCCTCCCTGATGAATTTAACAATTACTTAAAAATTGTTATAGTCACTAAATAAAATAAGAGGAATAGAATGGATTGAAGATGCAACTAATGATGCTTAGCAATTTTCTTAAGGAAGAATTGAATTTAATTGTTTTTAACAACTTTGAGAAACTATTACATAAATTTCACATTTTGTTGAAAACTTAACCAACCTCAGAATCCAAGTTTTTTGAAACACAAAGGGAAAGTATAAAAATAAATTACTTTTGTACCTATTATATTGTGATATCAATGAATATTAGCACAGGAAAAAGACAAATTATTTTTTAAACTGGGACTTAAAAATAACTACAATGTAACCAAAGATTATTTAAGTGCTGAAAATCTGTAAGACTTTCAGTAAGTATTGTTGAGTATTAATATGTTCTTGGACAAACTTTCTGTATTAAACAGTGAACCTGTTTAATACAATGCTAGTATATTTTATCTTTTCATGACATTTGGTTATACAGCAATGATACATAATTTACATCACTAATTTTGTTTGGAACTTCACTTTTATAAGCTATGAATGGGATTCTGAATTTTCCAGAACATTCAAAATTTCAAATATTTTTCCAATTATTATTTATGTTTAGCAAGGACACCATGACAAAATAATTACTAGAATTTAAGTAAAGTAATAAAATCTATCGGGATAAATTTTTTGAAATTCATAATTAGTCTAGAGGACTCATTAATAAAAATATATTTTTATTTTAGATGACCACACTTTCTATGGATAATCCTATTCAATCCTTAGAGGTAGTAGAATATGTTTTAAGAGATATTAAAATTCATGACCTTTCTCAGGATATGCTTTTGAGACTGAACAACGACAACACAAAAAATTAGTCAAGAAATTAAGGTGTCAGCATAAAAAATGGAAGAGGAAAAGGAACAGAGAAATTAAAAAAAAGAAATACTGTAAGAAGAGATAGCCACATTATTATAATTTATAGCAATTTGGTTGAACAAACTGAAAGCATGTACACCATGTTAGAACTGAAGTGTTCAGCAACAGAAAAGACCTTGTACCCTGCAGTGATTTCTCAAATGAAATTTAACATATATTGGTTATCAAAATATTTTACATGTATGTGTTTATAGATCCAGTATATTTTCATCTAGTTCTATGTCATTCAGTATCCTTCTTGTATTAATTTATATAGTGATTTTTTAAATTTTACTTTTCAGAGCAAACATTTTGCTATGTTTTTATACTTAGGGTTTGTCTAGTATGAATTATTTGTTTGAGCTTATCTTTTTAGCAGTACAGTTCTCATAAAAATATACACGTGATTCCCTATTTCATTTTATTAGTGCGCACAAGTAAACATGCTGTTAGGTATTAATGGAATTATTTCCCTCTTGTTTAATAGAAACAAACAGGTAAAGAAAATAGGCTATGGTCATTTTACTCTTCAGGCAAATCATTCTACAAACCTACCTTAATCAAGGTGTGTATCACTGCCAGTTTTAGTAATAAATAGACATATGTTGAAATTTATTATTTGGTTGTGACATTTCTTAGCTATTTACTTGTATATACAAATGTATATTTGGGCACATAAAAAAATTCTTAATGAATTTACCTTTTTAAAAGGTAAACTGATTGCAGAGCTATGATATTCATAAATTGACCCTAGATCAATATCTAGCACATAAAAAAATTCTTAATGAATTTACCTTTTTAAAAGGTAAACTGATTGCAGAGCTATGATATTCATAAATTGACCCTAGATCAATATCCAATCAATAACATTTCACTACTGGACTGATTCACACTGGAGTACCTTCTTTATCTTAAGAAATATGTTTATTGGAAGAGAAAACTGAAAAAGGTTTTGGTTGACTGGAAACATATTGTGGGCAGGAAAGAGAAAGTGTGTTCTTAAAATTTTGGTTAAGATATTAAAAAAATGGATACATCTGAAAATAAAACAGATTATAAAACATTACATTTAAAGGTTTTAAAGAAAAAACTGGTGGCAAAGTGAGGATTTGAGAACAAGGTCCAAATTTCATAAGAAAGAACTGTTACAATATAGCTTAAAATTGCTACTCAAAAAGTAGAGAATGGGAGTTCCCGTTGTGGCGCAGTGGTTAACGAATCCGACTAGGAACCATGAGGTTGCGGGTTCGATCCCTGCCCTTGCTCAGTGGGTTAACGATCCGGCGTTGCCGTGAGCTGTGGTGTAGGTTGCAGACGCGGCTCGGATCCTGCGTTGCTGTGGCTGCGGCGCAGGCCAGTGGCCACAGCTCCGATTAGACCCC
>PVHT020000009.1:1648110-1759068 GCA_004024745.2 Catagonus wagneri
GTAGAGAATGAAAATTTTCATTTGGAAGTCTTTCAGCTGATTAAATTTGAAAAAAATCAGTTTCTTTATTTTATAGGCCAGATTTCAGTTGCTATAGAGTTCCTGGCCAAAGAACAAATTAAATGCACAGTTGTACATTTATTTCAGTTTTTAATATGTTTTAAAGTATGTTTAAAATCACTTTTTAAAGCATGACTTTTTAATATTTTGTTACTTTCATATCATAGCTATTAAATGACTTACCCTTTTCATTATTTTATCTCCAACTTTGTGAGCATCTGACTATTTCATTTCTGTCTTGACTTTAACTTAATATTTTTGGATGATTTTACTTTAGTAATCCATGATCCCAGCTGCTCAACTAAAAGCAAGATTCTCATTACTTTCTGTTGATTAAATTAAAAACAAGATGATGATGTTTCATTTGGAAATATTTCCAGTTTCTCTATGTGTAAGTGCGTGTTCGATATTCTTCACATTTACTTTGGCTCACATGTTTCCAGCATATTAAACAGGCCAGTAGGAAAATATGTTGAGAAGGAAGCCCAACCACCAACACAGCACATGCCCAACATGCAATTATTACTTATGCTGCCACTTCCACTTCTGAGCATCTCCTTTAAATTCCTCTTTTCATGTATGTAATTAAAACAGAATTGACTTTAATGTGCTTTTGATTAGAAGCTGTTGTGCTTTTTCATTGATGTGTGCCCTAAATTACAATACTGGTATATGAACTTGGAAGGTAAAGGGGTTTTGATAGATTTTAAAGAGTCTACATAGTCATCTCCTAATTTTGATTTCCAAAATTACAACTTGCATGAATAGATGTTATTATTTCCCTTAAAATGAAGGAAATTAATATTCTGAGAGATTAGATCATACTTTAAAGGAATCATGACTGCTGATGTACCCTGAAGTTAAAACTTCAGGGTTCTTTCCTCTATAAATGGTTGTCACTGTTTTAATAGTAAAGCAATTTCAGGTTGAAATTTATTGCTGATAGATTTATGGACTCAATAAAAACCCTATGCACAAAAATAAAATAAAGGTATATTTTCTCTCTGATGTTTTACATCTATTAACTGAATGCTAGTACACTACAGTGAGTAAGTCCAAGTTTCCTAAGATAGTATTAGATTTGGATCCTAGTTGTGAAATTTATTAGCTAAGTAACTAGATGTAATAACTGGCTTCTCTAAGCTTTAGTTTCCTCTTGGTAAAGTAGGCCTAGCAATCCTTGTACTGCTATAGTTTATAAATTATAGCATCTAAAATGTTGAGCAAGAGCTGGCATACATTATGCTTTAAATAAATGGTAATTAGTACTACTTTTGTTATTTAACATTTAAAAGTATCAACTCTATTTTTTTGTAAATACAGTGCTAATATTAGGTTTATTTATAGTAAAAAATATGAATGGGGCAGAATTTTAATGGAATTTTAAAGTAAAAATCTGAGGAGGATTAATAAATTTCATATTTATGTCAGTCACTTCAGAAATATGTGTTTGGTGTAAATTTACATTTGATCAAAATGGATAGGAGGCCAGAGGGCAAAACACAAAACTATAAAACCTTTAGAGGATAGCATGGAAGAAAATGAGAAGAAACTTGGTTATGTTAATAACATTAAGGTACAATATCAAAGTCATTATCCTTGAAAGAAAAAAAAAAAAAACTGAGAAGCCAGACTTTCTTAAAATCAAAGACTTCTGCTCTGCAAAAGGCAACATCAAGAGAACGAGAGGACAAACTACAGACTAGAAGAAATTATTTGCAAAATATACATATGATAAAGAACATCTGACAAAATATACAAAGATCTCTTAAAATAAACAATAAGGGAAACAACCTGATTTAAATTGGGGCACCTCACTAAAGAAGATATCACAAATATGCACATGAAAAAATCATCTACCTCACGATATCAGGAAATGCAAATTAAAATTAGAATGAAATACTATTATACATCTACATGAATGCCCCAGATCTGAAACACTGACAACACCCTTTGTGGTGATGATTTGAAACAGCAAGAACTCTTACTCATTGCTAGTAGGAATATAAAATGGTGCAGCCACTTGAAAGACAATTTGGTGGTTTCCGACAAAACTATGCACACACACACTTTTATCATAAAATGCAGTAATCATGTTCCTTGGTATTTACCTAAAGGAGCTGAAAATTTATGTTCACACAATAACCTGCGCATGGATGTTTATGGCCATTTCCACTGCCAAAACTTGTAAGCAACCAAGGTGTCTTCCCATAGGCGAATGAACAAGTAAACTATGGTACATCCAGACAATCGAATATTATTTAGCACTAAAAGGAAATGAACTCTGAAGCCATAAGAAGACATGGAAGAAACTTAGTGCATATTACTAAGTGAAACAAGTCAATTTGAAAAAGCCTACACAATTTTCTATTTCAACTGTATAATAATATGGAAAAGGCAAGACTTTGGAAATAGTAAAAAGATCACGGTTGTCAGGGGTTGGAGGCTGTGGGGGTGAAGCATAGAGGATTTTAGGGCAGTGAAAATACTCTGTATGATAACATAATGATGAACACATGTCATTACACGTTATACTTTTATCTGAACCTATAGAATATACACAAACGGTGACTGTAATGTAAACCTGGACTCTGGTAGAATATGATGTGTTGATGTAGGTTCATCATTTCTAACAGTTGTAATACTTTGTGCGTGATTCTGATAATAATGGGGCTATCTATGCATGTGGCAGTGTAGGGGATGTGTGGGAAGTCTATGTACCTTACTCTCAATTTTCCTGTGAACCTAATGCTGTTGTAAAAAATATAGTCTTAAATAAATAAATGGACAAGTTATAAACTATTTTATAAGGAAGTTATGAGGACAAATTTCAGTGGAAACAAACAAACAAAAAAAACCCCACAATACTGTGCCCACTTTTAATGGTGTTACAGGAAGTTTACTCTGAATTTAAGGGTCTTTGGTGATAAGCTAGAAACAAGCTAATGTACTAACATAATCTTACTGCATCCCTCTTTTCTCCTATCTCTCCCTGTGTAATTAATTAGGCTCATCCCAACAATATGTTCATCCTCTTTTTAACAATCAGATGGAAATAAAGGAATATACCAATGTCTTTAATGAATAAAGGCACTGAGGTATATTAGAAGTTATAATGTTTTTGCAAAGTTCCTACATTTTGAGAATAAGTGCAGGCTGTTTGAAATGATAGAAAATAAAAGCAAATTAAAACCAACTGATATTAAGATAAGTCCATTGCTGTAACATCCTAGAGCAGCTTAAGCTTGGAGCAATAAATCACAATATTTTAAAATCATGCGATAATACTCAAAGTAATTAATTTAAAACAGGGATTCAGAATTTTAGGGAAGGCCAAGCTTATGTTTCTATTCCCATGCACAGGACCATGCCTAGGAATTAAAAAACTAAAAACAGGGAGTTCCCATCGTGGCTCAGCGGTAACAAACCTGACTTGGGTCCGTGAGGATGCAGGTGTGGTCCCTCAGTGGGCTATGACCTAGCATCGCCATGAGCTGTGATATAGGTTGCTGACATGGCTTGGATCCTGCATTGCTGTGGCTGTGGCATAGGCAGACAGCTGTAGCTCCAATTCACCCCCTAGCCTAGAAACTTCCTTGTGCCACAGGTGAAGCCCTAAAAAGCAGAAAAATAAAATAAAATATAAAAACAAAGATATGCAAACAAATAAAGCATTTGTCTACTTATTGTTGACTAACTGAACTGAAATCTTTCTGAACATGGCTGATTGTTATTTTTGTTTATAATTTAGTAGATAAGTACAATGAAATGCTGAAAGACAGTTAAATTTAACACTGTAAGTGCAGAAATATTATAAATCTTTAAATACATAGTGTTAATAAGAAAAAAGTTGATATGGAATTAGTTTTGCCAAGTGCCATTCATATAAACTTTAAAAACTCAATTATTTTAAAATACACTATATTAATAATTTTACAAGTAAATATACTATATGCAAATTATAACTCAACCTAAAAATACTTTTTCTTGAAAAGGTTAATAGAGAAAGGTAAAATAAGTCAAGAGTTATTATCTCCTATTCTTATACTTATGAATGTATTTTTAAAATTTTTCTTTTATTAGCCATGGTAATAATTAGAGAATGTAAGAGTGCCTCAAATTTAACTTTGCCCAACTATTTTGCTTTTAGTCATGATGAAACCAGAAACACAAGGTATTAAATGATTTACCCATTTTCCATAAATATAATTATGGAAAAGCATGGGATACATGTTTCAATAACATTCTCTAGAAAAATAATTATAAGACTGTTGGCCTTAACAGTATGTTTTTAATTTAATTTTAGGGCCACACTTGTGGCATATGGTTCCTAGGCTAGGTGCCAAATCGGAGCTGTAGCCGCTGGCCTACACCACAGCCACACCAACTCCAGATTCAAGCCACGTCTGTGACCTACACCACAGCTCACAGCAACACTGATCCTTTAACCCACTGAGCAAGGCCAGGGATTGAACCGCATCCTCATGGATACTAGTCACGTTCGTTACTGCTGAGCCACCATGGGAGCTCCAAAGAAATCTTAAATATATACAAAAGATATAAAATGATAATCGATTGGAAGATTTAACGTTAATATATATTATGAACTGAATGTTTGTTTCCCCTCAAATATATATGTTGAAGCACTAAGCCTCGGTTTGGCTATATTTGCAAATGGGGTCCCCCAAGAAAGTAAAGTTAAAGGAAGTCTTAAGAATGGGACTCTGATCTTACAGGACTAGTGCCTTTATAATAAGAGATACCGAGAACTCTCTCTTTCTCCCCACTCCCTAACCACAATCTGTCTGCATAGGTATACTCACACTGAAGAAAGGCCAGTGAGACGAGACAGTGAAAAGCTGACCATCTGCAAGCCAGAAATAGAGCCCTCAACAGAAACCAAACCTGCTGGACCTTAATTTGGAATCTTTAGTCTCAAGAATTGTGAGAAAATAAATTTCTGCTATCTAAGCAGTTTATGATATTTTGTTATGGCAGCCCAAGCAGATGACTATAAGATGTCAATTCTCTCCAACTTGAATTATACATTTAATGAAACCAAATAATCACCCACTGTATTTTGATAAAGCTAAAATTTATATAAAAATGTAAATGACATAGACTTGCCAAAAGTACTTGAAAAAAATCAAAGTTGGTTCACTTACCTGACTTCAAAAATTCTTCAGAAGCTACAATAAGCTAGAGAACATACACAGTATACAAACAGATCAATGAAACAGAATCAACCATTTATAATTAGAATAAAATATATGTAGTCAATTGATTTTTGACTAAGGCATATGACATTTCAAATAGGAAAGTGTTTTCACAAGATATGCTGGAAAAATTGGTTCTCTTTATGGAAAAAAATAATAAAAAAAACTCCTTTTCACATGTTAAACTAAACACAAAAATGTATACAAGATCTAAATGGAAAATATAAAACCATAAATTTACCAGAAGAAAACATGGGGGAAGAATAAGCTTATGACCTTAAGGTAATCAAAGTTTTTGTTAGATAAGACCCAGAAAGCGGCAACCATAGAAAGAGAAAAACAGAAAGATAAAATGAGCTTCATTAAAATTAGAAACTTCTCCTCAATGTAAAGAAAATAAATGAGCCATCCAGAGATTGGGAGAAAATTATTTGCAGTAAATGTGTATCTGACAAAAATCTTATATCCAAATATTAACAACTCCTATGACTCTATCATAAAAGCTCAACAACCTAAGAAAATATTGGGCAAAAGTCAAAAAAGACTCATTGCCTAAAGAGACTATATATATATATATATATATATATATATATATATATATGGTAATATATATATGTATAGTATAGCCATTAACCATTTTATTCATATTAAAGATATCAAACATTTTAGTCATCAGATAAATGGAAATAAAGACTGTATTGTAATTTCATTATGCACTCTATAAAATGGCTTACTATAAGGCAAATTCACAGGCAGAAAATAGAACAGTGGTAACTAGGGGCTCAGGTGAGAAAGTAAAGGGAAATTATTGCTCAATAGATACAGAGTTTCAGTTTGGGCTGATGGAAATTCTCTCCATGGGTACTGGTGATGATTACGCAAAAATGTGAATGTTTCTAATGCCACTGAATTAACTGTACACTTACAAATGATTAAAGTGGTAAACTCTGTGCTACATGTATTTTACCACAATAATAAAATAAGTCATTTTAGAAACTTTATTAGCATAATAATTTTAACATATCTGTAATGCCTTTTATAATTATGTGAAAAGAAATGCAATAAATGCATGCCTCTAAAAACTCACTGAGATATTTTGAAAATAATTTTTATTGTCAAAAAAATAGCTTTGCTTCAGAACCAATAATGTAATTTCTAAAATAACTTGTGCATATTTATATGGTTTAAAATGAGTCCATACTTTTTCATTAATTTAAATTTATTTTTTACAAAATTTTAGTAGGCTTAGTAAATATATTTTAAATATATACTTTTTTGAACTGTTATTCTTTAGCAAGGATATAGTCTCATCTGTGTGTGCTTGTGTGGGCAGGTATTTGCTATTTTTGTCTGAAAATGATCCAATTTCCCATTGCATTGTGAAGACATTCTTTTCTTAGAGATATTAATTAGTAGAAAGTTTTGCTTGCTTTTAACAGTGATAAAATCTTCGTACCCAATTTTGCTTTAACTGAAAACAATAAGGCTAAAAATATTGACTTGTGGTTTGTGCAGAGTTATCAGCCCCAATTCTGCCTCAAAGAACAGAATGTCACTCCAGCTGTGTGAAATCCTCTTCAAGGACTATCTCAACTTCAGAGAACTGACTCACCCAAGGTCACCATTTCCAAAGGAAACTCGCATGCAGAATCCGACGGAGGTAAAGGTATTAGGGCCTACCCATTTCAGTTCATTGAAAGAAATTTCTCATGGGATATTTAAACTGCAGAGACCCCATGAGGTGGCCTGCCACCAGAGGGCCTGCATCACTGATTGAACTCTGTTCAGTCCTCATACTTACATCTCCCTTCCACGGGTGTTTATGCCAAAAAACTCATATGAAAGACTACATCATGCAACACCCAAAATATACATTATTTGCTTGCTACCTGATTACTGCTAAAATGTATACTAGTAAAATGTTCTCTGCATTTTTACCTAATCAGATCCAATATTTAAAAATTATCTCTAGAGAATATCTAGAAAATATCTGCTTGTAATACTTTGGTGCTCTACGTTTTTTATTTCATTTGCTTTGGAACAATTTAAATTTTACCAGTAAGGAAAAAAGCTACTTTTCTGAATGCTTTGAAATAATTTTGATTTTCCTAAAGGAAGTTAAGATCTGGCCAGACTCACTGTAGTGTAAGATGAAGAACTTATTAGTAGCTGCTGGTTTTGAAATCCTGCTGGCTTACTAACTATTTTAATAAAGATTTGTTCCTAATATAGCCTTTTTCAAAATTTGTCCTGAAGAAAGAAAAGAAGCAGTATTCATTAGTTTGTTTCTTCTCTTAGAAGCTGCAAATTATTCAAAACAGAATTTTTGCATCAGTAAAGATCCAATTTAAGATTTTGGGTGAGAACCAAACATTTCTCACTTTATTGTGTCATTCATTGTGATCAGAATCTCAGTAGTCATTTGCAGGCTGTATATATAGGGTGAATATATTAATAATTTACACACTTCAGAACATTCTAATAGGGAGATTCGTGATGAGCCTTGAAGGTGTAGAGATAAAGGGAAATATTTTAACAAGTTGGGGAAAAAAACAACAACTCCAAGATGTAAGAAATAATCAGAATGGATTTAATTAAACTGAAAAGAGACTGATTAATGCTAAAGTCACAGGGGTCAGTAGTATTAAAATGCCTTAGAGAAAGGAATGAGTGGAGAATGAAGTGAAAGGAAAATAAATTAATTCAAGTCAGAGGCCAGGAGAGCATTATTCTTCAGTTTTGAGTCAAGGTCAGTATGGGAACAATGAAAAAATTAAAAAGTAATTCCATGGATCCATGAGAATGAAGTTAAGATCCTGGTTAGAGTATAGAAATAGGACGGCAAGAAGGGAAAGAAATTGCTAACATTTACTGAGTATTTATACCAGAAAATATAGTTAATATAAATTAATCTATTTAGTTCTAGTAATATCTTCATCAAATACTGTTGTTCTACAGTAGTAAACTGGTATATCTTTTAAAACTAACTCACCAGGGAGGAAGGCTTGATTTATACTGTCTGCCAATTTCTGTGGTGTAAATACCATACCATACTCAATTTAAAAGTAACACCATGGCATTAATTGGCATGCAAACATCCTGAAAAATTAAAAAAGGGCTCTTGCAAACAGGCATGAACTAGCTCTAGCACCCTACTACTGCTATGTCTGGTTTAAAAATGAAAACACTATTACAAGTCATAAATCCAGGCAAGAGTAGACTTAAATTTATGTAAAGCTTTTCTGATTCAAAACTGCATGATATTTTTACTAAACCAGCCTTCATGAAAAACAAAAACAAACAAACAAACAAACCAAAAAAGATATGTTGTCTGGATGATTGTGGAGAAGTCAATATTGCTTTAGTGCTCTGAGAGCTTAGGAGGGCCTGAGAAACCTAAAAGACACACTTGGAGGGATGAAGTTACTCATCCTTTGGGTATCCAGAATGGAGCTTTTGAAAATTCCCTAACAACTTCTAGTTTTTAAATAATAATATATAGAAAAGGTTTCCCTCCTCCTCTTCTTTAAAACACATACAGGAATTTAGGAGACCAAGAAGGAAAAACATAGCCTCACCTTTGAAAGAAACCAGGGAACACCCTAAAGTTACCCATACACAGTGAATTTTTAAATGGCAGGAGGAAGAGACACCAAGAATACTTGGAGCTGAGGATCTTAGAACACTTTGTTAGAGTTCAATTTCAAAAAAATATTTGATATTAGATGGCAAGAAAAAAGTCAGAACCCTATCATTTAGAAAAAAGAGAAAGGTTATGTGGCTAATGACATGACTAAAGAGGACCTTTTGGCACATAAACAGCATAAAATGAATCAAACAGAAAAGTTGTATTTGCAGAAACTCTGTTAGTCTGCAACTCAAAGAGGCTCTAATTTGAACAGTCCAAGAGTCCCTAATTTGAGCTGGCTACAAAGAATTAAAATCAAACAAAAGCCCTGCCTCTTATTCACACCACCCTCACGTTTAGGTCACCTCATATTCACATATACAGAGAATTCTGTTCTTGCACTTTTCCCTCTGATTCACACTTTGCCTGTAAATAACTGGAGTAGGACAAACACTGTATAACAGTAATAATTAGTAAAAAGGCACCAGCTTGGAATGTGTCTAATTGTACTAAAATATGAAAAAAAAGCAAAAGCGCAGGATCAATAGGTATATACTCAAAGTCATTAAAAAATTAGAATGAAACAGGCTTGGATTACATTGTTTTGTATCACAGTGTAAAACAAATCATATGGAATTCCAAATACCACATACATCATGATATATATAGTGTATTGTTTTAACCCACATAAGAAATGAGAACAACATTCAGGAAAGCAGGTATGGATTCTTTTTAAAAAAATAAAAAAGTAACAAGAAAACGGGTTTCAGAGTTCCTGCTGTGGTTCAGTTGGTTGGAAGTCTGACAGCAGTGGCTCAGGGCACGAGTTCGAACCCTGCCTGGCACAGCGGATTAAGGATCTTGCGTTTCAACTTGGCCTAAAAACCTCCTTATGCCATGGGTGTGGGAAAAAAAATGGGTTTCATATAATAAGAGTCCAAACATTGATGTAAGAGTTGATATAAGATATTCAAATATCATAGAAAGGAGTTAAAATATAATCCGAATTCATGGGAAAAAAGGAGGAGAGTAAAATGAAACAAAAAGAAAGACAAAAAAGAAACAGTAAAACTTGTTGTAAACATAGTAAATAGAAGACCAGACCCAGAAAAGCAAGCAACACCTTCCTCTCCCTCTTTCCGTGAACCTAAAACTGCTTTTAAAAGTCTTTAAAAAGCAAATTTAAATAAAAAGGGAATAAGTCACAAGAACGATTTTCCAGTGAAGATGCCATTTTAATCCAGTCATCACAGTTATTACCAATAATGGCACAAACTGATATCTTACACTCCCGATAGAATGCAGTGAGAACAGCATCACTTTCATGATAACCTGATGAAGATTCATAAGCCAAGTCTAATCATGAGAAATCATCAGACACACACAATTTGAAGAACGTTCAGAAGGTAAGTGGCCTGTAACCTTCACAAGTGTCAAGATCATAAAATCAAAGAAATATTGAGATCTTTATCAGAAGACAAAGAAACCAAAGAAGCATTACAACCAAATGCAATGTATGATTATGAACTACATTATTTTTCTATAAAGGATGACACTGGGATAAGTGACAAAGTTTGAATGGGGTCTGAGGAAGATGTCTGTAATGTACCAATATTAATTTCCCAATTATGATGGTGTGTTGCAGTTATATAGGAGAATATATTTGCTTGAAGGACATAAATGCTAAATTATCTGGATGTGGAATAAAGCGATTTAGAGAGAAAATAAAAGAATGAAATGTCATTCAGAAAAGAACAGATAAGAACTTGGTTGGCAAAGATAAATAACTTCATAAAAATCAAATAATCTTTATAGATAGATACATACTCAAATGTTAAAATACAATATATACTAGGGAACATACATTTGCAATTCATAATAAAACTCATAGGAAGAGACTTCCATTTTCACACATGGTAGAGAAATTATTTGGAAAAAGTTGTTAAAAACAATTCAAAATGCTACAGAGAATAAACAAACAACAGTTCCTCTGAAGTGATAAAAACAAGCTGTCAGAACCAAAGCTAATGGGAAGTAAACCCCTAGATTAGTAAGTAGAACATCAGAACAAAAAATTGCTTTAAGAGTTCCCATTGTGGTTCAGCGGTAAGGAACCCAACAAGTATCCATGAGGACATAGGTTTGGTTTGATCCCTGGCCTCACTCAGTGGGTTAAGGATCCAGCATTGCCCTGAACTGCAGCGTAGGTTACAGATATTGCTGGGATCCATGTGTTGCTGTGGCTGTGGCATAGGCCAGCAGCTACAGCTCCAATTTGGCCCCTGACCTGGAAACTTCCATATGCCATGGGTGCAGCCCTAAAAAGACAAAAAAATAAATGAATATAAAATAAAGTTGCTTTATCTATGAAAAAATATATATAAGCGAAATTTGCTTTGCAACTGTGTTGTACTTCTTGAATAACAGGTGCACAATTCAAGGCCAAAGATGTAGACTTGATATTCAAATACTAAATATTTAAAATCAATTGCTCATGCTATAGAAGTGGAGAAAAAATTACTGTAAGCAAAGCTGGAGGAATAAAGGAAAGAAAATGTGTAATTAAAGGTAAAGGAAAAAATTGACCATAAGAAGCTGGCCATCACCAATTCTGAGCCATATTTAAAATTTACAAGTAAATGAGAGAACCCTTTGGTAAAACTTGAAAGGAGTCAGACAAAAATAAGCTAATTATATTCAAAGGAGAAGCAGATGGTCAGGTGATTTCTCAGGAGCAACAATCCATTCCTAATGCAGGAGACAGAGGAGTATTGCTTGAAGTGGCTGTCACTCTCAAATTCTATACCCCAAAAGATTAACTATTTAACACAAAGCCAAAACTCTCTTCAGATAAACAAAGCTCAAGATATTATCACCAGCATATGTACAAATGAATGTACTTATTTCATATCAAAAGCAGGTGGTCCCTATTGAAAGTCTGATTTGTAAGAAGAAATAGTGAAGAGAATGCAAAATGTGTGAATAATCTGAACAAACAAGGAACATAAAAGACAATGACAATATAATTCATGTTGGAGGTGAATAGTTCTAAAATATTCTGGGGCACTTTTACAATCCAGCATCCAAGTAACGTTATGGATTAAAGGAAATGTTCAAGATAGTTCACAACAACAAACTTGTGAGGTGTATGAGAATTTGCCAAGGCATAAAAAAGAAATCATTTTTATGATAAGATTGTAAGCACTATTCAAACTACTCTCATTTTTTTATGAAATAAAATATAATTGTCAATGTTTCCAATCTTTTAAATTACAGCACATTGAATAATATCAGTTTTATATATTTTTAAAATTTCCTGTAGATTTATAGAAAATATTGGAAGGGTTTGGAAGTTTTGACCAAAAAAACTTTTAAGGTAACAGACGATTTAATTCTCACCAATGATTATTAATATCATGTTGCTTGAGACATTTTCATGGTCCCATACGTCCACAGAGAAAGATGATTTTCTGTACTATTACTCCTAAAGAAGCCACTAACACAAGCTTAGCATCCTTTGTGTGTGTGTGTGTGTGTGTGTGTGTGTGCGCGCGCGTGCATGTGTGTGTATGTATGTGTGTGTGTAAAGGATTAGCTGAGGAGAGATATTTTGAATTTTGAGAGCCACCTACAGTCTCTGTACTGTATTCTTCCTCTTTTTCATATTTTTTTCTTAATCCAGGCTTAAAAACACAGGCAAATCCTCTTTAGATCATGAGCTAAGAAGCCTTATGGATTTTGCCCACCAGCCATAGCACCAACCCCTGTGCTAAGACAGGAAAAAGAAGATTTACAACTAATGAGCAGAAACAAAAAGTAATGATAGAGTTATTTAAAAACCCAATTAGGATTTCCTGTTGTGGTTTATCAGAAATGAATCTGACTAGTATCCATGAGGACGCAGGTTTGATCCTTGGCCTCACTCAGTGGGTTAAGGATGCAGTGCTGCTGGTGAGCTGTGGTGTAGGTCGCAGACACAGTTTGGATCTGGCATTGCTGTGGCTGTGGTGTAGGCCGGTAGGTGCAGTTCCAATTAGATCCTAGCCTGGGAACCTCCATATGCCACAGTTGTGGCCCTAAAAAGCAAAAAAAAAAAAATTAGTTCCAAGAAGGTAATAAAAGAGAAAAGGCGGGTCACAAAAACGGGTGGTAGAAATAGAAAATCATAGGAAGATGATAGATTTAAGCCTAAAAATATTGATAACCATATTAAATGAAAACAGTCTACCTACCACAATATATTTAGTAATAAAGTTAATCATCTTGAAGTTTTACCAGGAAAGTCTCTCTGCCAGAACCAAGAATGACTTTTAAAAAAAGATGCTATTTTCAAGTAATTTTTTTTTTTGGGGGGGGCTTTTTAGGGCTGCACTTGCAGCATATGGAAGTTACCAGGCTAGGGGTCAAATTGCAGCTACAGCTGCTGGCCTATGCCACAGCCACATCAACACGGAACCGGAGCTGCATCTGCAACCTACAACACAGCTCACACCAACGCTAGATCCATAACCCACTGAGCAAGGCCAAGGATCAAACCCGCATCCTTATGGATCATAGTTGGGTTCATTAACCACTGAGCCATAAAGGGAACACCCTCAAGTAAATTTTTGATAGCCATTCCAACTGACCTAAGACAAGGAGGTTAACTACACCTTCAGTATATATTTCTCTTGTATCTTCAGTCTGAAATTTTATTTTATTTTTGTTTTTCTTTTAATGGCCACACCTGTGGCATATGGAAAATCCTGGGCCGGGGGTCAAATTGAAGCTGTTGCTGTAGGCTACACCAGATCCCTAACCCACTGAGTGAAGCCAGGAATCAGACCTGAATCCTCACAGAGACAGTGTGGGGTCCTTCATCTGCTGAGCCATGACAGGAACTCCCCTCTGTCTGAAATTTTAGAGCAGACTATTGCTTCCACGTTTGTATGAGTTAAGATATTTTGGCAAAAGTTAATTTAATGAACATTTGACTCTATATATACTTATACGTATGTTGTTATTGTTTTGGACTTTGTGTCAAAATTTAAGTTTTATGAAGGCTAGAACTACATACAACTTGTCAAGCTATATCTTTAACATCTAACACATTGAAGGGGCTGTAGCAAATGAGCTTTTACTGACTGGCTGAATAAACAGTTGTGAATGAGCAGACATATATACACTACATTTTAAGTAGGGCAGGCTCTCTATTTTGTGACATTTTTATCCAGTAACAAAAAAATGAATTTTACTCAGTTATATTTGCATGTACTTTCACAATCTGTATATTTATTTTAAGACCCATGCAAGTTTTACATTGTGTTAAGATACCTTAATTACGTAGCTATTATCCTGTGGATATTTGGATTAGTTTCCATTTAAATATTTTTTCTTTGGGATTAATAACTTCCAAATTTTGCAAATTGCAATTACCAAATCAAAGACATAAAAAGTTAAAGTTCTTACTGTCTGAAATACTGAGTCTATGCTTTGAGTCCAATTATAAATATTATTCAACATACCTGTTTCTACTTAATGTGTCAATAACATTTTTCTTACTTTTGCACCTTAAAGATATTTATTTTTCTCATTTCTAATGACAATTTGCAAGTTTCTTTGTGATGACATGTAAAATATACTTCTTTGATTATATCAGCTATAATTTGAATAGAAATTCCCTATATTGTTATCCACTAGTTCCAACAACAGCTAAAGTGAGGATGACTTATATTACTGAGTTATTCCTGATATACATTACATTTAATTTTCATAGCAGTTTATATCCCCAATCAGAAAATCTCTTATTACACTGGATTATTTTTTTCTCTTTGTTTCAACTAAGAGCTGTATGCTTTTCTGGATTATGACATCATTTGATTTAAACTCTGGAAGGTTAAATATCCTCACTGCCTTTCTCTTTTAAATAATGTCCTCTTTGAGCAATGTCATATTTTAGTGTTGGGACAGGAAATATACAAGATGAACACAGAATTTCTTATAGTGCTAGAAAGTAAGAGAGTGCTGGGTATGTCAAAGGAACACAGGAGCTTCCGATAGTCAAAGCTGGATCAATTAATTCGAGCGACAAATTAAATCAAGAAATATTAGATTGTAACTGAACATAAAGCTAAAAATATATATTTATGGACATAAAACATATATATTTATGTGACTGTCACAACTTTGATAATGTAAATACAATAGAAAATACAAAGCAAATTTACTGAGTGATATCTTGTATGAAAATGAATGATTTTATGAAAGCAGAAACATTAAACAAAGAGCAAAGGGAATATGGTAATATAAAGTACTGTATTATTACCAATCCTATAATCTGAAAATTTAGTTCAAATAAGAAAAATAATTTAAAGTAATTCCTCAGATTACCATATTGAGGGAAAAATAAACAGTTCAATAGATGCATGCATATATTTGACAATATTGCATATTCATTTAAGATTTAAAAACAGCATACCAGGATCAAAAGGAAATACTTTAGTCTGATAAAAATATCTTTAAAAGCAAGAAACTAAACTGGTAATGATAAAATGTTGAACTTTTTTTAAAAAATGAAGAACAAATAAAAGATGTTCCTTCTCATACCATCTATTCAATATTCTACTGGAGGTCTGATCAATACTGAAAGACAAATAAAATGTCTTATTTTTCTTGCTCCCGCTCACACTCCCCCCATCCGATGGTGAAATAAGCATTTGCTCATCTCTGCAGCAAACCTCCAAAGCAGCCTGTGTGTACTTGCTCCAGTCTCTGTCCCTTTCCACTCCCTGGAAATCCACTGCAGTAAGAATTCTACACCTACCCCATTACTGAAACCATAAACATCAAGTTAACCTAAAATCCCCGAGAAACTAAGATCAAGAGTCAAATCAAAATTTTCCATTTACTTGATTCGGCAGCTTTTGACTCAGTTAACACACTCTCTTCTCCAAACATTTTCTTTACCCATCTTCTAAGACACCCCCAGTTCTTAGTTTTCCTTACACCTCAAGGAATATTCGTTCTCAGTTGCATTTGCTGGTTTTTCTTCTTTCCTCCCACACCCTCCTCCACCTCTCACAGATGTCTTAAAGTGGGTTGCTTCTGAAAACAGCCCTATTTTCACTTCTCACTGCATTCACTTTCTTGATATCTTACATTCCCAAGACTTTAAATACAATCTATATGCTGATGACTTCTAAGAGTTCCCAGTTTAGGACACTTTTCTGAAGTTGTATAATATCAAAACTCCATTTATCTTAATATATCCAAAGAGGAATTCTGTCTCATACTGCTAATGCTCTACCACCCCAAGTAAAAGCAAATGAATTTTTCAGTTGTTCAGGCCAAAATTTTTTGAGTCATCCATAACAATGCTGCCTAACATCCATGCAAAATACCGCATAGATTTCTATTGTACTGACTTTAAAGCCAGAAGTCAGACTGATATTTTTAATATTTATTATATATCACATCAGTCCTCTGCTAAAATTTCTATAAAATCTTACCATTTTGCTCAGAGTAAAAATCAAAATATAATGTCTTATGGAATAGTTTTCTATTGCTGCTATAAAAAATGCCACGAACTTAGTGACTTAAAACCCCATAAATTTATTCTCTTATAAGTTCTGGAGGTCAGGAGTCTAAATGCATGGTGTTGGCAGGGCTCTGTTCATTCTGGAGGCTTCAGACAAGATGCTATTTCTTTGTTATTTCCAGATTCTAGAGCCTGTCTGCATCCCTTAGCTCCTGGTCCTTTCTTCTTCAGAGTTTCTCTAACCTCTGGTTCCGTTGTAACATCTTTTCTGACGTTAACTCTCTTGCATCACTCCTATAGAGACTTACGTGATCACACTGGAATCACATGGGAAATCCAGGATGTAATCTCCCCCATCTTAAGATCTTCAATTTAATTACAGCTGTAATAGCCTCTGTCTGCTATTTAAAATAACATATACGCAAATTCTAAGAATTAGGTTGCGGACATCTTTGTCGGGAATTATTCTATCTACGACACTCTATAGGATCTGGGTAACCCTTACCTTTCTGTCCTGCTCTTCTACCACTTGTCTCTTGACCCCTCTGCTCCAGCCACACTCACCTCCTTGCCCTTCCTTGAATATTCATGAAGAATCTCCTGATTTAGAGTGTTGGCAGTAATGATTTCTTCTTCACGCAAAAAAAATTTTTTTCACTTATAGCTGGGTACTTACTCCTTTCACTTCCTCCAAATCCTTAAATATCGCTTTCTCAGTGAGAAAGGACTACCCACCACCATCTGCTCCGCTCCAGCCCTCAATGTTCTTTACCTTGCTTTATCTCATCTTTTAAAAGATGAAAAAATTCTAAAAATAACAAGTATGGGTCTCTATGCAGAATAATAGAAGCTCTCTCATATACTGCCAGTGGGAGTATATTGGTTAAAACTCAGGAAAAGGCCTGAGTTTTCCAGTCCATATCTGGAAAAATTGAAGCTAGGCCTACACTACAGATCAGCAATTTTACATCTAATGACACACTCTGAAGGTATTCAATGTACTTAAGTATCAGGGTGTATGTACACAAATGCTCACAGAAACATTGTTAGTAATAGCCAAGGTAAGGGGAGGGGCAGCATCACACCTCCGTTACTGAGAGAATGTATAACTAAATTCAAATGTATTCATATAAATAAACCCTATACAAAAAAAATGGTTTAATTCCAAACATCTATTTGAACAAAAGAAGACACACAAGAATATATGAACTAAGATTACACTCACTTTCAGGAACATCTAAAACTCTGGTATATCATTTGAGTGGCTACACAGATACTCAAATGATAAAGAAAAACAAGGCATTATTAACCCCAAATGAAGCTTATTGTCACCTGTATAAAAAATAAATGATGCTGTAAGCAGTAGACCCATAGAGAGAGCTTCTTAGGGGCTAACAATTTTCCATCGCTTTATCCTGGTTAGGGTTACTCCACTTGACTTTTATCTATTCGTTAAAGTATATATGTGTGTTTTATTCAACTTGCAGCAAACTTACATTTGAAAATGAAAAGAGAATTAAAGGTCAATTAGTAAGGAGAATTTAAAGATCAAAGGAAAACACTATTAATAGAAAAATCAGTGAAGGATATAAACGCTCATATAAATAAATGGGAAGTGCCTTAAACACAGGAAGAAATGTTCATTTTCATCTAAAATAAGAGAAATATATATATATATATATACATATATATATATATATATATATATATATATATATTGCCTTTTTTGCCTTTTCTAGGGCCGCACTCGCAGCATATGGAGGTTCCCAGGCTAGGGGTCCAATCGGAGCTATAGCCGCTGGCCTATGCCACAGCCACAGCAAAGCGGGATCCGAGCCGCGTCTGCGACCTACACCACAGCTCACAGCAACGCCGGATCGTTAACCCACTGAGCAAGGCCAGGGATCGAATCCATAACCTCACGGTTCCTGGTTGGATTCGTTAACCACTGAGCCACGACGGGAAATCCGAGAAATATATTTTCATTTATAAGATCAAAAATATTAAAAATGATGATAACATAGAGATTTGATACAACAGTGGAGAAATAGTTACTTTCACACATTGATGTTGATGTGGTAAGTTTAAACATCTGGAGAGCAGTTTAACAATACCATGAAAGTTTAAAATTTCCAAGACTTTGCTTCAACATTCACTTCTAATCACACTCCTAAAGGAATACCAACACTGTATAAAATAACCTAGAGGTGGTCTGCCTGGAAAATGCTATTAGGCTTTTGCAGAACATGCCTCTATTTTCAAATGCTTTCATTACCTCTTTCTTGAAGAGTGGCATAAAAAGTCTTAATAAACTCTAATTCGGGTTTATCTTTTTTCTGTAGTCTTTTCCCTTCTGTCTGGGAAATAATGTCTATATTCACCCAAAAAGTCTAAGTGTTTCTTCATCAGGAAGGTCCTTCTAATCATTTAATCTGAAGGATTTTCTGCTGATGTCTATCAAGTCATCCTGACTTATTTTATCTTAGGCCTTTTTTCTAATTAAAATCACCTACTGTATTCATTTGTATTGTATTGAATCCTTCTATGGTTGTCATTATTAGGGTTCAAATAGAGAATAACTATACACCAAGACCCCTCTTCTTCCTATCCCACCACAAAAACAGGTCCACATATATTGAACAGCTAAATGTGTGTGTGTGTGTGTGTGTGTGTGTGTGTGTGTGTGTGTGTGTGCATGTGTGTGCTTTATGTAGGGTCTCTTCATCACATCTGTATTTAATTTAAAAAGTTACCTGGGAATTTTTAGTTTCAACAACATTACAGTTTTTAAAATGGCCATGCGAGTGTTTCCATCTTGCTAAACTCTCATATAACATAAAGTTCTTCATGCTCACTTGAGATCTCCTTCTCCTGTAGGATCAGTGAAGTGGGGCAGTCAAAACAGCTTCCTCTCTCTCTCTTACTTCCTGCTACTCCTTCTCCTGTAGCAACCAGGTTTGACTTGATTGCACCCTTATGATTTAGAGCAAAACATGCACTATCTAATATGGTGGTCACAGTGGTTATTTCCAGACTTTGTTAATGTTTAAAGTAAGATTATTCTCTCATAGATCTTTTTTTCTGTTTCTGGGAGATTTCTTTTCAAGAAATTTCCAATGATCACTTCCTTATAAAGCACTGAATATTAAAAACTCCTTTTGAAGAAATAAAGAAATAAATTTTAAAAAAGTAATTACCTTGGCTCTCCAGTCTCAACATTTAATAACATAAAGGCATGTAATGCAAATCCCAAAACTATTTTCTTCCCACCTTATTTACAAGTACTGAAGAAGTGGAACATGGGAATACTTGGCACTTACTATTTTTTTGTGGCTTTTGAAGCCTGTGCTTATCTGCGACAAAAAGAGCCCCATAACTTCCTGTTACCCTTACTTCTTATTTTCTCCTTCTTTTAAAGGCAGATATTTTGTGAACAGAGAAATTATATTTTCACCATTGTACTTAATATCAAAGTACTACCTGAGTCATAGAACGTACTCTAGATGTTTGTTGAAAAAATGAATAAATAATCCATTCAAGGTGGGTGGGTGAGGCCCAAACGTCTACAGAGAAGAATGGTCAAGAGACCAGAGCCAAATAGATGCTTTAAGGATCAGTCAGAATATGAGCAGGAGAGCAGGTCTTAAGAGAAATTCAAGTTAGGGAAAGAAAATTCTGACAGCAACTCCGAAGGGAAGAAATGTGATTATAATTGAGAGCATATTCAGAAGCAAGAATCCAGAAGGAAGTGAAATAAAGACTGAACTGTTTAGAAAAATGTAAAAGACTCTGGCAAACTAAGGAGGTCAAGGACAGGATTTCTCAGTCTCAGCACTATTGATATTTAGGGCTGGGGGTCTGCCCTAGGCATTGTAGGACTTTTAGCAGCATCCCTGGTCTCTGCTAACTTGAGACTAGTAGCAACCCCATCTAGCCTGTTGTGAAAACAAAAATTATATCCAGATATAGATGAATTTTCTGCTGGATGGCAAGATAACCCTTAATTAGAATCACTGATATGGATAGAGTAGTTTGAATTCATCATGCTCACTGAGCAGCCATGTGAGCAAATAAGACAGTAATAAAGGCATAGAGTTGTAACAGACCAGAAAAAATATATAACTTGTTCCATCATTTTCATGGACAGGTTAGAGTTAGAAAGTGAAGTATTTAAAAGGGAAATGAAATATGGAAAAGTCAAATGGCCGGCAAGATACTTGTGCAATTAAAGGAATTTGGTTCCAAAGAGAAGAAAACTGTTAGAGACAGGGAGAAAGTTTCCATTGGCTACTCAGGAAGGAACACGAAGGTTCATGTTGGGTTGTAAACTATGAGAGGACAAAACCATTGTAGACTATGGGGAAATGTGTATCGCTGGGTAAAAGGTGAGCTCAGGTGCTTATCCAAGGAAAGGAGAACTATCAATAGGTGCAATATTCTTAGTCTGCTAAAATAGAGTATCATTTTGCTCTAGCTCTTTGAATTCAAAAGTTCTTTAGGGAAAGAGATATGAAATTAAGAAATAATTAAACATGCCTTCTGTTTTTCAAGAATAATAAACATCTGAGAATGCAACAAGACTTACAAACAACATCACATGATATTGCGTATATGTGAACTCTAAAAAAAACAAGTACAAATAACTTTTAAAAAGTATGTAAAAAACAGAAATAGACCCTAAGACATAGAAAATAAACTTTTGGTTACCAAAGAGGAAAGGGGGAGGGATAAATTAGGAGTATGGGATTAACATATACACACCATTATATATAAAATAGACAATCAACAGGGACCTGCTATACAGCACAGAGTAATAAACTATAAGGGAAAAGAATCTGAAAAGGAATATATATAACATAACTAAATCAATTTTCTGTACACCTGTAACTAAAACAACATCATAAATCAACTAAACTTCAGTTAAAAAAAGTCCACTGGAAAAAACAAAAGTACATAGGTGTCAAAGATATCCTGCATTTAGAGAAGGATGTTATCAGTGAGGTACTATTAGGTCTGAATGGTCTAGAGGCCCCAAAAATCTCTTTCATGTCTCTTGTTGGGATATGTTTTCATGATATCAAGAAGTTATAAATAGTTACCTTGATTATCTGCAAGTCATTATTATGTTTTTTTCTTTGCAGAGTGAATTATTTTACTGTGTTGACCCAGAATCAGGTTTATCATTGCCCAATTATGTTATTAATTTTTGGTGGCATTCTGAGATTTTTCTCAGTCTCTGGTTTTGATTAAAATCTATTTTTAACGTTTTTCCCCACTTGAGGATAATTATTATATAAAGTGCAAAGTTTGTAAATAAAATTAGTAATTCATTTAGAACTGCATGTCTATTATCGCTAAAAATAAATTCAAAAATATCTTGTTTAATATCATTATTTGAATATTGGGAAGCCTAGAAATGTGAAATTATCTAGGGCAACTGAATCAGGCAATGAGAATTTGTGACAAGAAGCTACAAGGGAAAAGGCATTAAGCTAATAAAAATAGCTTATAATCACAATGTTTCTCAAATCTTAAAATGGGAAATTTAGAAACGTTGATAGAAGGTTGAGATATGAAAGCAACATAGGGCAAATGCAGATACTTAATTTCAAGTTTCAAGCTCCTTGCTTTGGAAGTTAAAGGGTAGCAGGCAGTATTTTGTAAAGGAGATTTCTTAAAGGTCAATAGTATACTATCTCACTGAAAAGAAAAAAGAACTATGCCAGATATATGTTTGTTTAGCAAGCATTTAACGACTGATTTAGAGGAGACGGTTTTTTGCTTATTGACAGGTAAACAAAGAAATGCTTTGAGTCCATTGTTGGTTAGCTGGGTTTCTTAGTAATAGTCATGGCAGTGACAGTTCAGGCACTGGCTTTCTTTCTCCTTTTCTCTATCTCTCCTTATTTCTTCTTACTCTTTTCTGGTACTCTTTTCTGAGTTTTAAAATATCCATAAACTTCATATTCATAATGTAATCACATTAAAAATAAACATAAATTAAACATATAATATGTACTAAATATATATATATATAAAAAACCGCTGACATGATATATATGATAGATGAGAGAATGAAGGCCAAAAGAAGTTAATTGAGAGCAAAATAGTGGCAGAAACAAGCTTATATCCTCGGTCATCTGATTGGCAGTTTTCCCAAACTTTCCTCTGCTTTAACCAGTAAGAAATAAGAGGTTTTCCCCTTTGCTTTAACCCCTTAAGTAGTAATGGGTTTTAACCTAAGAAATTATACATCATTTATTTTGTATAGAATTTTATGGCTAATTGTTTCGTATTTTAAAACATTTCTCTCCCTTCAGGCACATGCTTTTCAGTCCTGTCCTTACTCCACCAGTGTAATTCTCTCCATTGTCCCTACTCTGAGCACCTAATACATTTTCCACAACACTGGAAAGTCTAACACTGTCTTCCCATATCTCTAGTGATTGGGACATATTACTCCTATCTCTAAACTAACCTAGAGACACTGAATCACCTAGCATCAATACCACATGCCTACTACAAATAAGGTAAAAACTGGAAGTAGAATTTCTAAAAGAAAGAATGAACATGTAATACTAGTATTATAAGTGTTGTTGGAAAGAATATCTAGAGAATTTAGAAATTGTTATACTTCATAAGGAAAATATAACTTAGCCTCAAATTATATTCATTATAATGCACGTTTATAAAAATATTCTGTATTGCATATTATCTTATTTGTACATACATATCTGCATGTTTACATCTAAAATAAGATCTTTAGTTGGATAAGTAATTAAAGCAATATAAATACTTAATAATTAATACACATATGTACTATACACAAAGGAAATTTAAAAATAGCTATTTCACAGGTCATGACATGAATAAATGATAGAAATACAAAAAGGATGATATATAAGCTAAGCAGGAGATGCTCTGGGTATTAGAAGTAAACTCAGAGCTATAAAATCTAATATATTTCTGTTGATCTGGTAGTTCAGGACATACTTATAGAAAAAACTGGTGAACACATTCCATAAATTCTTTATACCTTTCCTCATTGAAGAGTTCTCTGGTTCACTTTTATAGAGCAGAGTAAGGAAGAATAAATTTTGAATTGTATATCAAGATGCATGTAAGTATTTACAAGCTTTAATAGCCTGTAGTGATTTAAAACTGTACATTTTTCCCACCAAAGAGCTAAGTGATATCATATGACTCTGGGAATTCAATTTAGTGCAACTCAGGTTAGTTCAGTTAACTAAATATTAAAATCTACGCTAAGAGCTGGAAACAAGGATATGAATAAAATTCTTGATTTCAAGTTATTGATACTCTTTGGGGAGAGAACAAATTAAAGTACATAAGAAGTAGCTTGACTAAGAGACTACATAATGTAATGATATGCTGTTTACCAACATTTATTAAATCCTCGTTAAGGACTAGATGAAGGAAAATCTATGCAAATAAGCAAGTAATCACTATGTCCAGGAAGAACCAAAGGAAACTATTTATAGTTTTTTATGGTTAGATTTCTGTTACTATATTTTCATGTGGTTGGTTTCATAAACTGAGAATTGCCTATTACAGGAACCATAAAATTTACCTGAACCCTCTGATCTCAGGCATTCAATCAGATGACACCAGGGGTAAGTCTACTACTACTTGCCTTCTGGCAAAAATTGCTTAGGCTGCTGTTTCCTTTTTCTTTTTCTTTTTATCAATATAACATTTAACCTTTAATATCATCTTTCTCATACTGCCATACATTTTAAAAGGGATGAAATAATTGGAACATGAAAAACACTCAAAGTGTTTTAAAAATCAATGAACATGTATTCTCTCAAAAATAGTTTTTCTTAGAAGACAAATAATACTTAAAGCACAATTGTAATTATGTGAATGAAGCTATTAAATTTAGGTTGATACAAAAGTAACACAATAATGGACCAATCATAATTTTATAGTGTTAACTTGCAACATGTGAACATATGATCATATCTGCTTTCTTTTTGTGTGTTTAACCTTTCTTTTTTCTTTAACATATTTTCATAAACAGTCCATAAAGTAATGACACTATTAAAATGAACTCTTTAAGACATGACCTAAATTTGATTAGATTTAGATAGTGCCAAGAAAGGAAATGGAAAATTGATGCAATCTAGTGTATAAAAATATTCATTATTACATTTATATCACATTTTTTCCTGCCATTCCCAACTACAACTCATTTTCCTACCTTTTATAATTCAGTATTATGAAATCTCCTTATATCATCATATCAAAATAAGTAAGCTAATTTTACCTGCTTTTCTTCTCATTAATTTTTCCTTTAATGTACACATGGTAGGGCTTTAGAGAAATAAATAACGTTCATATCTGGAAAAGTAAAAGTTATGAACGTTATTTATCTGGAAAAGTAAAAGTTTTCTTAAAAATAAGCAGTTTTTTGGCCTTAGGTCACATTTTTAAAGACATCTGCTCTCTCACTCTGTAGAATATTAAATAACTTTTAAATTTATATTTTCTTCCTCACTGAGGTCAACAGCAATGCAAATATACTATATATTATATATTATATATATGCTTTTTAGGGCCACACCTGAGATACATGGTAGCTCCCAGGCTAGGGGTCAATTTAGAGCTTCAGCTGCCACCCTACACCATAGCCAAGCCACAGCAACATGGGATCCAAACCATGTCTGTGACCTACACCACAGCTCACAGCCACACCAGATCCTTAACTACTGAGTAAGGAGGCCAAGGATCGAACCCATGTCCTCATGGTTACTAGTCAGTTCATTATTGCTGAGCCACAGGGGAAACTTCCAACTGCAAATTTTGAAAGTGCAATTGTTAGTGTCTGTTTAATCCATTAAGTAGTAGGCAAAATAAATTCTAGTAAATGAATTCCTACATTTAACATGCTATATTCATTACATAGTTTTTCAAATTAAAATTGGTATTCCATAAACCAAAACTGCTTTAGGAATATTTAAAGAATCAAATTTGTAGGAAAGGCAGTTTTGAAAACCTCCAAAATTTTTTATGAGACATATAAAAAAAAGAATATAAATATTTGCCATTTTAATAAAGACTTACCTTGCCTACGTATTGATAATCAGATCCTGTATATTCCTCCAGTAAGAAAAACTGATTCCACATCCAACCACGCTTTTGACGATGCAGGATTTTGCCATCACTCCTAGGTGTGCGAGCACCTAAAATTCTTTTCTGGGGCACAAGAGTCCTTCTGAACATGATCTCTGGAGAACAGAAGTATGGCAGGCATACCCAGAGTAGAAACAGTAGCAAAAATTGATATATTGTCATAGTTCTCTTCTTGACAATTCCCAAGGAGGATGAAGAAAAAGCAGTCCTGTTTAACTGGGTTGAACTTCACTGTGTTTCAACTGTTTTCCATCATTTCATTGATGTTTTGTACGTTTCCAAAAGCTTCAAACAAACAAACAAATTTAAAAAGTCAGTTGACAACATTATGAATGTTACCTGTCACTTTAAACTTAACATGACAAAGATTAATAGTCACATCTGAAATATTTACCTTCCCACTTTTGTATAAAATTATTATTAGTTTTGGAAACATTGCTTGTCTAGTAACATGTCTACAATTCAAGAAAAGATAATTAAAAATAATCTCAAACAAATTCTAAATAAAAGTACATCTTGAGCTTTTTTTTTTCTTTTTCTTTTGGCATTTTGCCAGTTTTCAAGAATTATAACCCCCATATAGAAGGGGAATATAGTTAATTTTGCATGTCAGCTTTTCAAGGGTATTTTAACATAATTAAAAATTTGAAAACAAAACAGTGATTTTAATAAACCTCAGGAAACACGCATCTGTCATGCAAGGCAATGACACAAATGATTTTTAAGGAGCAACACGGTTTCTTCAAATGTAATCCTGCTCAAAGGTAAAAGTAAAGCCAAAAACAAAACCAAAATATCTGAGTGTCTTCAGCTGAAGACCTTTCCTCTCTTCCCTCTTAGGTTGGTCTGTGGAACACCCAGAACTTCCTATAGTAGAAAAACATCACTAAGGCAGCATGTGATACAAACTACACTGTTGTGTAGATGGATTTAATGGTGTTGTCTGCTATACCTTTGATACATCTGCACAAACTCTCCACCTGTAACCACCACTTTCCCCACCCCACCATCTGATCTAGGATTCCATGATGCTCCAACCTCCTGACAACTCTCCATCCCACCTCTTCTACTACTATTATTATTATTTTTGGCTGCTCATGCAGCATGCAGAAGTTCCCAGACCAGGAATCGAACCCACACCACATTAGCCACTGCAGTGACAATCTTTAAATTGCTGCACTCCCAGGGAACACCTCCCTGCTATTATATTTTCTCAACAACATATTTCCACATAATACCACTAGATTGTAAATCATATCACATTACTTCTCTGCACAAAACACTCTGATGGTTTCTCATCTCACTTTTATTAAAACCCAGAGTTTCACAAGAACCTGCAATTCTGCACTCCATTTCATGACTGCTGGCATCTCTCTGCCCTCACATTATACTTCAGTCAACTCTTCAACACTGACTTCTTTCCAGCCAAAGGATCCTTCATGCTTCAGCTTGCAACACACGTCATAGGCTCCTGCCTTCAACCAGGACCTTTTCTACTCTCTACCTAGAATGCTTTTCCCTGTAGTTATCCGTGTAGGTAGACCTCCAGCTTCCTTCAGTTCTTGCCTGAAGCCTCCCCTAATATTCTGTATATTCCAATACATTACATGTGTGTTGCGTATTTATTGTGCACATATTCTACATCCCAGTCATTATCCCAGGAAAGAGGGGAGTTTTGCTTTTTGTTACTGTTTTCACAGTGCCTAGAACAGTATCTCACACATAGTAGATGCCCATTAAACAATTTGATTGAATGAATGAATTATAAAATGATTTAAACACCTGAGTAGCATTACCTCCTCTATGTAAATTCAAATACTTATGTATGGAAATAATGTTTTAAAATCATAATTACTTTTATTCATTCTTTACTTATTGTTAGGATAAATTTATTTTTTAAGAAATTTCTCAGTATATCTTTTGCTTTTTGTTTTCTGTGAGGAATGAATTTTTATTTCAGGATATAGCAAAACATTTGTTATAAAGAATGGTTGGGGAACAGAATTAATTGATTTTCATTTCTCTAAAGTGACCATGCTTTCTAAGTACTTCAGTATTTATATTTATGCTTTCATTCACAAATACTTCTAAGCAATCTGTTTACTTTTTTGTTTATTTGTTTTATTATTAGGACAATTTAAAAGTTAACGCAACGATGCTTTAGAAATAAGAGTAATGGCAAAAACAGTATTTCTCTGGAGTGTATGAAATGACAGTGGAGCTCTCTACAGCACATAAAACATTCAACATGACAGACATAACATGTATTAAAGTCTGTCATGTAATGCTATACTTGGAGTCCAGAACTTAGCTGATGCTTAAGATGGTTTTACATCACAAAGACTGGCTTTACAGAAACTCAAATTGATTGAATTCTAAGTAATAGGAACATTTACCAAAGTGACATTTGACTTTTTAAATGTATCAGAATATGCTAGATGGTATTCTCCAGAAATTTATATTGTTCTAAAACTTAGGGGAGAGTTTGCATAATTGAGAGTTTCTGTTCTCTTCCATAAAAGTTTAAAAACTTATTGAAGCAATATTCTCATTTCATCTCTCTTTTTTCAAGTGAAAAACATTTGCCAGCAGCTATTTGCTATAGTGGTGATCATTTTCAATACAATTATAACCTTACTCATACTTTTAGAAGCTTAGGTACCAGTATTTTTAGGAAGGAGTATAGAGGTTACATCTGAAAAGTTGTTAGCAAATAATCAGAGCTGCACATATGCATGGAATCATTTTCCTTCATTATTGCTCTAGTTTCTATTATTTAACAATAAATTTTCCAAAGGATTTATAGTGGAATACATCTTAATACCGATTTAAGATCATTTAAATATGTTTAAATGTATTTTACATAATTGTTTGATAAAACCATTTTAATCAATGACAAGATTAAACAAAAATTAGAATTTTAATCCTGATTAATTAGATTTATAAATTTCTTTAACAAATTGGGCTTTTGGTCTTGTATTTGAAGATCTCTGCCTAACCTAAGGTTAAAAACATTTTATCTTGTGTTTTCTTTTAGATGCTTTATAGCTTTAGTTCCTATAATCTAGGTCTATGGTCTAATTCAAATCAAGCTATGTATATGGTACAAGATATGTTTGCTTGTGAAGTTCTGTTTGCTTGTGAATCTCCAACTGTTCCAGCACCATTTGTTGCAAAGCTTATTCTTTCTCCACTGAATTGCCTTTGTACTTTGTACTTTTGTAAGAAATCAGTTGTCTATGTGTGTCTACATATTTTTTCTATTGCACTCTCAATTCTATTTCACTCATCTATTTGTCCATCTTTATACCAAAAGCAAATTATCTTGATTACTATAATTTGTAAGACTTAAAATCAGATGTTAATCCTCCAATGTCAGTCTTGTTTCAAAATGTTTTTTTTTTGGTTATTTTAGAACTTTTTTTCATTTTCTATTTAAATTTTATAATCACTTTGCAATTTTTATAGAAAAGTCTATGGGGATTTTGATTGGGATTGCACTGAATCTTTAGATAAATTTGTGGAAAGTAGCAATACTGATTCTCCTGATCTATGAACACTATGTCTCCCCAGTATTTAGTTCTTATCAGTAATATTTTATAGATGTCAGTATGTAAGCTTTGCTCACTTTTTATCAAATATAACCCTAATGTTTTCATTTTTTGATACTACAATTTGTTCTCTCTTTTATTATAACCATTTTAATGAGGTATGATTGAAATACAACAAGCAGTATGTATTTAATGTATACAACCTGGTGATTTTGGACATTGTTAAGAGAAAACGTAGGCACATTTATATATATGTATATGTATATATGTATATACACATAAAGAATTCTCAAAATCTAACGAACAAAAAACAAACAAAAAACCAATAAATATGGGGAAAAGATTTGAATTGACACCGTACCTTAGAAGAGGGAGGGCAAAAGAGTATATGGAAAGATACTCAGCATCATTCATTATTTGAGAAATGCAAACCAAAATGACTGTTAGCAAGTGTCAGTGAAGATGTGGAGGAAAAGAACTCTTTTACACTGCTGATGGGATTGTCAGATGATATAAACTCTTTGGGAGACAGTGTGGTAAGCTGAATAATGGCCTCTTAAAGATGCTAACATGTAAGTCCTGAAACCTGTGAATATGTTTGTTACCTTACATGGTAAAGGGGACTTTTCAGATGTGACTAACTGAAAAATCTTGGGGATTTGGGCAATTATCATGGACCATTTAGGTGGAACCAGTTTGGTCACAAGGGGCCTCATAAGAGGAAGGGAGAATGATCACAGTCAGTAGTAAGAGGATGAACATGGAAGCAAGAGGTTACAATGTCTGAGGGAAAGGGAAGCAGCCAAGGAATGCAGGCAACCTGGAAAGTAAAAAAGCAAAGCAGTGGATACTAGCCTGGAGCCTCCAGAGGAAATACACTGGAGGACAACTTGATTTTAGACTTTTTACCTCTAGAAACGTAATAGTGTTAAAAATTCACCTATAGGACTTCCCTGGTGGCCTTACCATTAAGGATTTCATGTTGTCACTGCTGTGGTGCCAGTCTGATCCCTAGTGCAAGAACTTTCCCATGCCATGGGCATGGCCAAAAATAAATATACCTACAATGTAACCCAGTCTTCCTCTCTTAGATATTCATGCAAGAGGAATAATAGTATAGAGTCATCTAAAAGCATGAGTGTTTGTAGCAAAGTATGGATATAAGGAAAACCCGGAAACAAGCCAATCTCACAGGTGAATGGATAAACAAATCATGGTAGAAACACACAAGGAATGCCACTAAGCAATTTTTTTTTAAAATGACATTTTCAATTCACATGTAAGGAGCTTGGAACTTACCCTCTCATCCTAACAACAACAAAAAGCTAAAGAGATTGAAAAATCAACCAGTCTTGGATCTACAAGAGGGGGAAGACTCAGAGCAAACTACCGCTCCCAAGACTGGAGAGACAGATAAATAGAAGGAAGCATGGTTTCCCAGACCAGAGACTCTTGAGCATAACCCATTCGGAACCAGCAATGAAGTAGGAAACCCGAACTGTAACTGGTAAATTGCTGGAGGTTCAGTGTGCACACTCCAGGGGAATTCAGTCATGGGGAAGGTCCTCAACACTGTGAGATTTGCAGGCTGGAGCTTGACCAGGTCCCCACAGTAAATATCTGAGAAAAATACTCTTGTGCTTTCCACAGGGAGAAGCGAAAATGAAATATTTTTAAACACCTCTCAAATCACTCTGTTCTTAACAAGCCTGCCTGCAAAGGAAACTGGTTAACCAGGGCCTAACCTGCTAGAGTATTATCAGAGCTGAATTTACCTAGGGGAAGGGAAATATACAATCCAGCCCATGCTAGGCATTCTGTCCCACCTAACGAGTGAGAAAAACTTGAGAAACCCTTGTGAAGTTCAGTCCAGAGGCAGAGGCTCACTGAAAGACTGAGAACTAATCATAGGCTATAAAATGCTTCCCCTGCCTCCACCCTTGCTATCACACTAAAGGATTATTTACAGCAGTTCCATTTCCACGCATCTTATCCTGCTATCACAAAAAAAAATTATAAGGCAAAAACACAAACTGAAGAAATAGAGCAAGCATCGGAACGAAATACCGCAGGAGTGTTGGGATTATCAGCGTAAGAATTTAAAACAACTTTGATTAATATGCTAAGGGCTCTAAAGGAGAAAGTAGATAGCATGTAAGAGCAGATGGGCAATACAAGTAGAGACAGAAATCCTAGGAAAGAACTAAAACAAAATGAGAGACAGAAAATACAGTAACAGAAATGAAGACTACTTTTGACGGGCTTATAGGTATAGACTGGGTATGTTGAAGAAGATCCTTTGGGCAAGAGGATATATCAATAGTATCTTCAAAAACTTTATACATTTCTCCTTAAACATTCATTCAAATCCACGAGAATGCCCAAAACAAAGAGTGAACTCTAAGGTAAACTATGGGTTTTGAGTGATAGTTTAGAGTAGGTTCATCCTTAGCAAAAAATGTACCATTCTGGTGAGTGATGCTCCTAATGGGAGAGTCTATGCAAGTGTGGAGGCAGGAGGTATACTGCATCTTCTCAGTTTTCTTGGGAACATAAAACTGTTCCCCCCAAAATGAAGAACTGATATACACACAAAATGAAATAAAAATAAAAACAGGACATATGCAAAACAAACCAACAGTTAATTTGCTCAGTGTTAATTCTTCCTAGGGAAGTCCTAGGTTGCTAGAAGCCTAGTTATTAATCTTTTCAAAACATTGCCCCTTCATCATAAATACCACAAATAATCTTTCATCCTGACTTGAGTAACCTGACTCAAAATACAGAGCATCTTTGATATTTCATTTGGCCAAGTCAGTATCTTCCCTTCTGTTTCTTTGCTCCATGGCTCTCAGCTTTGTTTTTTTCCCCATTTAACATACCTCTGCCCTGTTCTAAATCATCATTTCATGCAAGTGAGTGAACGACAACTGCTAACGGGTTTATTAACCTTAATTTTTTTATTTAAAATATATCATGCAGAATATTAGCTAAACTAATTTCATAAACCCACCTCATCAAGACCAAAATCAATTAAAAATTGTAAACATGTCTAGTACTGGTAGTAACATCTGTACTTGAGAGTTCATTGTTATATCTGAAGCCAGATGCTTGTAAAAGTTTTTCATACAATTTGCAGTTGTTTATTTAACTTCACGCCCAACATTTAACTTCTTAGGTGTATAAACCACTCCTCCACTAATATATAACTCTGAATCATGTCTAGGTAATATAATTTATTGAATTTTCCTCACCAGTGAATAAACAGCATGTCGCTATATACATGTATTGGTGTATCAGTAAACATTTCTTGAATTGTATCAGTAAACATTTCTTGAATTAAGTAATTAATATGTATATAAAGAAGCCTTTCTGAATAGGTTGGACTATCTGTGGTAAAAAAATAAGAGCTAAATTTTAGAATATGAAAATAGTATGTAAAGGAGCTGTACATGTTTGAAATGGTAAACAGACTTATAATCAAGTGGCTTGAGACAACAGTTAAACTATTTCCTGGAATGGAAATTAATGAAATTCTATAACATCATTTTCAGTTAATAAATTTCATTTTCAAGAAATTCTTGCAAAACCACATTTCTTTGTTTTACTTTCAAAAAATATTTTAATACAAATATCACATGAAGTTTAAAACTATTAAACCATTCCTTAGCATTCTGCATATCCATAATTCCAGTGTTCTCAAACCTCAGTGTATATTCATATGTCTTGGGCTTTTGTTAAATATCTGTGTTCTCATTCAGCAAGTCCAGGGTGAGATGCAGATGTGCGTGTCTAACAAACTCCCCTGTAAGGCCACTGCAGCTGGACCACAGGTTCTAGAAGTTCATTTTCAGAACATGTTTGTGACTTTTTTCTACTTAGTGCCTCACAGCCCTGGTATTTGCCTATTTACACTGATAGGAAAAATCACATAGAAGGTGACTACTCTGGGAAGATCAGGACATTTTTTTCTAAATAATCATTTCCTGGATTTTTTATTAACTAGAAGAATCAGATCCAAGTCAGCACACACTACAGCAATTATTGTCATGATCATATCACAAACTATGCTTTCCTTTATATGTACATTTTAAAGCATTTGTCCCACTGAACTTTAGCCCACTTCTGCAATCATGTTCTTTATTACTCTTCTGAAATATTTATCACTACCATTATTTTCTCTGTAACATGCTAATTTTATTATATAAGAATCCAAGAACTACAGGTCACAAGATACAATATAATAGGCATTTTGGCACATCTCAATTATTAATTAAGTCTCCATGACTAACAGGTGCTCAACTGAGCCGCAATCCATCCTTGGTTAATGAAAGGAATTAGTCATTCTTCAAGTCAGTTGATTATATTGATTAGAATCTTAATGCACCAGCTTTTATCCCCTTTAATTTTACCAGTTACGATTATAATAGAAGGTGTTAAAGATTACTGAGACCAAACCCAAGCCTCTATGGATGAACGATTTTAATCCTTTTAGAGTTTCATAGCACCAATACAATATAATGAAATTTCAACATGGAGAAATAAAGGAACATTTTTCAGGTGTGTTTATACAATTAAAATGAGCCAGCGCATACTAAATGCTTCCTTTTTATGCAGCTGATACCATTTTATGCATCTAGTATAAAGCACCATGTAAGATAATTGAATCAAAGCATTACACTAAGGATTAAAATAATATGAGTCCATATGCTTGATCATATTTTCCAAGAGTTCATTACACATTACCTACTGTGATCTAATGTCATAGAAAATATGTAATTCTACATTGAATATTTATCACTCTATTTTAAGTATGCATTTGCATATGTATCTCTGTTTAGATTGTAAGTTTAAAGCACGGCCTTATGTCTTGCATCTCAAGTTACTAATACAGGGATTTTACAGAGTGTTCAGTAAATATTTTTGGAACTGGATAGAATATTACTTTTTCTAAAATGTTTCATTGAAAAGGAAATTTGGTTCCTTTCCCTGAAAAAGCACAACATAACCACCATTTATACCATTTTATGCTTACATACTATTTATATATAATATCATAGCATTCACACAAGACATTAGTCAAGCAGGCAAGCAATATATCATTGTGGAATGAAATATGTAACACAAAGGTTTGCTAGTCTCAGATAAGTTATCAAACATTGTTAAGATTGTTGCCAATACAGATAGTATTCGGAGAAGCTCTGATCCTTGCTGTTCTTCTCAGGTTCAAATTCCCCTTCAAGTGTAACCTTTTGAAATTAACGTTATTCTCCAGGAATATGTACTGCACATAAACCAGCAATAAACTACTCCATATATACTGTATACTAACATTTTAAAAAGGTAATTTGCAAAACCCGGGCTTGTGTGGAGAAAACATGAGGCAGGGTAAGGAGAAGCATTGTTGAGGGAGACACACAACTTGGTATGGCCACTTTCTTTAAGATGCTTGCTAGTAGGCTAAAGAATAGCATCCAAGAGTTTGTGCTACCCTCTCAGCAGCCTTTTTAACTTCAGTAGTGAGTGTGACAGTCCTACGTGTAACTTGATCCACGATCAAGTTAGCAGTGCTAATACAGCTGTGATATTACACCTGCTGCTTCCTGGAAGTCTCATTCTGCTCTAGCAGGATTTATTTCATTATGTGGAAACTGGTAGCAAGAATACTCTAGGTGTCACTTAAAGATGTTAGGATAAAAGCCACCTGCTACTCAATTTTCTTTGATAGAGGACCTGAACTGCTTCTAAAAAGCAATGAGTGATGAGATAGAGTTTGGAAGTTTTATTAGGAATTCCTAGCCAAGATGAATATCATTCATCATCTACCCATTATTAGTAGAACATCAAGAAAAAATATCCAGAGCTGTAGCAAGAGCCCACAAACATCATTTCCATTCAAGATTATCTCTATGAAGGTCTTCCGTGCATACACTAATACCATATAAACAATCACTGCAAGCTTTGGCTTGTTCTACATGTCTGTGTGAAATGTGCACTAAACTGGGTATTACAAAATATGTTTTTACTGTTACATCTAAAAATGCAAAACCATATATGACCCTTATTTGGGAGAATTAGTCAAAGGTGCAAACATGGAAATATACTACTACTTTCCATTAAAAATACAATTAAGTTAAAAAGTACAATAATTTCAAGAAGATAAGCACAATGATCAGAAGACAGATCTTTGTGGCATTTATGAGATTGTCAGGTTTAAACAAAAGAAGCAGAAAATTATATCAACACTCCTTTTTTCTTTTTTTGTCGTTTTTGAGGCCGCAACTGTGACATATGGAAATTCCCAAGCTAGGGGTGGAATCAGAGCCGCAGCTGCTGGTGTACACCATAGCCACAACAACGCAGGATCTGAGCTTCATTTGCAACCTACACCACAGCTCACAGCAACACAGGACCCTTAATCCACTGAGCAAGGCCAGGTATCGAACCCATATCCTGATGGATACTAGTCGGGTTCGTTAACTACTGAACCATGACAGGAACTACCTCAGCACTATTTCTTAATTTTAATTATGCTTCAGTATTTGCACAATACTGGAAAGACCATTTGTAAATAGCTTACATCATCTCTATGTGGAAGCCCATTATTTTAAAAAGGATTAAATCCAAAATTATGGAGTTCCCATAGTGGCACAGTGGTTAACAATGCGACTAAGAACCATGAAGTTGTGAGTTCGATTCCTGGCCTTGCTCAGTGGGTTAACGATCCAGTATTACCGTGAGCTAAGGTGTAGGTTGCAGACGCGGCTCGGATCCTGCGTTTCTGTGGCTGCAGCGTAGGCCAGTGGCTACAGCTCCGATTAGACCCCTAGCCTGGGAACCTCCACGTGCCACAGGTGCGGCCCTAAAATGACAAAAGGCAAAAAACAAAAACAAAAACAAAATAATGTATCTGTAGCTGAAATATAATTTGGAATAGCATTGTGTTAGTTATATTTCATCTTCTGATGGCAGAAAGAGACTAGATTGTAATTTATCTCCATTTTTCTTAAAGCTTGGCTCAATGCTAAGTAGTACTTTCATCATGGTTTTCCACTGAACCAAAAAAGACAATACAAGGTTTATTTCTTTATTTTATAATATTTACTTAAAACAGTTTGAAAGTATCAATCCTAGGTATAGACTCTAGACTAAGACACAGCATTGATTTTGTAAATATTTAGAGTAGTAAGCTATATTACACTGAGCTCCCCAGTAATGAACTAGTCTTACAAATTGGTGCATGTAGGTTTACACGTTTCAGTGGAGTGTGGTTATACTTTTCATTCTATAGATGGGGCTAATCGGGTTCAGAATTAGTTCTTAATATTTTGCTCTATGAAAGCTCTCGAATTTCAGTGAGGAGATGGTTCTCACCATCTAAGAATGAATAGTGCACCTAATCCAAGCATTGCTGGTCTGAGACATCTTTTTGGAGGAAATCATGTCCTAGCTGACACACTGAAAAGAGGAAACAGGGTCACATTGTGTGTGCATGTTTGTGTATGTTGTGGCTGCATACATATGCACAAGTTGGCAAATAAGTGTAGGGATTAAACTGAGTTGTGGCAACCGAGTGGGAAGGAATTGCATTCCATGGGTTGGAAAAATGGGTCATGAGTACATAATGGGTGATGGATACAGAAAAGATTGTGCAAAGCACAGAGGAAAAGAGAAGCATATGCACTGATGGAACTAAATGATTTCATTTTGAATGTACAACACAATTCTAAGATGACTAAGTTCACGTCAAATTTAGGTCCAGGCCTATTACGATGTGATGTCCAAATCTTCTAACCCTTCAGCCACAATTTTCTCTGCCTTAGCCAGGGCTGTTATGACTTCTATGAGCCCTAGATAATTTGCCTTCACAGGCTTTTTGCTGATATAATAATAAAATATATATTACAACTGCTTTCATATAAAGACACATATTAATATTATATACTAAACCACTGTCTTTGACCTAAAAATTCATTTTTTCCTCTGATTTAAAAAAAAATCAAGAAATCCTTTCTAAAAAAGTAATGAGGGTCCTAAGTTCTGGAACCAATGGAAAAATCAACCCCGACTTTAGTGGCAAACATATGATTAAGTACTTTCAAACTGAGCTTCAGAGATAATTTTTTTCCTATAACTTAAGCTGACAGATATTGAAACAGTTTACAAGTAATGTTATGTGATGTGCTCAGTCTCAAACAGTTAGTGTCATAATCAGAAATATAACCCAAGTGGCCAGATTCCTCTTCCACTGTTTTGAAGTGCCCTGCATAATTTAATAATGAATAGATGTTATTATGATTAAAATGTTCACTTTAATGCTCTTATCTAGAAGACATCCTGGTTAGCTTCTAAGCTGCTGAGCACAACTAAGATGTACCCACTGCAAACAGGAAATTTCTGGCACTGTAGGAAGTGTGTGAACTTGGAAGTATTGGGACCCACATAGCAAGACTGTGGGTAAAGAATATTTACATAAAATTGTTAATAATAATGTGTTTATGCATGTAAGTTCCATGAAGTCCTTTTTTGTTTGTTTGTTTTGGCTGCACCTGCAGCACACAGAAGTTCCCAGGCTAGGGACTGAACCCATGCCACTGCAGTCACCAGAGCCATAGCAGTGACAATGCCAGATCCTTAACCTGCTGAGCCATCAGGGAACTGCCCACAGACTGCTTTTAACTTGAAATATATCACTGACGTTAAATCTTATGTATAAATTTGCTATTCAAGTCCCCTTAAGAACAAATATGCTGTAGCTATTTTTTCTTTTTTAAGAATTATGTCTCTGGAAGGAAAACTGTAATTGGTTAAGACTGTAAATTAGTTGTTAAAGAGGGGATTTTTAAGTTTTCCTCTAAAGGTATGGTTCCTTTTAGTAGTTTCTATACCTTACCATAACTCACACCAGATCTTGGCCCTACCACCATCAACCCCCTGCTAGGCCTCTTGGAATTCCACATGAAATACAACTTGCAATCTTTCACATGATAAGTTTTAGGACCACCCACTTTAGAAGATTTTGGGGTTTTGTAGTGTAAATATCAACAAGGAGATTATTACCTATAATTATTTTTACTTTAGAAAGTATTAAAATTTATAAGTCTACTTCACCGAATAATTTGGTACCCAAATCCAGTGTAAAAAAGTCTGGTGTAAAAGATCACTCCAACACAAACCTACACTTACTGAAGGCAGTCAAATTTGTAAGCTTTTGGACATTAAAAGAGGTTATGCACTGGCCCCTGAACAATTATATACTTGACATATATTTAGTTATAATCACTATGGGAACCAGAAGGATTTATCATTTCAATGAGAATTTAATTAGTCAAGATTGATGCCAGGGGAAAAAAAAGAAAAAAAAAGAAAAAGAGTGCATTAGAACTGGACCACTAAGACTCAATCTATAAAATGCCATCCATTCAGTTAACTGCAAAGTAAAATTTCAAGCAGAGTGCTACTCATAATTTCCTCTCTCCTTTGAATAACTGGTACACCTGTCGGGTATACCTTTGCCTCTCCTGAAATGTGTGTTTGACTGCACATACCCTCCTTCACTAAAACCATATATAACAGTGACCTTCCCCCACCCCTTTGGTACAGATTCTCAGAGCTATCTGAAATGCTGTCTCCCAGGCTATAGTCCCCATTTTGCCCCCAATAAAACTCAACTCACAAACTCTCATGTGTTTTTTTGTCAGTGGACACTCTAAATAGGCATTCTGCATCTTGACAAAACATTATTTTATTGCTTTGTGTAGGGGTGTGTGTGTGTGTGTGTTTTAAATGGCCTTTGATAGCCTAAATTAATCAAAGGAAGTATTATATAGGATACATTTACATTTGAAGGCATTTTAGGCTAGTTTCCTGACCACCTAGGAAGGTAGAATCCTAGATACTTGGAGGTGGGGAAGTAGGAGTAGGATACATAAAGGAAGTCAAGAGTTTATTCAGGTTGCATTTACTCACTTTCTTTCTCCCATAAATAAGCTATGGAATAAGAATAAGTTGTCATAAAGGACCAATATGCCTCAAGTCCTAATTTTCTAGAATGAGTGTCATAAAGGAGCAATATGTCTCAAGTCCTAATTTTCTAAAATGGGAACATCTTGCATTCATCCAAATATTTTTCCTGATGTCTTTTGTAAATATGTGTAGTCACCCTGTTAAGCATATCCCTTTAATCATTCCCATAATTTATTTTTTTAATTTTAAATGATTTTTATGTTTTCCATTATAGCTGGTTTACAGTGTTCTGTCGATTGTCTACTGTACAGCAAGGTGACCCAGTCACACATACATATATGTATTATTTTTCTCACATTATCATGCTCCATCAAAAGTGACTAACTACAGTTCCCAGTGTCATACAGCAGCAGGATCTCATTTTTTATCCATTTCAAAAGCAAGAGTTTGCCTCTATTAACTATAAATTCCCATAACTTTCTTAAATTATAGCAGTTTTATTTATAATAAAATGGTAAAACTTAGCCAATTTTATTTCCTAAAGAAATAATATATCCACAAGGGAATAAATAAAACATCCCTGGTATATCCAGAGGAACAGAAAACATAGTGTAATAAGGAATTTCAGGAGTTTGTATAACCAGAGGTATCAATTTATGTCCTCCTTAGCATCAATGCTAAAGACCAATCACTTAAACTTGGAATTTTTGTCTTGAGTTCTAATGCAAACCAAGCAGGCAGTTAATGGTCAGATAAAGTAGACTCCAGAACAAAGAATATTGCCAGAGAAACAGATTTTTACATTACGAAAGATGGCCAAGTCACACAGAAAATTATAATCATCAATGTGTATGCAGAGCTTCAAAATATATTAAGCAAAAACAATAGACCTGACAGGAACTAAAACATCAAAAAATACACAATTATGGTAGGAACCTGTAATATTCTCCCCAACAATATCAGAATGAACATTTGTACATTTGTTTAAGTACACGTATAAACTACAGTGAGAAGACCATATTCTGGGTGATAAAACAAGTCATAACATATTTCAGAAGACTGGAAGTGTGTAATGCACACAGATTTAAATTAGTAAGTAATAAAAGAAAGGGATATCTGAAAATCCATATATGTTTGAAATTAACAAATTTTTAAAAGCCCAGGGATCCAATAGGATGGCACAAAAGAAATCAGAATATATTCTGAATTGAATTAAGATTGAAAAAAACCTATATATCTCAAAATGTGTATGCTGTAGCTAAAACGTGCTTAGAGGGAAATATGAGTTATTAAACACCAATTCAGTAGAGAGGTATCAATTATCTAAGCTTCTCTTTTGATAGACTGCTAAAAAAAAGAAGAAATTAATCCCAAATCAAAAATACAAAGGCAATAATATATGTGTGTGTATATATATGTATATATATGCATATATATGCAGCCATCAATACGATTAGAAACAGAAATAGAGAAAATTAATGAAACCAACAGTAGAAGAGTAAAAAAGGTTATCACTACATACGCTATAGATAGTAAAAGATTATTAAAGAACCATTTCTAAAAGCTCATAAATTTTAAAAAGTAGGTGAAATAGACAAATTCCATGAAAGACTCTGACAACCAATCGCAGTCAAGAAAAAACAGATAAATTGATAGTTCTATTAATATTTAAAATACTGATCTATAGTTAATGACTGCCACCAAAGAATGCTCTAGACCCAGACAGTTTCACTGGAAAATTCAAACATTTAAGACATTTACCAGTTCTACATAAAGTATTCAGAAAGTACTAGACTAGAAGAACACTTCCCAATATATTTTATGAAGGCATCATTCCTCTGACTCCAAAATGATAAAAGCCATTATAAGAGGGAAAACAAAACAAAACCAAAAACCAAACAAAAGAGCAATAACCTTCATGAAGAAGAATATACAAATCTTTACCAAAATACTAGCAGGTGAAATTCAATAATATGTAAAATTATATATTGACTTTGTCCTAGTAAAGCAGGTTCAGCATTTGAAAGCCAATCACTATAATCCTATCAACTGAATTGAAAAAAAAAAGACTATAATGATTTCAGTTGATGAAGAGCAAATATTTGACAAAATCCAAGCTCCCCCTTGATAAAAATTCTCAGTAAACTAGTAATAAAAGATAACTTCCTCAACTCACACAAAGCACCTACAGAATCCTAACATAACATCATACCTAGTGATGAGTGACAAAATGTTTCCCCCTATTTGTTGAGGAGCAAAGTGTAGAGATGAGCTCTCACCACTTGCATTCACTTTAAACTGGTGGTCCTAGCCAAAGCAACTAAGCAAGAAAAATAAATAAAACTGTCTTCTTTTACAAATGGTACAATTCTGAACATAGGAAATCACAGGCAATTTATTTTAAAAAGTACTAAATCTAATCAACTAGTTTAGCATGTTCCCAGGAATACAAGGTCAAACAAAAAAATCAATGGCATTTTTATGTACTAACAATTAACAATTGTTAATTGAAATAAAAATTAAAATAATAATATTTACAAAAGTACTGAAACAAAATATTAGGCGGAAATCAAACAGAATCTATGTAAGATCAATACACTGGTATTTACAAAGGCCAAGACAGGGAAATAACCTAAGTGCCTATGGATGGATGAATGGATAAAGAAATTATGAGATATATACATAAATATATATATATATATATATATATATATATATAATATTAATATTATTCAGCCATAAAATGAAGGAATTCTACTATTTGCAACAACACAGATAGGCCCTGAAGCCATTACAGTAAGTGAAATAAGTCAGAGAAAGAAATATACTGTACGATCTCAGCTATAAATAGAATCTTAAAAACAAAACAAAGGCCAAACTCGCAGAAAAAGAGATCCCATTTGTGCTTAACAGCAGCAGAAGTTGGAGGAGGGAGAATTAGAAGAAGGTGGTCAAAAGGTACCAACTTCCAGTTGTAAGATAAATAAGTAACAGGATTGTAATATACCACTTGATTGACTATTGTTAACAGTGCTCTATGATATATAGGAAAGTTGGTAAGGGAGTAGTAGATCCTAAGAGTTCTCATCACAAGGAGAATATATTTCTGTTTTCACTGTATATGAAATATATTGAATTAAACAAATTTATTTTCATTTCTTTTCTGTATGAGATGATGGATGTTAACAAAAACCTATCACGGTAATCATTTCACGATACATCAAACCATCATGCTGTATGCCATAAACCTATACAGTGAGGCATGTCGATTATTTATCAAAAAAGCTAAAAAAGAATATCCAGAAATGCTTCGGCAGTGCCCCTTTAAAGCCAGAAGTCTAACTCTCTTGTTCTTGAATGTGGGCCAGTCTTAGTGACTTGCTTCTGACAAAATAGAATGTGGTGGAAGTGATGGTTTATGACCCCTGCAGTTATAGAAAGAATACAGCCTCTTCCTGATACTTTTTTACTCTCGGATCACTCCCTCAAGAAAAGCTATGTTGTGCTGTGAAGTCACTCAAAAATCCCTGTGGTAAAGAACAGAGCTTCTCCTCAAACAGCCATCAAGGACTTAGCCACTGGAGGCAGGTACCTTCCCAGTCAGGCTTTCAGATAGCTACAGCTCCAGCTGACATCTGACTATAATCTCATGAGAAGGCCAGAACCACTGCTGTTCCCTGTGAGAAAAAATAAATGATTATTGTTATTTAGCCTCTAAGTTCTGGAATAATTTGTTATGCGGCAATAGATGACTAATATATTAGGTTTTCAGTAAATATTTTCTGAATCACTTTTTTAAAAAAGATTTGTATGCTGAAAATTACAAATTCTGATGGGATAAATCATAAATAAGTAAATAATAAATTCTATTTATGATCTGGATAACAATATTGTTTAAATGTTAATTTGATCTATCGAATCAAAAACGCTCATCAGGAGTTTCCGTTGTGGCTCAGTGGTTAACGACTCCGACTAGGAACCATGAGGTTGCGGGTTCGATCCCTGGCATCGCTAAGTGGGATAAGGATCCAGCGTTGCCGTGAGCTGTGGTGTAGGTTGCAGACGCGGCTTGAATCCTGCATTGCTGTGGCTGTGGCGTAGGCCGGCGGCTACAGCTCCTGTTAGACACCAGGCCTGGGAACCTCCATATGCTGTGAGTGCAGCCCTAGAAAAGGCAAAAAGACAAAAAAAAAAAAATGCTCATCAAATAGCAGGTTTGTTCTGTTAGTTTGTTTTTTTGTCATTTGTCTTTTTAGGGCCATACTTCACCACAGCTCACGGCAACAACAGATCCTTAACCCACTACAGGAGACCTGGAATCAAACCTGCATCCTCATGGTTGCTAGTCAGGTTCCTTAACCACTGAACCGCAACAGGAACTCTAATAACAGGCTATTTTTGCATCCTCATGGTTGCTAGTCAGGTTCCTTAACCACTGAGCAACAACAGGAACTCCAATAGCAGGCTATTTTTGTAGATGTTGACAAATCATTTCAAATTTATATGTAATATCAAAAGAAATAAAATAGCCAAAGCAATTTGAGAAAGAGAAACAGAGTTGCAGAATGCCTACTATGTGTTTTAAGACTTATTATAAAACTTATTATAAAGCTAGACAGTGGTGAAACATTATATACATAGACTAGTGGAAGAGATCACAGAATCCAGAAATAGACATATATGGTTTCCTAAAACCTGCAAATATCATTCAATAGATAAAAAGTAATAATTTTAATGAATGGAGCTGGATCAACTGAAATTCAAGCCATATTTTTTCCACTTACAAAAAATAACTTCAAGTGGATTAGAGATCTAATATGAAAATCCAAATTATAAACCATACAGAATAAATAATTGGAGAAAATATTTAGAATTTTTTAATTCATAAACGGTTCTTAGACATGATACCTAAATATTTGACTTGCAAAAGAAAAATTATTGATAAATTTGTATTTATCAAAATAAAAAGCACTCTTTCACAACACATCATTAATAAAATGAAGCAAGTCATAAACTTGGAGAAAATAATTGCAAAACACATATCTGATACAGCATTTATACATGCTACATTAATAAATATCAAAACAATATTTAAAAATAACCTAATTAAAAATAGGCAAAAGACTTGAACAGACACTTTGACAAAAAATATACACATGGCAAATAAGCACATAAAATAATGCTCAACGTCTTTTTTCATTAGAAGTGAAAATTTAAAAGTTGAAATCACAATGCATACCACTATACTACACTAAAATTACTAAAATAAAATTGTAAAAAGACATTACTAAGTGTTGGCAAGGATGCAAAGCAAATGAACCTTCTGTCCCTTGATGGTGGGAATGCAAAACACTGTGGCCACTTAGAAAACAAATGGCAGTTTCTAAAAATGTTACACATGCACTTAGCATTTGATAATAGATTCGTATCCCAGATATTTGTCAAGGATACATAAAAAAACATTTGTTCACATAAAGCTAAATGTAAATTTTATACCTGCTGTATTCATTATTTATTATCATAAAAAAACTGGAAACTACTTAAATGTCCTCAAATGGGTTAATGGACACACTTTGGTGTACCCATACATCTTGCTCCTTTTCAATAAAAATGTCTGAACTATTTATACATGCAGCAACATGATGTATCTCAAATGCATTATGCTGAATGGAAGAAACCAGACTCAGAAATCATATATAGTACATGATTCCATTTACATGACATTCTTGAAAAAGTAAAAGTATAGATAAACAAAACACAACAATTCAGTAGTTCCTAGGGCCTAGTTGCCACAAAGTGATATAAGGAAACGTTCTGAGGAGATCATAATATTCTCTATCTTATCTGTGGTCGTTGTTATAAGTATATACTTGTGAAAATTAAAGGATGAATTTTACTGTATATAAATTATACCTCTATGAATATGGCCAACAGGTACATAAAGTGTTCAACATCACTGAACATCAGCGAAATGCAAATCAAAACCACAATTGAAATCTCAGCTCATACTTTTCCTTTCAAGATATCTTGCCTGCCTATTATACAAAAGGATAAATGCCATTATACATTCCTTTTTTTTTAGGGCCACACCTGCGGCATATGGAGGTTCCCTGGCTAAGGGTCAATTCAGAGCTGTAGCCACTGGCCTAGTCCATAGCTCAGCAATGCGGGATCCAAGCCGAGTCTGCAACCTACACCACAGCTCATGCTATGCTGGATCCTTAACCCACTAAGTGAGGCCAGGGATGCTACTCATAGTTGTTTCTGCTGAGCCACGACGGGAACTCCTATACATTCAATTTTTAAAAGGAACGTTTACCTTCACTGCACTTTTCTTTATTAAATGTTAAATATTTTATTAATTAAAAAATTTACAAATGTGAAGTTTTATGAATTATCCAGGAAACAAAAAGTACCCCATGCTCTTTATATATCTAAACATGCAATATTCAGAAAAAGTTTATCATTTTGAAATTTTATTCAGATCAATAGATCCTTTATTTTACACTGAGACATTGGTAGTCCAAAGAAAAAAAGATGCCCTAAATTATATGCCCTGTTTTGTTTCCTGTTATTCTTTTACTCTAGCTAGTTATCAGTTGTCAAAACAACAGACCAAATCTAACACCTAACAGTGTGCCAAATATCTTTTGGAAAAAATCTCCATAATCTTATAAGGACTTTCCATCCTCCACTTGGCATGGACACTCACAGTTTCAGAAAACAGGGAGTCAGTGCAACAGTGCATAAAATATGAGATCTCTGAAAGCCCGCTCCTGCTTAGGGGAGTGTGTAATTTAATAAAGTGTTCATTGATGTCAGCACACTGGCTCATCACACTTGTGTTGATGTCGCAGCCTGCAGCACAAAAACTCCTACTGCTAATTAGATGACTGAAGTAAGATTACATTTTCCTTGGAAATAGACACAAAGGTGGGGGAGTTATTCTCAAAGGGATTTTTGATTTACAAGTATCTGATGGAACAGAACGAAAATAGGGAAGGGCACACTTTAGGGACAGCCAACAAGCGAAATGAACTCAACAGAGTTGCATTATTCATAAAAATGAAAGTTATAAAAGACCGCCAGGCTTCTATTGTTCCTACTTTATTCACACACAAATTTCTAACATAAATTATAAAGAATAATATTTTTATGACTTACGTGCTAAGCTTTTTAACAATCCCTTGTAAATCCCCGAGAAATTCAAGAGCTATGAGTTGAAATTCCATATGTTGTATTTTACACTTTATTGTCTAGGGATGTCCATTAGTTTTACCTTTTATAATTCTATTCAAAAAAATCAAATGAATGATTTCTCAAAAGAAGTTGAATTATATATCAGTCACAGAGCTAGGGAGGACTTTTCATCTAAGAGCATACAGATGAAAGTTTTGCTCATATTGAAGTGAAAGTAAATATTCTGTGATTTCCATAAAAGGGATTTAATACTTCAAATATTTTATCTCATAGCCTAACCTAAATATTAAAGATGAGCTGGTGATAAAAAGTTATTAACTTAGTATTATTGTAAAGATAGTTGTACATGTTTTTAAGCAAGCTCTGTATTTTTGTTCATTGTTTTTTTTGTTTTGTTTTGTCTTTTTAGGGTCACACCCACGGCATATGCAGGTTCCCAGGCTAGGGGTCCAGTCGGAGCTGTAGCTCCTGGCCTACTCCACAGCAACGCCAGATTTGAGTCATGTCTGAGACCTATACCACAGCTCACAACAATGACAGATCCTTTAACCCACTGAGTGAGGCCAGGGATTGAACCTGCATACTGATGGATACTAGTCAGATTTGTTTCTGCTGAGCCAGACAGGAACTCCTGTGGGTTTTTTTTGTATTTTTTTTTTTGATTTTTGATAATATCAAATGGACATTTTAGCTGCCTGACAATGTCTTGAATCCTTGGTTTGCTATTGAAATACCTTGACAAGTAATGTTACTATTAGGAGAAGGGACACCACTAAAAAGTGTGCAGAAGGCAATATTTTGTACTTTTGTACTACTAACATAGACACATCCTCACAAAATAAAATAGGTTGCAAACAGAATTATCCCATGTTAAACCAATGGCAATGAGAAAAGATATGGAAGAGTAATGGCCTCTGTTAGCAAACTGGAGCCATCTCTTGATTTTTCTTACTTTGTCAACAAAATATGCATTGCTCCATAAAGATTTCAAAATATAATAATAGTGCACATTGCATTGTTCTGACTTTTCAGTGAAAAGAAGCCATTAAAATTTTTGTCATCCCATCACTTAATGAACAACTCTTTAACATTTATTATAAAACATATACTGTGACAAATAATCATGATTTAAAAGTACAACAGTACTCTTTTATATAAGCTTAAAACTCATCAGGGAAAACAGAGACATTAACACCACAAACTGAATAGGCAGAATTTTTAAAGCTATTAAAACCTGTGCATTAAAAAAAAAACTCCCATTACATGCTTCTCATTACTACATCCCAACTGATTTAACATTATTCTTTGGCTGGAGGTTTTGGGTGTTAGACTCTGAGGCTGTGGAAAGAATAAGTTCGTGATTACTTAGCATGAAATTTTAAATTGTATTTTATTTAGCAAAAGCATCTGTATTTGTAGAAAAAGTGCCTTGAAAGTCAGTAACTGTTGAATTTATAAGGTTTTACCAAGAGACTCAGTATGGAGAGAACTAAAGATAAAATGTAGGAGAATTGTCACAACACTGGACAGGAAGAAATCACTATAGATTCCTAAGGGCTCTCAGGAAAAGAAATTTAGATGGCTAGTGGTCAGAGATAGTCAGTCTCCTGGATCCTGGCACTTTCCTCCTCTTTTATACCTCTAGTCAACATCCTGGAGGTTTGGTGGAGAGATGGGGAAGAAAAGTTAGAGCAAAGACTGGGTTTTAGATGAAAAAAAAAAAAAAGGAAGACTGACAAAACCATCTAGCATCACAGAATCCCATATAACTGGGCATGTTGTGAGGAAACAACTCAGAACCTGTTGGAGGAAGCCATGGAGAGAATGTGACCACGTTGGCCCAGGAGCTGGACCCGGGTAATCAGAGGTTCCTTATCCCCTCCTCTGTCCTTGGAATGAAACTTCAATCCACTGTTTCCACACTAAGAGCTACTTCAAGGACACATCCTTGAGAAAGCAATGTGTTTTTGAGACCATCTGTGTTGTATACATCACTGAACCTTGTTAAGGCATATAAAACTCTTATAGCTCTAAATAAACTCTTAAGATTCTGGAGTAAGAAGCAGAGATCTTCTGGTCTTGCAGCTGCCCCAAACAAACTTCATATGTAAGTTCCCTTGCTTATTAAAACTATTACCTACCGATCTGGAGTAATCTGCCTCTTTCCTCAGGCTCTGCTTGCCCTCCGTATAAGAGGGCCAGTTTGAAATTTCACTGAGGAAACTCATTTATGAACCACCAGCAACAGAGCAAATCTTGGATGGCAGAGATGAAAGACAAGAAAGAAGGACCGCAGACTTCAGCAGCAGATTACAACAGGATACTATAGGAGGCCAGCACAATTCTGGAGGCATCTACCAGAACGATTACTCCTCAAATGATTATAGTGTAGGTTGTTAGGGACTAGCCAATTTGCTATAGAAAGAAAGAAGTCCAAAAGATCATGTGCCACCACTGGAAAGCTAAATGAGCTTTGTTGCAAAGATTTAATTTCTGCTCTTCACTACTAGATCTCTCCTTGCATATACATTTCACCACCTGGCTTGAGCCATCCTTACCACTACTGGAAGTCTACTAGGTTCACCAATTAGCTGGCTTTACCTCTGTGGTCAGGTATCCACCAGAATTACTGATCACGGTGCTCACTGCATCTCAGATAGCTGAACATCTCTTCCCCTACCAGTCCCAGAATTCAGGCAATAACATCTGGTTACCTTTATAATGCAAGACATGGGTGCAGAACAGAGGGAAAGGGAAATGAACCCAGTAAAAGTTAACAGCCTATTTTAAGAGCCCATGGACCCAGAAATATTCCATATTAATACACATACACTGGACATTTTTAGCTAGTTGATCCTTGTTTGCAAGACCCAATTTTATCCTGAGACAGCTCTAAAACATCAACTTTTATATGACCAATAACCATATGCCAACCATTGAGCAAGGTTCTTTCACAACTGCTAAGTTCATTCTTACAATATTGTAAAGTAGATTTCTAATTATATAAATTGGAGAAGTAAGGCAAAGAATCCTCAAGATGCATGAGTTGGGCTGCAAAAAATGGCATCATATTAAATAGCTTCTTAAACATAAATCGACTTAATCTTAATTTCAATAAACAGTCATTTTATAGTCCATTTAAAAATTGTATTGACTAGGGTTATCTGTATTTTTGCTTCCATTATGCTAATTGTATTTGATTAAATTTAGAGATAGATATTTAAATATTAATGTGTTTTTTTCATATTATAAATATGAATGTTTGGCCTCTATTTCAAAAACACTTATGAATAAAACATTATGTTTCCTCTGAATGGCAAAGTTAAATAGATCTACCAAATGGAATTATGATCCCTGAATATAGACATTATACATTTATTTAATTTATTTCTGGTGAAATCTTCATACTAACATCAATAAATATTTCCTGGCAATATTCTCTCCTCAATGTTTTACTTTCCTCAATCCAAAACCGTAAGAAGACTTTAAGTGCCTTGTACTTACTTACATTTAGAGGGTAGGGAAGAAAGATGGGGAATTAAAAAGAGATAAAGAAATGCAAATTAAGGAGTTCCCTGGCAGCCTAGTGGTTAAGGACCTGACATTGTCACTGCCATGGCCTGGGTTCGATCCCACCCTGGAACTTCCATATGCCATAAGCATGGCCAAAATAGAGAGAGAGAGAGAGAGAGAGAGAGAGAGAGAGAGAGAGAGGGAGAGGGAAATGCAGACTCACAGGTGACTCTGCTGGGGAAGCAGGGATGCTGTCCCTTTAATTGATCTCCTATGGGTATAATAATTGTTTCTTTGCTGTCACTGAAGGATCAATAATTGGTATTTAGTAAAGGAAAACAGAAAAGGTACAAACGCTTCTGCAGAGCCAACATAGGCAGAGTGACTACCATATGTCAGATACATTTCTTATTATTGCCCTTTCTCATTTTAGAATATTTGCTGTTCTAAATTTCATCCCTAGCTTCTAGCATGTGCCCTTGAATATACAGTCACTCAATAAACTCCTGGAAAGTAATTTTTTATTTTTCCCTATCAGGATACCTACAACCAGGTTATATTAAATATTAATCTGATTGACTTGATACATCAAAGAAGGCTGAGGAATTAAGTAACATATCTAATCCAATACAGCTAGTAAGTGGCTAAACAGATTTTAAAACAGTCATACTCTCCCATTTATTATACTATCTTCTAACAATAGACCTTCACAACTTATACAATAGCAAGAACACAGAGAGAATAAATAGAATCACTAGAAAAATTGTGAAATTTCTGTTTTCTATTTTTCAGAGTAGATTTTTTTTTGTTCATAGAGTATGTATATATCAAAATGGTTTCCAATCATCCATTCCTCTTGGTATTCACACCCACTGGTAGTCCCTGCCTCTTGAATGTGAGCTGCAACTTATATAATACTAGGACACTCTCATACTAGGACACTCTCTCTATTGCCTTCCAGTGGGCCACTTTATATAGGACACTTTTTCCTCTTTCCTAAATATGTTTGTATGATCATAAACAATTGAATAGGTGGTTGTTGGCAGGACTTAGTTCCTTACAGGTTATTAAACTGAGGTCACAGTTTTTTTGATGGCTATTGGCCATGGGCCAGGGTCAGTTTCTTGCCACATGATCCTCTCCCCCACAGCAACTTACTCATGCAAATGTGCAAGGACAGAAGGCAATAGAGAGAGTGTCCTAGTATTATATAAGTTGCAGTCTCTGAAATTAATATCCCTTCTCTTTTCCTGTATTGCATTAATTAGAAGCAAGTTGTAGGCCACTTACTAGATGTGGTTATGATTTGACCATACAATTTTTCACTCATCTTTTCACATTGCCAATGTACTAACGTCGTTTCTGTTTTAATTACTCCAAATTGTACACATAAGAACAATACTTTTTTTATGAAAAGTTACCTATAATTATCCTGTTATGCTTTTTCAAAAATAAGTATATATTCCATTATATTACGTGGACTTTGGGGTTTTTTTTGTCAAGTGAAACAAAAGGGGGGAGTTTATTTGTAGTAATTTTTAATAGGTATCAGTTTTCATTTAAAAAAAAGTAGACTTTAGTTACCTCATTTTGCTTCTTCAAAAATTAAGCAATATTTAAATGTTCACTACTTCAGTCATTAAAAGAAGAATGACCCTTTGTGATTCCCCAAGGCTAATGAGAATCAGGAATTTGTTTTATCGGCAATAAAACTGTATTACGGTTAGCATTATGATTTCAAGATTTTTTTGCATTTTAAGGAAAGAATACTGAATACTGTTTCTACCCTTGGAGATTTCTTAAAGCTGAAAGACAGTACAAAGAAGAAATTACACAATAAATATATATAAAAACAGATGGTAGCACTGATAAATATCAAAGAAGTCAGTATCAAGTAAGAGCTATTACTAGATTAGAATTACTTTTGAAAATTTGAACATAACTAATACTTTACATATTAATAAAAAAGTATTGTGCAATAAAGTATTCCTATTCTGTGAGAATTTAGATGTGGAACAAAATGAAATTTATTCTCCAAAACGTTTGTGTAGACATTCAGATGCTTTCATTGATTCCAGATAAATAGGAGTATAAAATTCATACATCTAATAAACTACTGGACTAAAGCCAAAGTCTTGTGTTTACCAATATGTACATCAGCTTAAAAAAATTCACTCTCTGGTCTGACTATAGATTACACTGGTGCTCAGAATGCATGCACTATTTTTTTTCCTCTAGCAGCTCTCTTGTGAATGCATCTTATTTTTTTTTCAAGAATGTCTAAGCAATAGTGATTTTAGAAAAATACAAATCTCTTATGATTCCATTTAATTTAATATTTTATCCTTTTGAAACACATCTCCTTAGTCAAAAATCTTTTCATCAGTCATCCCTAAAATGGTATGGCAAATCCAGCCCCTTGCAAATGCATCAAGTTGTGTGTTCCTAGTGTACTTCTAACAGAATTTTTCAGCAGTAGCACTTTTGGTATTTTGGACTGAATAATTCTTCATTGTGGGAGGCCATCCTGTGAGATGTGGGATATTTAGCAAGCAGCCCTGTCCTCCATCCACCCAATGCCCCCTACTCAGTTGTGACAGACAAAAATGTCTCTAGACAGTGCCAACTGTTCCCTGGGGGAGGAGGAGGAAAATTGCCCTCAATTAAGAACCACAAGATTGTAACATTGCCTGGAATATTTATATTTAGATGAATAATTTAATTAAGCACTGAAATCAAACCCTAAGCAAAATATGCACATTTGAAGAAAAAAGAAGACTGAAATCAAGGTCTGGCTAAAGTCCTAAAAAGAAGTAGGTCTTAAGCATATGCTTGCTAATTGATTTCTATGCAAGCTTACAATGGAAGCCAAGCTTTTTTATAGGATATTTTTCTGTTTTCCCATTATTGCTAACCTATTTTCATAAAAGCTTGAAGTTCAAAATAACCTCAGAGTTCATCTAATCCAAATCAGTAATTGTATAAATGCAGAAAAAAATGAGTCATTATAGGGGTAAATTATTTCCCCAAGGGTTCATACTAGCATAGCTGAATCAATAATCCAAAACTCTAGACTCCAGTCTCACACCAAATTTCCTCAAACATTCTGTATATTTTCAAGTTTACACTTGGGCTCTCTCTAGCAATACACTGAACTGAAACTCAAGAAAATATGGAAAAGCTTCTTTACACTAAAGTGTGTAGTTGATACGACTTGGTAAGTTTTATTCTGTATTTTTTTAAATTGAAGTATAGTTGATTTACAACGTAATGTTAATTTCAGGTGTACAGCGTAGTGATTCAGATATATAACATATATATATATGCACGTGTGCATATGCATATACATTCTTTTCCAGATTATTTTCCTTTAGCTTATTATAAAAAATTGAGTATAGTTACATGTGACATATAATCCTTGTTGATTATCTCTTTTATATATAGGAGTGTGTATATGTTAATACCAAACTCCTCTCACCTTTCCCTTTGGTAAACACAAATTTGTTTTATATGCTGTGAATCTATTTCTGTTTTGTAAATGAGTTTCTTTGTTTGCTTTTTAGATTTCACATATAATTGATATCATGATATTTATATTTGTCTAGCTTAATTCACTTCGTATGATAATCTCCAGGTCCATCATTCTTTTTTATTGCTGAGTCATATTCTATTGTTCTGTTTTAACTGGCATAGAGATGAGCTGGAGACATTGACCCTTGAGATATGTGGGACAAGGCAGAGGTAAGTGTGCTTACATTATGAGGAGTTCAAAAGTCACTTTCTGTAAGCAACTGCATACAGTGTATATTTATTAGAGGTTTTGTGCTGACTCTGCCTAACAGTATGTCTTTATTTTCACTTTGGTTTTCATTAAAATGCCTTAACTCAATATGCTTTTTCTGAAGAAAATAAAAAGTCTTGATTTTTTGGTTTAGGACAAGAATCACAATAAAATATCACTTGTGGGAATTCCTGTCGTGGCTCAAAGATAATGAAACTAATATCCATGAGGACACAGGTTTGATTCCTGGCCTCACTCAGTGTGCTAAGGAACCAGCATTACCATGAGATGTGGTATAGGTTGCAGCTGGGGCCCGGATCCGGTATTTCTGTGGTTGTGGCATAGGCCTGCAGCTGCAGCTCGGATTTAACCCCTAGCCTGGGAACTTCCATATACCATGGGTGCAGCCCTAAAAAGAAAAATAAAAGGGGGAGGGGAAGAAAAAAGGAAAGTAAGAAAGAAAAAAGAAAATTACTTGTGGTATTTCTGATAACTTAGTGATTTTGGTTTAATTAATATTTTTCAACACCCACAATTCTTCCCCAAGTTAAAAAAGAAATAGTTGACACTAATTTAAAACAGAAAAATACACATGTCCCTTTCAATTAGCTGAATGAAATTAGCTGATTATTTGAAATGAGACTGGATCCTGAGAGCCTATGCATGTCAACATAAATTTCAAATGACTTAAAGAGTAAATGTATATGCAAGTCATTAGGAGAGTAAATATTAAGAGTTCTCATCACAAGGAAAAACTTTTTTTCTTTTATTTTGTATCTATATGAGATGATGGATATTCACTAAGCTTATTGTGGTAATCATTTCATGATGTATATATATCAAATCATTATGCTGTACACCCAAACTTTACACAGTACTTGTACGTTAGTTAAATGTCAATAACACTAGCAGGTAAAAAGAGTATATGTAAAAGTGAGAATATTGCTTAACATTTTTCAGATCTCAGAATGAAAATAGAACAAAAGAATAGAGAAATATTTATAAGTTAAGGGAAGTTGTTACAAAGGAATACTTACACAACTAAGTCTTCATTTGCTTTTTCTAGTAAGGTTACATAGCTATGCCCTCTGCCGTGTACCTCCAAAGAGAATGCAGGTTAATGGCACCCACACCCTCACCTCATTCCCTTTCATCTTGGTCATGTAACTTGTTTAAGCCAGCTGATTTGCAGACCCAAGAACAAGAAAACTACTAGGATTTTGTTCCATTTCTTTTTCTTTTTACATAAAAACATCAAAGAAATAACTGGCAAAGGTAAACTTTAGCTACATTTTCAAATATACATTAATTTCATATCAGTAAAAAAATGATTTTGGTACTTTTAGGGAGACATTTGGAGGAAAAAATACAACTTAGGATATCAATGACATCTAATCAAAACAAATCAAAAGGTAGTTATAAAAAATGATGCCACAATTATAGACATGATATTTTTAAAAAGATCTTTAAAGAAAAATGTAATATATTAACTAAGGAGATAATAAATGTAAATGCCATTGTAATAACAAGCACATTTTAAAGGCAACATGCATATTTGGAAAAAAATACATGCAATAAATATGATCAGGAATTTGATACCTCTAAGAGACTTTCCAATTTGTACTAATGTACTGTGAAAAATTAATAAGTAAAAAAAATGAAGACCATGATGGAAAAAAAGGTAAGTTAAAATGTGAACAGTCAATGCCCAAAGGAAAGAAGAAAATCAGGGTATTACGTATGGGTCATTATTTTTGCTGAGAGTCTATTTCCAATAGTTTTCCAATGTTAACTGAATGTTCTGCTTTATAATTCCCGACTCCCAAGGTAGAATTCCAGGGAATAGATTTTTTAGTCTCCTTTGCAGTTAGGAAACTCACATATGCCTTTAGCTCCACAAACCTGACACATCAAAATTCTAAACGACACATAAATTGGTAGGAGGAGTGGCTGCAGGCAACAGAATTTCAGGGCAATCGAAGAAATGTTCGCTTTATTATAAAGCCAGATAGAGCCGATGGCTCAAAACAGAAAAATCCTGCCAAAATTAAAAACAAATTTTTTTCATCCTATGGTTGGCAGTAGCAAAATAGGTAATTAAATTATAACCTAGAGTAAAATGCCCACTGAGCCACAAGACTTTGAGGGATCAGGTGGCTGTTGGGAGAGAACAATATTAAAGGGCGCCAACAATGTGTGAACTGTGAAGGTGAGTTAGTTGTTTCAAACCGTACTGACAGCTTGAAAGAAACAAATAACAAGCTTGGAGCCCTAAGTCTTGGCTCAAGGCAGAGAGAAACCATGGGAATTCTATGACTGATGAAATAATCTTGTATCATATACAGCTATAGACTTAATTCAGAGCTCCAAACTTCGAAGGTTGATCTTACCAATTACAAAATGTAAAAGTTTGCTACATACAGTTTCATTACTCCCACAGTACATCAAACTAGTAAACTGATAGAGAACCAGTAGGATTCTGAATACTGAAGCAGGAAAATGTAGTAGGATCCAGATAGCTCAGTGTCCCCCAAACTCCCCAACATCTCTATCTTCACTGTTTTTAGCAGAAGCAGCCCTTCCTTCCAAATCCAAGAAGGCTTGTTTGGCTTTTGCTAAAATCCAATAACAGCCTCATCTGAGAGAGTTATCTTACCAGGGAAAAACTGTTCTTATTATTCCCATCCTCCACCCCTTCTAATTATCTCCTAATCTAAATTAGAATCAGAACGCAATTGGCACCAGGGAGACAATTACAAACTCAAATTCTAGAAGAGATGATTAAGCGTGAATACACTGTAATACTTTTTAGGTTGGTATCAGCAAAAATCTAGAAAACATGTATAGGAATACGTTTTGAAAGTCCTAAATCAACGATTGCAGAACATAATTTCAGAATGCAACATTTATTAATACGGTTGCCCTTCTCATAAATTTAGAAGTGCTGTGCTAAACTCAGCTCATGATAATGGGGTTTGCTTTGTAGCTTGGCTAGCAAATTAAAATATGGACTTAATGAGGACTCTGAAATACCCCCAAATCTTTGGCATTTTGTGTATAAAGGATTCATTTAATTAAGGAAATGAAAATGGTAGAGTGGTTTTATCATGTGTAATCTACTTGACCTATTCTTTACATCTCTTAAGAGAAGAGAGCAAATGTTTTCCACCCTGTGTCTTGAGAAATATAGGGATAATAGCATATAAGCATCTTTAAAAAGCACTGCAGGTCATTCTCTGTTAGCTAGAAGTGCCGCTAAGAGATTTTGCAGGAAATAGGCTCCCTTTATTCCATGGGCAAGAGGAGATCCTTGGGTTTTGAGACCAAATGACATCAATGAAGCATCAGATGCAAAATGCAATTTTTGTAATTAATAGTAGTGCCACAAGAGAGCATTTTTTAATGGCTAATTGATCATAAACCTCTAGAACTGAAATAGATGTAGAGAACTGTAAGGTCTTCATGATTTATATATCTGAAAAACCTTGTGGTTGGTCAGGCAGAAAAATGACACTCCAACTACAAAAGAGAGATGTATACCCGCTTCTGCAAAATTCCAGAATATAGTCATTTCAAAGATTCATAGCCCAGTGAATGATTAAGTATTTACGTACACCTCGAGTGATAAACATGGTAACAACACAAATATCTTTTCACTAGCTTCTCCAAATGAGACTGTGGACATTTTCTAAGCTAACTGTGACCTATGGTGATAGAAATAGCTGAACATTTTGAGAACATTGATAAAAGTGTTAAGCTAATTAAAATGTCTAGGGATCCAAAAGATTTTCTGATCCACTGGCTGGAATGGGATGAATAAGAGTTACAGTGGACTTCTGATCTAATTTCACTTCGTGATCAACTCAGTGAGGCTTCAAATCTAATCCACGAGCAATGTCTGCAGTTTCTAGGCATGTTAATTGGAGTGAACATACTCAGAAACTGGAAGAAATTCCCCAAGAGCTAGCTAACGGTCATTTCTTTTTCTACTTTCTGAATCTCATATTTAAATTTTTATATCCCACTCCCACTTAGTCAGCTCCTGTGCCTCAAGCTGAGACTTAACCACATCCCAATTTATAAATTCCAGTAATCCATGCCCCTCGTTCCCGATTAATTCAATTCTCATTGATATCTCTGTCTTGCTCTTTCTCTATGTCACCCACCTGCTAGTCCTAAACAAGAAAACCTACAACTTAAATTCCTACTGGCTACTTCTTTATAACTACAAGAGGCCTTATCATTGCAGGATTCAAAATTGTGAGTGGAAGAGAAGAGAGCCAGAAGCAGCCTGGCTCCCTGAATAGCACAAAATCCCTATCTATTCTGTAAAGTGGATCTATCTCTTCACTGAACGAATAGGTTTCCTTAAAGATCTAACTGGGTCACTAACTGGAGTTTACTAAAATTTGGAAACAAAATCATTTTAACTTCCTGTGACAAGCTTTGAAAGTATAATTGGAAATAAAATAGTCTTTGTTGACTTTGCTCCACATATAAAATGTATTGCTTTATTTATGAAATTTTTACCTTCAAAAATTCCAAGTTTTCTGTTGATAAGAAAGAATTTATTTCAAAAAATTCCAAGCTTTTTGTTGATAAAAAAGCACTTTTTTTCATTAAACAAGAAGAATGCTGGCCATTTTAACATAACCTTATGAGTTTGTAAAAATATCCTGATAACATTAATAACTTGACAAGTGTGAGATTTTTCTAAATAAATTTCCAGATGTTATGATGTTTAATATTCACTTCAATGGGATTAATACTTTCTAAGAACTGGCCATTCAAATCTCAGAGGATGTTTTGATACAGGTAATAGCTTCTTCATTAGAACCACTAGAATTAAGATTTATTCCCAGGACATTTTTATCAGCTGACTTATTCATTAATATTTTGTCAGTGGTGGAGTTCCCATCGTGGTGCAGAGGAAACAAATCTGACTAGGAACCATAAGGTTGCGGGTTCAATCCCTGGCCTTGCTCAGTGGGTTAAGGATCTGGCCTTGCCGTGAGCTGTGGTGTAGAGTGCAGATGTGGCTCGGATCCCGTGTTACTGTGGCTCTGGCATAGGCTGGCAGCTATAGCTCCAAATAGACTCCTAGCCTGGGAACCTCCATATGCTGTGGGTGTGGCTCTAAAAGGACAAAAGAAAAAAAAATTTTATCAGATATTTTACTTATTATTTGAAGATTTTTAAACTATTTTTAAATGCATAAAGAAGGATTTGAATATTAAGTTTGCACCACAAATTTTATCCAGCAAATAGTTTAATCTTAAAACTTCATTAATATAGGTAATATTTCTAATATACAATGCCAAATATTTTATATTAAGTAATTTATGCCTACATTTTCTTCTAAAATTAAGATGATTACACATAATTTATATTTAATTTCATAGAATATATAATTAACATATTTCTAAAATGTGTAAATGGGTGTAGTTACCTTTTCTGTGCTCTTACCCTTTCAATCTAAATATACAAGTTAACACTTACCCATATTTAAGGATTAGGAAATTCACATCACTATTTTATATAACTGATCTCACTAATTCAAAAGTAAACTCATGTTTTGAGCTATTTTTAAGTTTGACTGTTTTAGTATATTATTGAATAATCCATAGAAAACACTAAAATAAGAAGTACTAATGATTTTAAAAATTAAAATTTTGACTACGGCCTTTGAAGTTTGCAAACAACTCAAAATTAAATAATCAAATAATTATGTTATCAAATGTATATTGAGGATGATTAGGACGATAGGAAATTTATCACTAACACCACAAAACACTTCTAACTACTTCCAAATGTCATTTAATGTCAGTATAAAATAACTTCTACGAAGGAATAAGAAACCTTATTAAAGGAAAGGAAATGTTCCTGTAGATACTGAGTTTCATAATCATGAATAAACATATGATTAAACTGACATAATACTCAATCATTACTTAGATAACTACACAATATATTTTTCCTCCTCTACAAGTCTATAAAGTAGTCAGCATTAGTAAATCTACCATTCGTTTGATAAGTTAGATGGTTATCAGTTAGTTGGAACCAGTACTTCCTTGAGATCACTGTGTCAGAAGAAAATTAGGCCAGAGTTTAAAAGATATAGTTTACACAAATTTAGAATTTTAATGAAAACAGAAGTTCAGAAAAATTATCCACTTAATATTTGTGCATAAAAGTAGTATAGTTATATGAGTTTTAAGAATGATATTTGAATTATTAAGTAAATATCAAGTAAATTGAAAGACTTTTAAAAACAAGTGATCACGAAGCACCTAGCAGTCAGCTTTATATTTTGCATGTTCACTGCAGTTGTCTCCTAAACTGCTTTGAACTTTTGCTTCATAACAAATCAGTCTTCAGTAAACATTCCTGAGTGCAGTTTCCAGAGACCCAGAAACTACTGCCATCATGCCTATGCTAAAATACTTTAACTCAAAATTATGCTTGCAGTAATAGTTGATTTTTCTGAGATCTGCTCTTGAACAGATGATGAATTGCTTCGTGATCCACACATAATGAGGGAAAAACACTGAGATTAAACAATGGTGAATTGCAGGGTATAACATACTCTTAAGGCATTTGAAGAAGATACAAATAAAATCACAAAATATTTTTGACAATGGTATACACAATGGAGGCTGGGGTGGAGACAGACTAATTGCTAAGACCCTACCCTAGCCTTTTTATGTTGCTGTATGGGTGGCTTAAACAACAAACATTCTCTTTTAGTTCTGGATGCTGGGAAGTCCAAGATCAAGACACCAGCCATTTTGGTGCCTGGTGAGAGCCCTCTTCAAGATGGCCATTTTTCCACTGTGTCAACACAGGGAAAGGGCAAAGATGTTCTCTAGGGTCTCTCAAATCCCATTCATAAGGATTCTATCCTCATTTCCTAGTCATTTCCAAAGTGCCACACTTGCAAATACTTCCACATTAGAAATTAGGTTTCAACATAAATTTGGGGGAGATGAAAACATTCTAAAGCAGCTCTCTCATAATTCTAAAACTGCATGGCTCTGTGATTAAGAAACCCTTTACAAGGTGACCATCTGGGTTTATTGGTACATTGATGATCACAAAATAATGTAATGCCAAAAAGTTCTAAATCCTCCTATAATCTAAATCATACATTTTCTTCTCAATTACTATAAATCTTTAGAAATAATTTTATATGTTTTAAAAATACCTATCTAGATTATAAATTTACTATAAGTTCGCATTTGTTTTTTTACCCACCTCCACCTCCCCACATCTAAGTCAGAATGTAAGCTCAGTAAATGATTGGTGATTGACTATTACGTCCTTTAAAACAAACAGGAGTTCTCCCTGTGGCACAACAGGATTGGTAGCATTTTGGGAGAGCTGAGACACAGGTTCGATCCCTGTCCAAGCACAGTGGGTTAAGGATATGGATTTGCCATAACTGTGGCTTAGGATCTGATCCCTGAACAAACAAAAAAAAACTTGGGACAGTTTTCACTTATCCTGACAGGAACTTTGATGCTTTGACTCCCTCCCACTTCTGAAGAGAGTAAGAATGAGCATGTTAAATTCAAATAAAATTCACTAAATGCAAAGAAAGGGTATAATCTTCTTTGTTAATGACTTTAACCTCTACCCCCCAAAAAGTGTGCACTAAAAGGGTTAGTATCTTCAAGCATCAAGAATTCTTCCTAGACAAAATATTCCACAACTTTAAAAGTTATAAATAGTCCTCCTTTTATGTCTTTAAAATAAAAAAACTCTTAATATCAGAACATACATCAGAATATAAGAGGTTACAATATCGGTAATATTGTATATTAAAATACTGGATGTGCATTGGTATACAGAAAGTAAACCATGTTTCATGTAGAAATATAAATCTATAATGTACTTGTATGTGTAATATAAGTACTTTGGGAAAGGTGAAGCTGGCATTTTACTTCTTCTCAATAATACCCATGGAAAGAAAGTTATACACATCTGAAATACTTTAAAATGGCTTAAAATTTCAGAACAGCTTCTACAAAAGCAATGTGATATTATCCATGAATTTAAGTATGGTTATGTTAATGCCTATATTTCAAATATAGTAAATACTGCAATAAAAATTCAAAAAACCAAAAATCAGATTTTAGACATGCCAGTAAGGCAGCATATTTGCTTTAAAAGTCTCTTTCTAATAAATCAAAATAAGCTTCTTTCTAACCTTTCTTTTTCTTCTCCTTCTGCAAATAAACACTGTCATTAAGTTAGTGTATTTTCTATTTTTGCCAAAATGGACATATCCAAAAAGAACATGTAAGTTTTATTTTGTATTCCTTCTACTTAAATGGTATCACACTAGGCTTATCTTGTGTGTGTGTGTGTGTGTGTGTGTGTGTTTAATCATTGAGATTTGTTCACTAAAAAGCATACTTTAGCAGTAAAATGAATAAACTATACTCATATGTATCAACATAGATGCTTTTCCAAAAGTATATTGTAAGTTCTTTCCTTTTAAATCTTACCTTACTGACTTCAGACATATGGCTTTTTTCTCACAGATGTCTCACAGATAATTAAATTTTTATCACAGTATACATAGCAATCATTTTTCTAATATTCCTGAATTTAGATTTTTTTTCCTGTTGTCCTATTTTCAGACAGCTCAAAATACAGTATTTAATTATTTATACCCATGATATTTTAACAAAATTATATACAGTACAAGAAGATTCCACACTCTTATGAGATCTAATCTTTTTCAATAATCAAGCCTATGAATACACTGAGAAAGAATAGTATTAAAAAATAAGCGTTCTTCATTTTGTTTAAAATGAGGAAGCCTTATTTATCAACCAATTAGGATTAGAAAAAAAATTGCAAAAGACATAAAACATGATCATCTCAAAATCCAGCCTTGGAATAAAGGAAGGTCTCTAAAAATGAAAAAGTACATTAACACTGCATTTGATTTAAAATCCTATAAACCCAACTATTTTTTTAGGCGAATACTAAGGACAGGACATATACTTGTCAAAGTTGTACTTTGCTGACCTTTATATACCGTTTAGAATTACTAGAGCTAATCAGCTCTGAATATGTCAGTTATATATTACCACAGTTAAAGGACAAAGTAGTTTTCCTTTTCTCTCCTCTCATTGCCACAGTTTTGTAAATGGCGCCTATAACAGTCAGTATTCATATTAGACATAAAGAATGTTGACAGAAGAGGCACAGACAAAATATACAAATTCCATAAAGCAGCAATCAGTTCAGCTGACTGACTAGCTCTGGACAGTTTGTTTCAACTTTTGAAGGTTTATGGAAAACTCTTTTTAATTTCATCTTCTTCTCAAGGTCTGGCTGCCAGCACAATATACAAGACATTTGGAGCTATCGGCATTTGACTTAAGATTCTGAGGTTGAAACTGGGATAGATCTGCCAGCAGGCAGCAAATATTGGTAGTTCCAGTGAGTTCAACTCAGGAATGAGCCTCCTTCATCAGCTGTCTTAGACAAGGACAGTCAGAACTATTGGGTCAGGGGGGCCACTCCTTAGAGTGTCTATAAGCGCCCTTGCCTCCCACTCCTTTCCCAGAATACTGACTACTGATGTGTGTCAGAGCAGCAGAGGAAGAAAGAAAACTGGAGAAGTGATCTAGTGTCCTGGAAATCTCCAGGATTGGTTGCCATCTAGAAATCCAACACAATCCCCATATCTATTTATTTACTTACACATTCAAACAATGCATATGGATTAAGAAGATACCGAGCTAAACAAAGCTCAGGGCCAGCACTGAGTTTACATATTATTGGAAGGATTCAAACAATAAATAGTAAGTAACACGGAAGAAACAAAGCAAGCAAAATCACTGTCAGCAAGGAGTCTCATTTCACTGGGAGGATTATCAACAATAAACAAACGGAATAAGTAAAATATTAGTATGTTGAGTGTGATAAGTGTCTAAAATATGCCCAAACTGGAAAATGGCATAGGGAGTGTTGAATGGTTTTTTGCTTGTTTGTTGGTTTTGGCCATGTCTGTGGCACATGGAAGTTCCCAGGCTAGGGATCAAACCCACAGCACAGCGGTGACACAAGCTGCTACAGTGACAAGGCAAGATCCTTAACCTGTTGCACCATAAGAGAACTCCAGGGTTTCTATTTTAATTAGGGAAGTCAGGCAAAGCATTCCTGAAGGAGTCATGTGTGAGCAAAGACCGAAAGGAAGGGGTGATGAACTTAGCGCATGTGTAAATGTATGTGCATCTGTGTATATGAACATATTTTCATGCAAGAAAACATCAAAATGCAAAGGCCTCTCCTAAAGCAGGAATGTGACAGAATGTTAGAGACTAACTAGAAACCAGACAGGCAGACATGGCATGAGCCGTGGAAGAACAGACATAAGACTGAACAGGAAATGGGGACCAAAATATAGAGAAGTCTCACCAGCTCTTGCAAAGCCTCTGGCTCTGTCAGTGAGACAGATGTTTGCACAGAATAATCTCACTGACTTGGGTTAAGACTAGGTTGAGGTAGGGCAAGCGTGGAAACAAGGAGAACTATCTGAAAGCTAGACCTATATGAAGGTTATTCAGTCTGGATGAAGACTCCAGAAAATATCAGCACAAACTCAAATTGGAGTCACAGCTGACCTCTGACACCTCATACTCACTTGATTTCACTTGATTTGTGGAGTGGTTGGTGACCAAATATCTTCAGCCTCTGAATGTGTTGGGCAAAAGTACGCACAGTGGATCAAGAACACACTCCTCGGAGTTCCCTTCGTGTCTCAGTGGTTAACGATTCCGACTAAGAACAATGAGGTTGCGAGTTCAATCCCTGGCCTTGCTCAGTGGGTTAAGGATCCGGCATTGCCATGAGCTGTGGTGTAGGTTGCAGACGTGGCTCGGATCCCGCGTTGCTGTGGCTGTGGCGAAGGCCGGCAGCTACAGCTCCTATTAGACCCCTAGCCTGGGAACCTCCATATGCCACGGGTGCAGCTCTACATAAAAACGCAAAAAGACAAAAAAAAAAAAAAAAAGAAAAACACTCCTCATAAGAGGCTGTGAGAATCTGCCAGGAGGAAGCAGACAGGAGTCTGAGGGAAGAAGGGACATTGTTCTAGCTGAGCCATATCAGCTTCATTAGTTCTGCCAATGCTAAAGGATCTGTGTTAATGGCGTGCAGCATTTGGGATGCCTTAGGATGGACGAGGATGTGCAGAATCAGAGGTGCACTTTAGCCAAATCACCCTAGCTTCTGATTAGAGAATGTATTGCCATTCCAAATCTTTGCCAGTTTTGCCAGTGATAACCATGATGAACTTTAAATCTGCTAATATCAACTTTTGGATACCCTCTTACTCTTCTTCAAGGCCTGCAGCACTTCAAAATTCTAGGACAAAATTCTAGGACAAAAGAGGCATTTATTGGTGGTGTCTCTCAGTATTTATGAACATCAAGCACTGCTTCACGTATTTTAATGACAGAGGAAAAAAACACAGGTTGTCAGGGGAAAAAATTCTTCAAGGTAAGGTTTGTATTTTACCCATATATTTTTAAATAAAATATTTACTTAGAATCATTCTGTTTTTTAAAACTCAGAAAAAAGAAACTGAAATCACCGCCTCGATCATTTTATTTCAAAAGAGAATTCTGAGACCAAGCAGTTATGTGACGTGCATATTTGACCTTAGTTCTGGCACTTTCTCAGACATAAAAAATGAGAGGTAGTTTCAGAGAGTGCTGTGCTTATAATGCCAAGTGCATGAAAAAGAAGAAGAAGAAAAGCAAGCCAAAAGTGAGTATTATTTCACCTTTCCTCTGTGTCATACACGAACCAAGTATAGGACTGGGAAATAGAGCTAGCAGATCAGGGAGGCGTCACTGTTCATTTACAGCCAGCTCCAAGCCAGTGGTTTCTAGAGATTCGCAAGACCAGTCAGGCACACTCTCGATGGGGGGGCTAGTTTTATTTAACAGTTTTGAACAGCTGGAGAACACACAGCTAACAACCACTTGAGCATGAAAGTGTCTGATGATTGCATATAAAATATGACATGCAATGAGGAGAAAAGGTAATAACAACACACAACAGCACAAATATGCAGTGACAGTCCAAAACGTGCAAATTGCATGATAAATTTTAAAAGAGAACCGTTGTTGTGATACGCATTCTAGTAGGATATTTCTTTCAAGTCAGAAATAGTTTAAACAGTCAGAGAAATTCTCTCTTGTCAATCACCTCAGAGCTACATGACTGGAAAATGATGCAAAGTTACCAATAGAGAATCAGAAAAACCTGCAAAGGAGAAATTTGCAGGTCTGGCAGGAGTTTTTCAACAGTGTTTTAAGCACCATGTGAACAAAAATATTTATGAAAGGAAACAAGCCTCTGGTCAGATATTTCTTACCTTGTGGAAAAGGAAAGCTATTAGAAACAAAGCAAGCAGAAGGCAATGCTGAATTCCAAATGCAACTGCAGGGTGAGCTCTACTTTTAAATAACTGCATATGTGTTTTTAGAGATTTGTCTCACAGCTCATCTTTTTTTACCCTTCACACAACTGTCAACAATATCAGTGATGAAAATGAAAAATGCATCACTCAAGACTATATTTTGCATTTTCTGAACTGTACCTTATCCAGTGAGAAATGAAAGTTCTCTCTCCTTTTTTCCTAAGAAATACATTTCTGTAACATTTCTCCACTATCAAAGTATAACAGCTTGTTGAAAGAAAAAAAGAAAAGGACATAGCCACCCAGGGACCATTTTGGGGGGGAGCTTAGTAGATGATCCAAGGTAGAGTAAGGGACAAAAAACTGACCATAAAGAAGCAAAGAAATAAATCACTTTTGAACCAGTAATAGCCCTTCTCTGAATTGTTTCCTCCATAGCATTTATTACAATCAGCTACATTAAAGATTTGTGTCAGATTTTTCATGTCTGATCCCCACTCTAGAATGTCAATTCCATAAGGTCACACGTTTTAGTCTATTTTATACATGGATTTTTTTTTCCTCTACTTCAATCAATGAGTCAATAAAAAATATCAAACACCGCTGAAAATTGTTTAATCAAATTGTAGATAAAACAATAAACACAAGAGAAGGAAAATATAAATCCTCTGAGACACTGAACATCAGCTATGATGACATGATACATGAATGCTTAGGTATGGTGGTCACAGAGGTATGAGGTTCCTGTCAGTATATGGAATTGCATGGGTATTTCCACATTAATTACCACACTGGGTGAGGTCTAAATCATTTCATTGTATCCCTTGTCTTGTTAACTACATCCAAAAGGATTTTTTCTTCTTTATAAACAATAATTTTGCCATTTCATTTCAGAGATTCTAGACTTGGAGAGGCACAAGAACTCATCTTTTCTAAATGACCAATTTTTGATGGGAGCAAAATAAACTAAAGAGGTATTAATGTATGTGTTAAAGAGCCCTTGACTGATGAAAGGGACAGGACTCAGAGCCATATTCTCAAACATTTACTTCTTCTATAATGAACTTCCAGGGATCACTTGCTTGAATGTTCTCACACAATGTTGACTATACCTCAAGGAAATACAATAAAGCCAGAAAATGTTCACAGAAAGACAACTAAACTATCATTAAAGAAATGGAACCACTTCATAAAGAAGACCTAAAAGATTAGAATCTTCAGTCTGGAAACTTGACATCTATTAAATCATGAAAAAGGTGGATACTGTGAAAGCCAAGCTCTCTACACACTTCAATTATACCAGGTCTGAGGGCACTCTTAGTTTAAAAGAGATAAATTTAGGACAAGTAATGGGAAGTGCCATACTTCTTTATTTATTAGATGGAGTGCTCATGGAAGTAACGTGGGCTGAGAATATAATAGGTTCATAAAAGCTTTAGATAAAAAACATACAATAAATCAATTCTAGACTATTCAAGGGAAGTGGCCCAATGTACCATTAATACTGCTTTTATCTTTACCAAAGTACAGGCCTCTCCTTGATCTTTAGTTATACTTGAAGTGATCGAGCCTGAACATTTTCACACTGAAATTAAAGAACCAGGTGTCTTGGTAACAGGGGCTAAATAGAAAAGTTAATGTGGCTCAGTGCTCTGCACGTAGCAAGAATCAATAGCTAACTGCCGAATGAATTAATTTCCCCTAGTCAAGGTAAAACTTTCAAATGACATTATGAAAATGTGATTATACACACTAGACTCTATCCCTCTCTTTCTTTTCTATCTCTCTCTCTCACATGAGAGAGCTTTTTCTCACTTGTTAGGTTTTATATATATATACATATATACATATACATTTATATATATATGTATACATATATATACATATATGTATATATATGCATACATTTTATATACATATATATACAAATTCATAAACATGAAAACATACCAAAGGCTATTTCTGCCAGATATGCATTCTACATTTTGGTATACAGAGATGCTTGCTTTGAAGCAGCTAGTTTCTTGGTGTTAGGGATCTATCAATTTCTCCCCTGTCATGAAGTTTATCACATTTTAAAATGTTAATCTTACATGTAGAATAAAAGCCATCATTATATTTTACTCTCACTCAATAATTTATAATTTGCAAGATCTTTACTAAATACTGAGAGATCACTTCAGATGTATCAGGGGTGTTTATGCTGAATCTTACCATGATACTTGCTGTTTCACTGATGTGAATAACTTGAAGAAAAAAGTTATTGGAACGTGCATAAACTAAGCATAAGACCATTTATGTATATTTATAAAATGATACCTAATCGTACCTATAATACAACTGCAAGCAGCAACCTTAAAATTAATAGAATTTAAATTAATATTAGTTTTATGTAACAGTTCACTTGTTTCACCAAAACTAAGTGGTCAATAATTGTGAATTTGGCACTGAGAATTAAAGTGAAAATTCTTTAGAGATTGACACACATAGAGCAAAGTAAACTCTTGGTTCACTTTTCTCTAGATGTCAAAACTTTCAAATAATTCATGCAATTCACTGTAACTTTCTTTGAAGCTCATTTGGCAAAATCCCACATACAATATTTCTACCTCTGTTCTTTTTTCAGAAACCTACAGGTGATATGAAAGCAACAGTGATCACAACAGAGAAGTGGATAGTGAAACAACTTGAGTTGTTACAACATAGCTATTCACCTTAAATATATGACTATATGAAATAAATCATATCATTTGAAAACTCAGTTTTCAAATTCATATAACCTAAATCGGGTTTGAGAAAAACTGTTTTAAGTCACAATATTAGCATGTTTTTCTCATAGTGAATTTAAAAATACGAAGTCCTTCTTATGATTAGAGCAACTTAGGTAAGAAATGTTATTGAGCATTTTTCTCATAATTGTTCAGTTTACTAAAACCCAGTGAGTAGTGTATTTGCATATACAAGCACTTGTTAGCTTTTTTTTTCTTTATATAAAGAGATAACAAATGGGTCAAAATATGCTCTGATGATGAACTTAAGAGTTTGGAATCTTTTTATATTATTATTATTATTATTATTTATTTATTTATTTTTTTGCCACACCTGCGGCATATGGAAGTTTGAGCCAGGAATAGAACCTGCACCTCTACAGTGACCCAAGCCATTGCAGTCAGATTCTTAGCCCCCACTTGAGTCATAGCCAGAACTCCTAGAATTTTTCATTTTTCATGTGCTCAATAGGATTCTTGATGAGTGACAAGCTTTGTTAAAACTAATTAAAAAAAAATCCCTATTCATGATAATACGTTCTAACAAAAGCATGTGCATACAAGGAAAATGACTCTCTATTAACACATGAATCCCTTACCTCTGTTTCCAGAGGCGATCCTTGCATCCACTTGCCTATGGATATTCAAAAAATATTTTATGTACTTCAAAAATATCATTATATGCCTTATTTCTCCAACAGGAAGCATTAAAAAAAAAAACTTCTATGTAATGCTAAGAAAATGATATGAAGCCCACTGTGGAATTTACGGATACTTTGTAAGTTACGGTTACTGTAAGTTTTTAAGTTGTTTTAGTGACTTTTTTCTACCTACAAGGCAGGTCTTTTCTTCATTATTCATAGATTTTGACAACTCAATTGTACATGTTATTAGAAAAGTGTTCAAAATATGGCACATTTGTGATTCTTTTATACCCTAAACCCTACTTGTTTTAGGCCAACTATATCTCATTGAGAGAGAAATAATATGTCATTAATAAATAGAAATTTTATCAAAAGGAAAACAGCAGTAGGAATAAATAGATAACACATCTTCTCTCAAGAATGAATACACGAAGCTATGTAAGTACAGGGTAGAGGTTAAAAATAGAAAGGCAGGGACCATATTATCAGAGCTTATACTCTGGCTCTCTCCCTTACTAGCTTTGTGCTTTGTGAAAGCTATCCAACAGTTCTTTCATTTACAAAATGGAGACAATAATATTACCTGAATCCTTTAACATGATAATTAAAAGAAATACTCAATGAACATCACTCTGTACAGTGTCTAGCTCTTAATAAGTTCTTGATAAATGATAGTTATTTTTATTATAGGTATTATTGATTTTTAATCCTTTGCTTTAAAACTTTGTAATAACAGAACTAACATCTCCTACAAATAATCAGTATTAGTAACATAATAGAAGCTTTAATTACTACTTTAAGAGTGCATACTGTACATCACACAACACTAGCATATTTCATGTATTATCTCAGTTAATTATATAAAAAAGTCATGAAGCTAATACAGTCTTTGCTTTCATTCTACAATAAGGAAAGATTTGACCATTCCTATGATGTTGTAAAAAATAATCAGAAATTTGTTTTTTAGGGCTGCACCCCAGGCGAGGGGTCAAATCAGAGCTGCCAGTGCTGCCCAATCCCACAGCAACACCTGATCCGAGCGAGCAGCATCTGCAACCTCCTCCGAAGCTTGCAGCAATGCCCGATCCTTAACACAATGAGTGAGGCCAGGGATTGAACCTGCATCCTCATGGGTATTAGTCCAGTTCTTAATTCACTGAGCCACAATGAGAACTCCATAGGAATCAGAGTTTTAAAACATAAATCATACTTCATATTGTGCCAAAGAACAATTTGTTTTATCAAGAAAAAAATAAAAAGAGTTTGAGATAAGTAACACCTGGTCACACAAATGAGCTTAAACTGAAGAATTTAAGCAAAACTATCCAGCATATTAAAGATGCTAATTCATTAGTGTGATCAGTAGTTTTAAGAGCTTTGGACACCAGAACACCATCAGCAAACACAGACTAAAGAAAAGCACAGACTAGACTTACAGCAGTGGGATAAAATGCTAAACATTCATCAACCATAAGGAATTATATAAGAAGTAAAGGAAAATGGCAGACATCACACGGTAATGCACAGCATATATGTATTTAAGAGCACATCTGAGTAAACTGCTAGCGATGTAGAATGGGCAAAATTAAGACACAGTATTTATCAGCATAATTCCATTGGCATCCTCAGGTTGGCTTAACCTGGGGAGACAGGTTGACTTTCAAGTATTTGGATTTATATTAACCCCACAATTTAAGGCATATGAAATGTTAAGAATAATGGTTGATTTTTTTAACATTATTGGCCCCAATAAGTTTAGGTTAAAATAATACCTTCTTTAATGAACTTTTTAAATGGTACCTTGCTATGAACTTTTTAATCATGTCTAAATCCCTTCATCTAGTATTCAAGTTTCTTCATAAACAGTTTTCTCAGCATAAACCCAGCTTGATTCTTTATTGATCAAACCAAACCCCCATGCTAATTCTTGTCTTGCTTCTAGTGATACATGTTCTGGAATGCCTGTCCCTTATTTATACTCAATTCCTCCTCCAAGTCAAGGTCAAGTAACAATTTCATCTTCCCCCTTATTTCAGATTTCTGACTTATACTAATGAATTCCATACTTACAGGTTTAGAATCATGTCAACACTTAATTATATACCACAGCCTGTGCTATTTTGTCTCTCAATAAGATAATGTGTCTCTTACTTGTTCTATTATACTCATCTCAGCATACATCACAAAGCTCTGTGTGGAATATGTGCCTAAACCAATAAATGGGTATAAAGCAAGAGTCAAAAAATAATCAAATAATTAGCATATTTCAAGACAAGTAATGTTTCCTTTAATTCACCTACATTCAAGAATAAATTTTAAATGCATTTACGAAACTTTCCTTTTTAATAGTAATTTTACAATCCATTGATGTGTTCAGACATAAAAACAGCACAGTCATATCTGGCCAGAATTATTTATCTGGTTTGCACATTCAAATCATCCAGCAAGAATCTTAAAATATGTATGGCCATACCATAACCCCCAAAACTGTGATACAGTAGGTCTAGGGTGGGCCAGCTGTGAATTCTAAATGAATAAGAATCAATCAATCAACCAATCTGGCTGAGAAAAAAACCTGCTTTAGGGCTCGTACTTATAAAAAAGAAAATTGCTTTGAAGGAAAGGAGAGATTCAGAATATTATACAGTGTAAAGAAAGACACTTTTTATGTTTTTAATGGTCATTTAATCTTTCAGTCATTCTGGTGGTATATTTATCTGTCAAATGTAAATAATAATATATGCTGTACTTACCTGATACATGAATTTCCTTATTACACATTTGCTACTATGTGGGAGTGACTGGACTAAGTCCTGGAGTTGTAGATAAAAATCAACATGATCCCGGGTTTTAAGAAAGTAACTACAGGAGTGCCTGTCATGGCTCAGTGGAAAAGAATCTGACTAGCATCGATGAGGATGCAGATTCGATCCCTGGCCTTGTTCAGTGGGTTAAGGATCTGGCATTGTTGTAAGCTGTGGTGCATCTTGCAGACGTAGCTTGCACTGTTGTGGCCGTTGGATAGGCCAGCAGCTACAGCTCCAATTCAGCCCTTAGCATGGGGACCTCCATGTGCCATGGGTGTGGCACTAGAAAGGCCAAAAAAAAAAAAAATTAAATATATATATATACACACACACATATATATATATATAGTATAAAAGTAACTATAGCACTTATATAGTACTATAGTAGCTACAGAATACGTATAAGTGCTATAGTAACTATGAGTACTATAGTAACTATAGCATATATATATATATATATATATATATATATAAAAGGCAAATACAAAAAATAAGGCAAATACAAAAAAAATTCAAGGCAAATGACTAAGAAAAAAAGAGAGGTATAAATGAAAAGGTGTGAATTTTCCAAAGCTACAGAGCCCTTCCAGTGAGGAACTCAAGGAAAACCTGAAGGAAATAGTAACTTTTGAAGACTATCTGAATGCTAGGAGTTTTACCATGCAAAGTCTGGGGGCAGACTGACCAATATGTACAAAGCTAGAGAGATTAAAATAATAATAAAATAAGGAGTAGCACCTGTAACTGAGAGCTGGCCAACCTGTCTGTATTGAGGCTAATTACAGGGATTTGGGCAGAGGGACTCACAATGATTTAAAAAAAAAAACTATTTTCTCCCATTCTGTAGGTTGTCGTCTTTTTTTTTTTTTTTTTTAAATGATTTCCTTTGCTGGGCAAAAGCCTGTAAGTTTGATTAGGTCCCATTGGTTTATTTTTGTTTTTATTTCTGTTGCCCTGGGAGTCTAACCTAAGAAATCATTTGTAAGGTTGATGTCGGAGAATGTTTTGCCTATGTTCTCTTCTAGGAGTTTAGTGGTGTCTTGTTTAAGTCTTTAAGCTATTTTGAGTTTATTTTTGTGCATAGTGTGAGGGTGTGTTCTAGTTTCATTGATTTACATGCGGCTGTCCAGTTTTCCCAGCACCACTTGCTGAAGAGACTTTTTTCCATTTTATATTCTTTCTTTCTTTGTCAAAGAATAATTGACCATAGGGTCTGGATTTACTTATGGATTCTCTATTCTGTTCCTCAACAAATAACAAATGCTGCAGAGGGTATGGAGCAAAGGGTACCCTCCCTCACTGTTGCTCAGAATGTAACTTGGTACAACCACTATGGAAAACATTATGGAGGTACCTCAGAAAACTAAATATAGAACTATGATATGACAACTCCTGGGAATATATCCAGACAAAACTTTCATTAAAAAAAAGATGCATACGTCTGTATGTTAATTGCAGCACTATTCACAGTAGCCAAGACATGGAAACAACCTAAATGTCCAATGACAGAGGAATGGTTTAAGAAGATGTGGTATATACATACACAATAGAATACTACTCAGCCATAAAAAAAGAGCAAATTAATGCCATTTTCAGCAACATGGAGGGAACTAGAGACTCTCAGGTTAAGTGAAATAAGTCAGAAAGCTAAAGATAAATGCCATATAATATCATTTATAGCTAGACTCTAATAAAGGGCACAGATGAATCTATCTACAGAAAAGAAACAAACTCATGGACATGGAGAACAGTCTTGTGGTTGCCAAGAGAGGGACTGGGAGTTTGGGATGAGTAAATATAAATGATTGCATCTGGAGTGGATAAACAATGATATCCTGCTGTACAGTACAGGGAACTATATCTAGTCACTTGGGTTGGAACACATGATGGAGGATAATGTGAGAAAAAGGGTAATTTTGCTGTATAGCAGAAATTGACAGAACATTGTAAATCAACTGTAGTAGAAAAAAATAAGAATCTTTTTTAAAAAGAATTAGATATTAGGTTAAAGAATTTGGATTTTCCCTGTAAGAAGTAATAATGCTGGGAATATTTATTAGAAATTTATTAATTATAAACTGAAAACAGAAATCATTCTACTAAGGTGCTTTATAAACATAGTTTCATTTAATCCTTTCAGCAGGTTTAAGAAGCAGTCACATTATTCCATTTCCCAGACAAGGAAACTGAAGCTTAGCTGGCTTAAACATCTTGTCCGAGATTCCCGAGGTCTTTGATGGCAGAAGCAATACTCTATCTGGATCTGCCCAATTCTTGAGTGAGGACTACGCAGCGATATCTCTCAAAATGGACTTGTGCAGAAAAATGTTTGACACAGCTTTAAGGTTTAATCTCAAAGCTTTAATCTTATCCCTAAAAGAGCCCTCTCTTGGGCTCAAACATTGGCATCTGCCCACATCTTTAACCTCATAGTACCCTGTGCTTATTCTATCCCTTGCCATTATCAACTATATTGTACTTTGTTTTGATTGTCTCCCAAAAAACAGCAGAAAGATTTGAGGTTAAAAGGTTTGAATATGACTTATTTTGCACCACCTCTTGGTGCCTAACATAATGCCTTCCCTATAATGGAAAATCAATAAATATTATTGAATGAATAATTACATGAAAAAATGAATTAAGAAAAATATATTTTAGGAAGAGTTAGACAGGAAGGAGAGAAGATCAGCTGGGAAGTCTTTGGAAGTGCAGAAAGCTATGCCTCTCATTTCATTAATTTCACCTTTTTTTTCATGGCCACACTTCAGGCATATGGAATTTCCTGGCCAGAGACTGATTTCGAGACACACTGTGACCTGTGCAGCAGCCGCAGCAGCACTGGATCCTTTAACCCACTGCACTAGGACAGGGATTGAACGAATGCCTCTGCAGTGACTCAAGTCACTGCAGCTGGATTCTTAACCCATTGCTCCACAACAGAAACTACCTTATTTTTTAATAAAGATTGAAATAACACTCACCTTTCAAGTGCATTTCATCTCCCCCATGACTAAATTGCCATGTTCCCTTACCTACATTCCTCTAAAACTTCAATCACCCAACAAGCAAAGCACTAAGTTACAATGTATTTTCCTTAAATATTGCTCTTCCCTGCAATACTTTCATCTTATTGAGGAAAGGACCATATTACCTACAACTGTTGCTCAAGTTCCTAGCAAATTCTCTAATATATGTTAAAAACTCTATAACATGTTGAATCTCTTATGTAGCACTGAGTTGTAATTTTTAAAAAGGTCAGTTTTAGATTTTTATACGGTTAGAATTAAGAGAATTTGTGAAATAAGTATATTGGGGGGATTATTAAGATTATAGACAATGCATTTTTAGCCTTAGGACAGTGAAGAAATTTTTAAGAAGTTTGAAAATGGTCTCAGGATGATGGTTAATTATGGAAATCTCCTTTATCACTCGAGGCTAAATTGTCTTGGGCAAACAGATATGCTATATTTTGCTGTTTTTCTAGCCAACAAATGTCTTGGGTTATTTCTTGGTTTTCACTAGGGGAGATGTTTCCATCTGTTTCTTTATATATATCTATATACATACACATATATTTAGGGCCACAATTGCAGCATTTGGAAGTTCCCAGGCTAGGGGTTAAATCTGAGCTGCCAGCCATAGCCACAGCCATAGTAATGCCAGATTCAAGCACTGTCTGAGACCTATACTACAGTTCACGGTAATGCCAGATCCTTGAACTCACTGAGTGGCGCCAGGGATGGAACCTGTATCTCATGGATATTAGTCGAGTGTTATTACCGATGAGCCAGAACGGGAACTCTTCTTCCTATGTTTATGATTATCCATTTACTATTCATTCTGCAAAAAAAACCTCTTTTCCTTAAGCAATAGCACTAAATGTGAATATGACATCATTACAAGGTTTCTTCTAAATTTTAAATATTCCTAAACTCTTAAATACCGCATTTCAAGTTCTGGGCTCTCTTTTGGAGTTGAAATATATACTTTATATATTTATTTAAGTTGCACAGTGTGCAGCACTGCATAGAATGAAAACCCAAGCAGTCTTTTGAGCATAAAGGCAAATCGATAGCAATATCCCTTAGAACAGAAGCTCTTTTGTTGACAGAGGGAACATGATTTGATGGGAAGCAAAGAGATCTTTGTTTTCACTCAGACTGTTGTGCTATGCATGAGAAATGACATGCTCTGACCACTTGTTTTACAGTAAGAGGCAGCCTGGTATGCTCAAAACAGGGAGGAAATGATTTGCTTTATAAAGACGGACAACTCATTGCTTTAACACAGTACATAGAGTTAATCTTCACAAGATTTTTTGTAATTTCATAAATTGGTCTTTGGTTCCCATTAAGCTCTATTCTTTTAAAGTTAACCATCCCAGAGCTCCACAGACAAGCAATTCAGAAGTTGTTCACACTGGGGCCTGTAAACAGGACTTGGCTTTTTTGCGTACAGTCTTAGAAGTGAAGTCTTACTCAGGTTTTAATGCTGATGTTAATGTTGACGGTGATGAACAGTATCACTTTAGGATGGTGACATAAATCTGTCGAGACAGAGAAATAGACGGGGAGGGTGGGAGGGAACAGAGATAGAGCTGTAGATACAGCAGAAAATTAGAGAACTTCTTTCCTCATCTATTGCAATGTACGAAATTCATTCTGATCAAATTTCTTTGTTTTTCCCTTTATAAAATAAAGTAATGAAGAGTAAGACTACATAAGCAATCAACGAGGGTTCTGGATTTAAAAATCTGAGTGATTATTTTTGGTTTCCAGAAAAGAATAGCATTGTTTTAAGTGCAGGTACTTGTAAAATTACAAGAAAACCAGTAACCATGAGTCCTGCTCTCATGCAAGTGTGCTGTTAGGTTACAAAAAAACAAGTAAAAAAGGCTTGACATTTGGCAAATATGTACATTACACTACGCAAATTATAAACTATTCTAGTATTTACGAAAAAAAAATGAAAGTCAACAATTTCCAGTGAATTCCAAAAAGCCCCTTGAAAAACACATTCAATGATCAAGGGCTACTGGTAGCAGTTCCATGCTTTTCACTGCAGGCTGCATATTTACATTCAAGTTTTACAAAACGCAAAATTCATGATAACACAACCCCTGGTTTTTCTGTGTTGCACAGCAGAGGATGCTGGGAGGAATTTTGCCTTGAGAAAGTTAAACGTTTAAGAAGTCATTAGAGTTGACTTGCAGCTGCATAGTGAAAATATATTTTAGTCTGAAAATTATATCTTGCCTCAAAAGCATTATTTAAAATATTTTGTTTAGATTTTTGCAAAACCATATTTTTGTAATTCATATAGACATGTAAACATTCTATTGCATCAATCTACACACGTAATCCATTTTCAATGTCACTGTATAGCCCTTAAGGTAAGGATCACACCAGTTCCCATGCTTCCAAGTGCAAGGTTCAGTTGGAAAAGAATCTGAAGGGAAGAGGCATTCCCTAGTATTTTAAAATAGCCACAAGGGGGCTCCAAACACCTAAGTATGTTTTACCTCCTGCCGAGTGAATACAATTTTACCAGAAATATTGGCAGCAATTTACCCTATAAATGGGTCAATACTTCAGAAACATAAACTCATTTCAACTTTATGATTACGTTTCGAAGTATAATTTATATTATTTTAAAATGCAGACTTTCAAAACAATACATCAAATGGCTGAAAACCTAAAAGAATTGAATGGATTTTGAAAGGAAATGTTTTAGTTGGCATACTTACTCAACATTTCCTTTATTTTGGTTTTAAAATTAATTTCTCCTGTATTTTTGCACAACTTTATTTTCACCTTATTCCCAATTAAGTGAAAGGAAATATGTATGCAAGTTAATGAACTTTTCCTCTAGCATAATTTAAAAAGTGTAATAAAGAGAAAGCATGCCTAATTTTTAGCCCTCAGAAGGCCTAATTCTATGTGTATACCTTTAGAAAATCAAGTGAAATAAAGCCCATAATATTAATAGAATATTGTTAAATTACGGATTCTAACCAACCAGCCTTAAAGTTAAATCACTGAGCCAAATACGATAATGAAGCCATGACAAAAATATAAATGTTGTTAGATGATCACAGCATTAATAAGGATGATATGAAGAAGACTCTGACTTTGATTAAATAAATAATAATTAAATAGATAATAAATGCAAATCTATAGCTATGACACAAGTGAGAATTACCTTTACGATGTTCACAAAATTATATTTATTGGCTAGGTTTATTAGTCTCTGTCATGACTCACCTCACCTTTACATGCACGTGGGTAAGGTAAAGTATTTTTTATTCTTTGAATATGAGAATTTCTAAGATAAATATATTAATTAGTCCTGAATTATAAATAAAACTGGAAAATAAAAACCGTGGTAGAATTCTGGATTTTTAAAATGAGGTTTTAAAAAGAAAGATTTGTGGACTCTTGAAATGGAACTTTTGTAACCTTAATATTCTTATTTGTTACACAATTCCATAGAATTCATTCCAGATGCTTTTTAATATACCATACAAACAGAGCTACAAAAAGGCATAACAAACCAGAAGCAAGTGATTTTTTTAAATTTATTTTCATATCACCTTACAAGTGAAGAATGAACAAATGAATTTTCTAAGTAAAACCTGTTAAAGTGTTCACGTTTTGCAAGTGATTTTGTCTCCATCAGATAGTTTCTGGGACTAATCTTTCAGCTTGCAATATAGACTTTCTGACCCCCCTGACCTTTCAGCTTGCAATATAGACCTCAGAATTATTCTTGAGATTAATAGGTATCAAAATTTTAATGGGATTATTTCTGATGCACTGACTCTGTTCATCATTCTTGTTCTAATTTTCATTACTCTGACCTGAAGAAGGAGAACCTGTGAAAGGAGTCATTACTGCAATATGTTCAGAAATGGTTCATGTTTCATCTGAGTGAGTTTATGTGTATTAATGGAATTCACAACAGTTAGTCTCCATCTTTCTAATGCTTTGTCCCTCCTCTGTCCCCTTTTTGGGTCCTTCACATTGTTTTCAAAATGTTACCCATTAATTCCCTAGTTTATGCAATCCACTATGTGATTCTGAGAATGTACTTTTAAGTTTTCAGATTACATTCTCTCTTTATGCAACTGACATTTTCGCAGTAATTAGGGAATGATTAGATTTTAACAGTAATATATTGAGTACTTTCTAGTTGTAATAATAGATTGTATTAGCCATTTCTGATTATAACAACAGACAAACTAACTGTGTCCTTGGATAAATTACATGGTTCGAACTCCCACTTTCACAAAGAAAAAATTTGGAATAAGAAATTTATGATGTTGGCAGTAGAATTAAAGACAGAATCACAGTTAAAACACCATGTAGTTTTCACTTCAACACAAACACAAAGTCATTACAAGATGACACAAACCAAATTTTAATATGGTAGCCCAAGTTGCTTTAGATACTAAGGTTAAAATAAAACATTCAAGGAGTTCCCTTAGTGGCTCAGTGGTTAATGAATCCCACTAGGAACCATGAGGTTGCGGGTTTGATCCCTGGCCTTGCTCAGTGGGTTAAGGATCCGACGTTGCCGTGAGCTGTGGTGTAGGCTGCAGACGCGGCTCGGATCCCGCGTGGCTGTGGCTGTGGCGAAGGCCGGCAGCTACAGCTCCTGTTAGACCCCTAGCCTGGGAACCTCCATATGCCGCGGGTGTGGCTCTACATAAAAAAGGCAAAAAGACAAAAAATAAAATAAAATAAAATAAAACATTCAATATTAACGAAAAAGCATAGATAACATGAACTTATTACTACTAAAACAGTAGTACCACTATAATAATAGGTAACAATAACAATAATGCCTAGCACTAGCATTTGGAGTTAAGACTTGTTAGTACTTTAGAGTTATTATTTCTTTCATGTAAGTGCAATTATTAAGTCCACTTCACATATGAAAAAACTACCAGGAATATTAAATGTAGGGCAAGTGACATAGGATTTTAACTCAGTTTGGTGCCACCTTCCATGCTTTCATCGGTCAAAAGCTGTTGTGAGAAGACCTAAAGTAAGAGTCACTACATTTAAGAGAGGCAATCTCAGTGCTTCTGGGATGTAGCCTTACTATTTTGTCATGTATTGTATCCCTATCAAAAATGACTTTCATCAGATATCCTCATTAAAAAAACAGATTATCACACAGAAGAAGCTTTTTGATAGAGTGACCAAGTTTGAATCTTGGTGGCTTCTATGAAGTATTCTACTTGCCTGTGGGGGTGTGGAAGCTTCTGTTCATGAGAATTTTTAGCAATAGAATTTTGGGATTTACTTGGTCTTCAGATAGGTACTTTACATTTAGGCTTCTTGTCTGGGATCAGAATATCAGTCTCAAGTTTGAGTCTGTGCTGCAAGATGCCAACTGGCACCTCTGAAGTGCAAACACAGATCACCAACCAAGATGGCTACACCATCTCAGAATCTGAGGCTACACGAACACGCATCAAAAACTCATCTGCTTACTTATTTTGATGGTTTCTTAAAAGATGTCACGTGGCCTTGAATACAATAATTCAGCTGAAAAAATAGGTGAAATTAGATTTGAAAATTACCTAATACTCATTGTTCTTGTATTAATGAAAACAAGACTATAATCACAAGCATTGTGATTAATCATTTAATGCCTCACTGCAACAGAAAGTTGGTTTTGTTTTGTTTTTCTCTCACTTCATTCTCTAGCTCCTTGCACAGCGTCTGGCTCATCGTAGACACTTCAAGAATAGTGAGTAGAAAATGAATTAACAAACAAGATACTGAGAAGTTTCTTCAATAGTTTATGTAATAAAAAAACAAAGCAGAAGAATGTGTGTTAGGCAGAGAAATAGGTAACTGTTCAATGGCATTCTGCTAAATTACTTCTATTCCATGACAACTGAAACACTTAGAATATAACTACTGGTATTTATATTATAAATCCTCTGATATTTAATTGTGAATATCTCACAATATCTCACTGCTCCTTAAGTATATTTGTAATAAATTCATTCTTAAATTACTGGGTGTAGCACTAAGGGAATCATTTATAGGCACTTCCTCCAAAATAAATTAAATTAGAAGTTGAGAAAAAAATTAAGCAAGTAATTGTTTAAATATCAGGAGATCACATAAATTTTATTGAATAAAAGGCAAAAGAAAAAATATTATATATGCAAAAGAATATATAGATTTATATGAGATCCTAAAATCTAAACACAATTAAATTAATAATTGTGAACTTTATCTTATTATAGTACTTAGCCTGTTAGCATTATTAAAAGTTGAAAATTTCCAGAAAGATTTTTTGGGGGTACAGTGATTTTTAAGTAATATTTTAGTTTTCTTCTATAAAGGACAAGGCTCTTCTCATTAACACTTGGGCCTACTTAGAAACAGGTTTGATTCAACCCTACCTATAAAGTGGCAAGTTCCTGCCTTTGCTCTGAAGTCAGGATTGTGGTTGTCATTTATTTAACTTCACGTTTCCACTGGGCTGGATGCCAAGCAGAGGCTGTACACCTAACACTGACACATCTTTGTCCTAAGAAAATGTGTATTTCCTTCTACTTTGTTCATATTTCATATTCAGCAATGTAGGATAATTCAATTCCAAGAGAAAAAATTTAGCCAAGAAATCATTTTTGTTACATTTTCAGGATATTTCATTTCCCCAGTATTTTTTCAATATTGAAAATAAATGCTTGTATCTATTCACTAGATAGTGACATTTTATGAAATTTATAATAAAAGATTATCAATTTATAAGTTGATAATAATAAAACGATCACATAGAACTATTTAATTATTAAATATTAAAAAAAATTAGGGCATATTTTAAAAGGCATAGTACCTGGAAGAGAATCTTAGAAAAATGTAGTTCTCTCTTTTTTTAATCTATTCATCTAAAAACTTTATGGCAGTAGGTTAAAATATCATTTGTCTAGTGTAAAATTCTAGGTAAAATCTCCATTCCTCACTTCAGCACAGGAAAAAAAAATAGAAGAAAATGAAGAAGAAAAAGAAAGAAGGATGTTTCTAAGTACTTGCCTGTACTTGGAATTCAATTTTGAACAAATCTCCAAAAGAGTAACCGATGCTTTGTTGAAGGAAGTGGATAGAGAAATACACTTGCCATAGGTACTTATTCATTGGGAAAGGATTTTATTCAAATTTAGGAAGCTAGATGCAGACTGAATAAATGGGTGTGTTCTGGTCTTCACTCTCCATAAACTACACATTAAAAAGTCACTCTAGTGACAAACTACAGTTCAAGACTACAGAGCAGGAACAACTCCCAACTTAGAATGTTTCAGAAAGAAGAATTAATATATACTTTATATATATGTTATACTTGACTAGGCTAATGAATGGTTGGTCATTGTATACTCCGTTTCAGCTTATTTGATTAAATAAGTTGAAATATACATTTCAATGGTTTCTTTTCTTTATGTCATTGCTAAAGCAAATAAATATCACACCATTGCTACAAAAAAGAATATGTAATTAATATTCTTTATTTTATTAGCAATAGTTTGAAATCAATGAGTTTGAGGTAGTAAAATTCTAATTTCTTAGTCTACTAAAAGCAAATGTTTTAAATACAATAATTAGTATAGTATACATGTAGAAGACTTACATGGTAAACACAAAACCATTTAAGTCTCTCAGATAGTTCAAATACTATCAAAACAACCAACATATGAAGATATTAGTTTAAAGCTGGTGCTCAGAAGTCAAGTTATCCAGAAACATTATGGTACTTCATCTAAATCTGAAGCCTGATCCAAGAACTATGGAAACATTCTTTACTTTTAAAAATCCCAGAAGCCACCATGGTTTTCAAACGGAGTTGACTTAACTTGATTTTATTGGGAGTAGAGTAACATGAAAAAAAGAGAAACAGTGACATTATTAAAACTTATGATACTGACATTATGCAAAAAATGTACTCAATAACTTAAGAAAATATGCTGATTGCCTTTGATCTATGCATGTAACTGTGCCAAATTTCAACTTCAATTCTTGTATTTATAACTACTATGTGAACATTGCAGAGAATTACCAGAATGACCCAACTTAAACCATTTGCCAAATTCAGTTTATTGATTAACTTCCCACATGTTCTGCTTAACTTGATTATTGCTATGGTTTATGTTTCCCAGATTTTCAACTGAAAACAAGAAGGAGCAATTGTGATTCTTTACTCTACAATATCTAGAATAGACATTTGCTCACTTTTGTATCAGTTTATATTTTTAAATTACAAACTAGCAATATTTGTCTTTTGCAGCAAAGAAGAATCAACATGTCTAATGAAAGACTGCTTTCTGAAGAAATACAATTTATGTTTAATGTATGTTTAAAATCAGGACTCTGTCAACTATTTCAATACTCTCTGTTCCAGTAAATCAATAAAGATTTCCAATCAATAGCTGATGCACTGAGAAAAATAACTCATGCCTATGCACTCTACATTCTGACATTCTGGAGAAGTCATTTCATTAATAAATTCTGAATTCCTATACTTTGCTTGCTAGAGCAGTACACTACATTGTGCCGATTTCAATTCCTTAAAAGCCTAGGTGTTACAATGTTTATAAGAACTGCATTCATTTGAAAGGACACGCTCCAGTCAACTGAACTGTCACATACTTTATGCTATAATGCAAAGGATGATGCAATAAATCCAATGTATAATGTGGCAGATGATTAAATACCGGCCATAAAAATCACAGGATCTACTGAAATATTTTTTATATAAGGTAATATAAAAAGCATATAGGAAACTCGTGCAAATACTTTTGCAATTTTCGTAAATGAGGGAGGGGGTAGGAAAGGAAGGAGTGAAAGAGGGAGAGGGAGGGAGGGAGGGAGAGAGAGTCAGAAAGAGAAAGAGATCAGCAGGACTCTGAAATGTTTAGACCTATCCTTCAGTGCTGGATTTCCTGTTGTGAAGCACTGTTGTTGTATTATACTTTACAGTTTGTTGCTTAATCCTGTCCTGAAAAGAGAAATGTTATCTAACCTTTATATTTCTGCATCATATAGAATATGTGGAATCAAGGCTGCTTTATTTAAAAAAAAAAAAAGGGAGGGGGTTAAAATCAAGATCACATGGTTTGGTGAAGTGCTTTATAATGTTACTGACAAACTCTCTAAGGACATATGCCCCTCTACTAGAAGGGACTATTACATGTAGGCACTTCAGTCTCCCACAGACAGTCATTGTTTTCAAGGCATGCTATACTTTTATTTCCTAAAATGAAGTAAAATATAACTCACTCAATTTTCATCTTTGCCTTTAAGTCCACCACCAATATGGTACTATTTAACAGACATCTCTTAGTAATACCAAAGATGGAACATCACATACATTGCTAGACAGAAATAGGATAAAAATATTCAGAAATGGGCAAAAACAAGGGACCTTTATCCTTTAAAAAAATCGAGTTACTTTTTTGTGAGAAGTTGCATTGATAATAAAGTTAAGCAAAAGTTATATTGCAATGATTAAAAAAAACTGTCAGATTATTTTAACTGATCAGTGCTAATACTACATTAAAATAATGCATTCCCAGAAATCTACAAATTTAATGTGATGAATTTGATTTTCTTGCAATGTTTGCCTCTCGAGTTAGTTGGACAAAGAAGGTATGGCAAAAGGAAAAATGGCCTCACTTGTTGTAGATACCCTTACGGAAGATAGCACAGATTTTAAAAGGGCTCAAGATCTCCTACTAAAATTTCAAGTGAGGTGAAGCTGCTGTAGGACAAGAAAGGAAGAGGACAGAGGTGACCCTGAACCGATATTGTTATCTTAGAAAACAGGCACTCCTTATAGATTGCTTGAAATATACTCATTCAGATGCATGATAAAAAAAAAATCTGTAGTTTTGAGTATTGAACTTTTTGGATGTAAAGGCAGGGATGGTGGTATCACTGCTTTGTGGACACAATTCAAATGCTTTTAAAAAGAAGGAAGATTTTTAAATGCTTAACTTCAGGACTTTTTCCCTATCTGTACATTTTGGGTTATTGTAATTATTAATTTTTTTTTTCTCCATGAACTCATTGGTCCAAATAAAGTGTGAAGGAAAGAAAAATAATTTTTAGGTTAACTGTCATTTATTAACTATGATTTCATAATGGTACTGAGTCTTTGGGCTTTGAATTTTTTTCCAAAATATTCATAAAAGGGACCATATACACTTAGTACAAAGCTTAATCCATGCCAACATTGCTCAGTATAAGTCTAACAAGATGAAGGCACATTTCTTGCTACTTGGTTTTTAACTTCAGCCTATTTCAGACATGACTGTTAGATATAATATAGGTGGTAAAGGGACTTTCTGAACCCCTATTCCAGATAATAGTTTACTTTCATCAAAAGAGGAGTTTGCAAAAGTAGACCTGTGTTTTGAAGTCCAAATATCTGCATAAGATGACTTATGACTGGCATAAACAAGTTATCTATTTCTCTACTTAACACTTTGTCTTTTCAGTACTTCATAAGCCCTTCTAACATGGCAACATTCTAATGTATTAGAATGCAATCTGCATGGTAGAAATAAGAATGTGTTATGCTCAATCCTCTGGAAACCAAGGCCATCTTAAAGGTAACTGGGTTTACACCGCTGTTTTGTGTTAATTGCTTACTATGGAATGCTATTACTGATGATTACGCTTAACAAAAATAGGGATCACTTTGCTGCTGAATCAGCATCCTCAGAACCAACGCTGTCCCTGTGCTGCAGCCTAGCGGAATGATTTGGTATAAAAATGACATATTCCAAGAGTACTGGGTTATCACTTCCTTCAAAGTAGGTTAGAAACATATGAAATACGTCATATGCCCAGAACCCCCCCCCCCCAGATAATATCTACTCTGTCTCAGTTATTTATTTATATGTGAAATTCAATGAAGATGAAAAAAATGCATCCTGTACCCTGGGCAGGGATCACATATGTTGGAATTAACATTTTCAGTTTCGAATATTCTTTTTCAACAGGAAAAAAAAAACTCTTTCATATTATACTTTCTCAATACTGTGCCAGAGATGTATAGCTCTCTAAATAGAAAATCAATTTTCTGCCCCTTTTCCTTTTCTTTTCTAAGAAAATCTCAGTACAGGAGAAAAATCTAACAGTGTACTATTAAATTCAATACCTGTATAGTACTATTCTTATCAATAAATGGCTAGTTTTTATAAACACCCAGGAATATCACCTGAAGCATAAATCAGGTACCAAATAATTTAACTACTGACCTCACATGTTCACATGTGTTCCTTTCCTATGTCCCTGTCACTGTTTTTTTTTTTTTTCCCCCCAGACATCTGAGTGTATGGAATTCTATTCTTTGACTGGAATCAGGGAAGGCATGTGCATTCACCAGGGAAATCAATTTATTAGCAGCAAGTATTTGAAACCAAAGAAGTATCTGAGTTAATGAAAGCAGACATTGACCCGTACTTTAAAAACACATCCAAAAAAAAAAAAAAGGTGAAAGCAAATGAAAGAAAGATTTCTTTACGTTTTCATCATCAGAATGGATTTGTAGTTCATGTGTCCCTAAGCTACAAACACACTCTACTTAGGTTTGTGCACTCTCTTTGGTCCCCAACACTCCCACCAGTAAACGAGTATTTCTTTATGGGTTATACACTCAATACATATGTGCCACATTGACTCTGCTGCAGAGAAGGGGAACAAGCACATTATCTATGCAATTTATCATTTACTTATTTCTCTAGGACGCAAACCTCTTCCTATTTTCTTCATTTCTTTAACTAAAAATGAACCGAGAGCTCTTGTCAATGACATAATGCTTTCATGAAAGTTCTACTAATTAAAAATCCTCACCATACCAGACCTAAAAAATGAGCACACTCTTGCCAAGTGTTTTTCACCACAGAGAAGCTCTTGTAGCTACATTTTAAAGGATAGAGAGGGGGCTGGTGTAGGGGAGAAAGTCTCCAAACACATACATTGAACTATACCAGTTGCCAGCATCAGAGAGACAGATTATTTTAATATAGATCCTTCAAGAAAGAAACATCAGTGCAAAAAAAAAAAAAAATGCATCTCCAAACAGCTGAGAGTAATGCAAGTGCAATAGTGCAGTTTTGAAAACAGAAGCTTTTACTGGAATGAAGAACCACAATTATAGGAAACAGATCTGTTTTTTTGGCAGCAAAAGAAGAGAGGTCAATTTTAAAGTGATGTTTGTCTTTGATTGCACCTGTAGACTCCCCATTTTCAGGATAAGGAGATGGCAGGTTTTTATTGCAGTGGCATAAAAACACTTTCAGACTACTGCTTTTGCCCATACTTACAGTCTTATCTATAGTTACTTGTGGGGGATATGCATTTAGTCTTGCAATGTGCTGCATTAATTTAACACCACATAAAATATGGATTTTATTGCAGCAAAGACAATAAATGCTGCAACTGCTGACTACATGCATTTAATCTCCCCTCTTCAGCTACCCCCTCTCACTTCGGACTCAGATACAAAATGCAAATCTAGGAATTCTGCCTATTTTGTTTCTGATAAATGCCAATCTGTCTTACTTATGGAGAGGCTTAGTGACCACTGACAGGTTCAAGGAATCTATCTTCTGCCTGTTATTTCTCTTGATATTGAACCTACAATGAACTCTGACTATAAATAAGTGCAGAGTGGATCCATTCATATGGAATACAAAGTAATGTTAGATGATGCTGGAGTTCATAGCAACAATATTCTCTTCAATTGATTTTTGAAATTAAGATGAACAAGTATGTGCATGACAAATTACACTCCATAATACATTTTCAGCGGTTGTTCAGAGTGAACGAATTCACAAACTCTAGCACCATGCCCCACTGTTGAGCATGATATGTAATTTATCTTTTTATATTACCTCTTTAGATATTTCTAGAATCCAATATACAATTTTATGCTTAGTAATTTTTATGTATTAAAGATAAATATTTGAAAATAACTGCTGAAGACAACTTAAAAGCAAACATTTTCTTCACCTGGGGAAAGAAAATAAGAGAGCTTGAGGGAGTTAGGAAAAGAGAGAGAGAGAGAAAGAGAGGGAGAGAGATGAAGTCTTCCTACCTTTTTTTTTTTTTTTAAATCGGCTTCTGGATAAATGGAAGTTGGTTCCAGCCAAAATAACCCCGGAGAAACTGTCACTATGTCCCCTTTTTGTTTGTTTTCGACTGCTATTTTCTATCACCGATTCTACTTCAATCTAACTCAAGCTTTCTCCCAGCATCACTTTTAACTCTGGACGGCAGGGAACTGAAGAAAACGGAGGGCGAGCTCTCTCTGATTGGCTTTCATTCAGTGCTTCTGATTAAGGGGAAAAAGAAAAAAAAAAAAAAAGGAAAAGAAAAGGAAGGAGGGGGAGAAAAAACCCTTCCTCGCTCTGAGAGAAAGGTTCTGCTGATAGAGCTGCAGCACTCGCCATGGGAAGGTTAGAGACTGGGGAAGTGCTGGCTTTCGCAAGCACACAGCGATTTGCAAGTGAATGCGAGGGGAGGGCGCATCCGAGAGGAGGGCTTTGGTTGAAAGGCGTCCCCTCCCCCGCAGGGCAGAAAGACTCTCTGTTTCCAGGCTAAGGTAATCAGCCCCATCTAATCCGGTTGTGGCCAAAACGCAATCTCAGGAACAGGACTGCACCTTGCAATTCTTTTTAAATAGCTACTTCTTCTTCTGACAAATATATTCCTGCACCATCCTTTCGCCAGATTCCCGAAATACATGAACCGAGTGCCAAGTCAAATTGCAGTCAGATCTGATGCGTTACCACAGTGATTTTTGTTGCGGTTTAAATTATTTATTTTTTTTTGTTTTCAGTGAACTTTCTTTCCTTGATCCTCCAAATACCTTGTTTCTATTGCTTACTGTCATAGCAGAGCATACCTTCCTTATTGTTTTGAAATGTCTGTGAGCCAGTGTTGTTTGCTCAGTCTTTCCTGCCTTGCATTTTTATATTTTATAGATAAGATATTTTAATCATAATGTAAATATGAAATTAATATATATAGACGTTGGGCTTGACACCATCTCATTTCCTTTTTTTTGCTTTTAACTTTTTTTTTTTCCCTCAGAAATGTGTCATGTCCAAATGTATGTGTGGGCAAATGATACATTGGGTGGTTCTATTCACTTACCCATCTAACTGTTCATCACCCTATTTATTTATCTCTGCATTATGTTGGAATCAACTAAAACATTACCAAAGGATGTCAGTATAGCTCCACAAAATAATGAACATCTTTATACTTTTCTGGCTACACGAAGATTCCTTTTTAGATAAATAAATTACATAAACATACTATAAAATAATATTCTATCAGATAATTGTAAAGTTAGAGAAGGAATTATGAAGATGATCTTGTCCAGCTATGACTTTTTTTTTTAATGGATAATACTGCTCAGAAATGTTAAATGACTTAAGGTCACAGAGCTACCTAGTGACAGAGGTAAAATGAGAACGAAAATTTATATCTTATATTTTTATAAACATGTTTATATGAAGATATAACATATAGACTTACATGTATTTATAATTCCAGTTTAGTACCGTTTCAGAGATATCATGCCGCCTCCTGGGCACATATCTGATTATGTTAACATCAGTGGTGCCTTGTACAGTCAGCATAACGGGAAAGGAAAGCAACTCCACTTGGGGAAGAAAAAGAGTGTAGGGATTCTAAGTTAGATTTCTTTTTTTTTTTTTTTTGTCTTTTTGCCTTTATGTAGAGCCGCACCCGCGGCATATGGAGGTTCTCAGGCTAGGGGTCTAACAGGAGCTGTAGCTGCCGGCCTTCACCACAGCCACAGCAACGCGGGATCCGAGCCGCGTCTGCAGCCTTCACCACAGCTCACGGCAACGCCGGATCCTTAACCCACTGAGCAAGGCCCGGGATCGAACCCGCAACCTCATGGTTCTTAGTCGGATTCGTTAACCACTGAGCCACGAAGGGAACTCCTAAGTTAGATTTCAAACATGTTTTAGTATACCACAAGGTTATTATATGACCAATGTTACCAGCTGTTTAATACTTTAAAATATCAAATGTTACCGCTCAACAAAATGACATTTAGAGCCAGAGGAACTTTTGAAACTCTTAATTTTACAGACGAAGGCATCTGAAAAATTGCGATGACCCTGCTAAAGTTTGTGATAACAGAGCAAGAATTCTTATACTTATCTCTAGATCACTTACCCATATCTTTTTTTTTTTTTTTTAACAGAGAACATTAACTTTAGAGTCAGGTAAAAATGAATATTCAGTTTTTTTTCTGTAATATATTTGTGTTCATATTATGCAAGTGTGTTCAATATAATACTGCATTTGCATATCAAAGTTGGTCATCAAGAGAAATGATAGAATCTCCTAGTCTATATAAAAATTATATCGTGTTTAATTAAATGCAACAGGTCAGGTGGACACTTGTATGATGGCCTGCTTATTAGATTAGCTATTTTTGTACATTTGTTGTTAGCTTCAGAATAATGGCTGCATAATATGTGTTGCTTATATTACATTTAACTTGGTCCAGTTGAGAAAGTAACCAAAGGCTGAGATCAGATGTTAAATGCTGTTTCATTAATGAAAATACATGTTGCAAAGATGTATTCCCAAAATTAATTTTTTTTACCAGATAGAAGTTTATTCTTCTCTTGCATAAATTTCTAAGTTGGTATGACTGGTGTGCTCTGTAGTCATCAGAAACTCGAATTGCTTTTCTCTTAATGTTCCACTAGTCTTAGGAATTGAACTCACACATGTGATGAAAGAGCAATCACCCCTACATCTGCTTCCTAGAAAGAGGGAAAATAAAAAAGGAAAGGATGCCCCTTCCATTGAAATCGTCCATGATTTCAGAATTGGATACAGATAGCAGCAGTACCACCATATCTATGTGTCATATAGCAACACATTTTTAACTTTGGGAGAAAAAATGTTTTTGTTTAAAATTAAAATTTTGTCATGGTATTAGAGAATGGTTTCCAGGCAAAGCAAATTTTGATAACATTTTAAAACTTTGAAGTATGAAACAATGGCAATGCCAGGGATTGTATTTTCCATTTTATGATCGGATAATGTATCCAATAAGCGATAAACCAAACATCCACGTATTTTAAAATTCAAGATATGTAGATACAGATATGAGAGAGAGAGAATTTGTACGAGTATGTTAAAATTTATTCCGCTTTTCTTAAAACCCTCCTTTGCAATCCTTCTGAATAAAAGCTTCAGTAGTAAAAATTAAAGAATAAACATTGGCTAAAAATTAAAACCTCTGATAATTTTTGTTTTATTAAGCATATCATTTTTTCAGTTCCTTCGTTTCACTCAATAAATGGTTTAACTTGGGGGTCTGCACGTTTCTCTATTTCTTTTGTTTTCTCTGAAAATCTCATATAACCTAGTCCCACAAATTAGGTAAAGCCTCTCTCTAGTCACCAATGTTAGGAAATGTTACCATAGGGAAAGCCACAAAAAGTAAGCCTGTATAAATGCAACAAAGGGGTCAGTGCCTCACAACAATTTCCCTTAATGTGAGGAAAATCCACATGACCATTATAAGCAAATAAAAGCTGATGAATATTTTAAAAATATATTTCCATACTTTTAAAACTAGATGTGAAATTGAACAGAAAATGCCTTACTACGACCATAAAACACTCAAGAAATTGAAGAGCATACTACCACAATAAGGGACCCTCTGCAGGCAGACTTCCTTCATTGCAAATTTTAGAGAAACAATTTGGTTAAAATCAATGAAATAAAACAATTTTCCATTCCATGTGGTATTATATATCTAAAAGTTGTCTTGCTGTTGTTAAACAATAAGCATCAATCCATAAGGGGTCACTTGCTAAACAGCTACATGCTTGTTTTAAAATAGTAGTTTCTCAGCCACACTTTTCAGGATTTCTTTTAATGGTATTAGAGATTGTATTCATTTTACTATAACAGGAAGTTCATAGTTCATTCATTCACCATAACAGGAAGTTATTTAAAGCCACTTCTCTTTCTATGGCTATGAAATGACAGCAGAGAATGTCTACACTGCTTCACTCTCCGCAAATACATGGGCAGACAAATAATTTGGCAAAGTTTTTTGACACAACATTTTTTCTAATTTCCTTAATGAACTCCAGAGACTAGAAATTAAAGTATATTCCCCTGGCAGTAAGTGGTCTGGGGGGGGTAAGGGTGATTCATATTCCTTTTTTCAAAGGCCCTCCTCATCTTCGAATTAGAAATTGAGTTAAATAAAGAGAAAGGACAGGTGAAAGGTGTTGATTTGGCCACCAGGGATAATAGCTGAAGCAGCATGGTTTTGTAGCCACCCTTCCCCGAGACAGGGCTGGCAGCTATTTGGACCACAGCAATGAGATTGTGGGGCTAGAGACTCCTCTCTATTCATGTTGTAAAATATACTATCCATCACTCAAAATGAAATAGTAATTAATTCATTTTGCCTGAAATTGCTAGAGTGGTTTGTTTTCTGCACTGACCTGTTAACTAAAACCTGTTTGTAACAATAACTTCTGTAACTAGTATTTAATCTTACCTCAACATTTCATAGATTATGTAATTTGGGAGTGGGACAAAGGGAAGCTTGAGCCAGGAAAAAATGAAAGTGTAAAATAGCCAGTTATGTTTCCAAAACTGTAATTATTTTGAAAAACAATCAAGACTTAATGAAATAATATGTGATTTTGAATTTATTTTGACCCTCCCTTCTCTTTATAAGCCACCATGTCCTGTATACTTCAGGTGTAAAGGTCAGGGCTGGGTTTTTTTCTTAGATCAAACCCGAATCACATTGCTTGATTTTTTTCCTACTATTTTTAATGTAGAATTTTTTGGTTACATATGAAAAGATTTACAAGTAAATTGAATCTTATCGTCTTAGCAAGACAGAAAAAAGAAGATTGAATAATTCTCATGTTGATTGAAAAGTAAATTCTTACTCAATCTGACTGCTTCCATCTAAATCTGAATAAGGATAGTTCCTTATTTTCAATTTTGAAACACTGCTGAAGTGAAAATAATCAGGACTGAATTTTCAGTTGTCTGGTTATGATTTAAATTTATGCCTGAGAAAGCGAATAAAAGAAAAATCTTTCAAATAAGAAAAAGCGCAAAACAATAAATCATAATTTTAATGTTTGCAATTGCATTTAATGAACAAAAATACAATCTTTTATGTTTACATTTTAAGTTGTATTGTTAATACTGAGACTAGGGCCGAGTGGTAAATTCAGCATTTTAATTAATATTATCACTCTGAGGTCATTCTAAGAATTCTTAAAGTCTCTTTAGGAAAAGGCAATTTTTTTAAAACAAATGGAAATCACAACTATTTCTTCGTTGTTAAAATATTTAATTCCTCCTCTTCCTTTCTTTCACCTATTATTTGTGAATAACCATTAGTTTGGTGATATTTTACCCTACTTGTAATCTATCAAATTGGCTTGTGAGCTTGATGGGTGTTGGCAGAAGACAGGAGACTCCTCAATCAGAGACAAAAGGCACAGGGAGCAGCATGGCCATCATATCTGTGTCAATTTTCTTTGTCCCCACATTACATTTGCCCATTGCCTAAGATGAGCAAGTGGACATTGCACATGCAGAGGCTTTTCATTATAGCTAAGGGACACCAAGCTCAGGGAGCCCCGCATTTTCTGTAATGGTCTGTGACCAAAACTGCCTGAACTCCAGCAGGAAATGTTATTTTTTCATTGTACAATACGCATATCCCTCTACTCTCATGGAGACAATAACTCATCATCAAAGGCTGTTTCTATATACATGTCTTTAAAAAGACAGTTTAAAGAAAAGGGATATTAGTATTAAACTGTGAGAGAAATATATGGAAAACTGTCTCCCAAAATTATTATTTATTGATCCAATGGAAAATGTCAGCTGGGAAATTCACCTACACCCAGCAAATGGTCACACTAGTATACAGGAAATTCTGCACGTGACTATTCTACCTATAGAATCAATTGTATGGCCCATGATAAAGACTCTGTTTGATTAAATTTTAATCAGCCTCCCCTGAACTCTTTTACAAGTAGGTCTGGATTTGGACTTTCTGTTTATCTCTGCATTGCCCAGTTATTAGCAAGAATCCTTTGGAATCAGTCAAAATTCTCATCCTCAATATCTAATCACCCTCAATTTTTAATCAAGTTCCTCATATGCCATCATCCTCCAGGTGATGTCTGATTACCCAGTTGGCCTTTGGAAGGAATACTGTGGGGTCAGTTGAGCCAGAATCCCTCCTGACCCCTGATGTTTCCTCTAAGTAATTTTCCATCCACTGACCCCGTCCTTCTCCTTGGCTATAATTCCCACTTAACCCTTGCTGTATTCAGAGGTGATCCCTACCTTTCTCCTCCACAGCAGACATCACTGCAGTGGTCCCTATACCCAACTTGATGGCTCACTTGAGTAAAGTCTTCCTTCTCAGACTTTAGAAAGTATCACTGGATATATTTTTTTCTGTGAAAACTTCCATTTGACAAATACGTACTAGGGATGTAATGTTCAACATGACAAATATAATTAACACTGTTGTATGCTATATATGAATGCTGTTAAGACAGTAAATCCTAAGAGTTCTCATCACAAGAAAAACACATTTTTTTTCTTTTTCTTTAATTTTGTACCTAAATGAGATAATGGAAGTTCATTAAACTTAATGTAGAGAGCCTTTCATTATGAATGTAAATCACATAATTGTGCTATACACCTTAAACTAAGGGCTGTATGTCAACTGTATCTCAGTAAAATCAGAGGAAAAAATAGTAATATTTTCCTTAAATGTCTAGAAAAATGGTTCACAAAATGAGGTCTATGGAACAACAATATTAGCATCACCTGGAACCTTGCTATAAATGCAGATTCTCATCTTCTTATACCTACTCTTTCAGGCACTATGGGGGTGGTCAGTGTTCAGTGTTTTCAAATGTCTCAAAGTGATTCTGAGCGCTGACATTTGAGAACCACTTGCCTACAGTTGCTTTAAAGCAATCTAGAAAAGAAAAACCATGATTTACAACTGACTCTTTATGCAATAATTTATTATCTTTAACACAAATATATTATTTGCAGAAGCACTGGAAAACACTGTGCTATTTAGGAAATTGTGGGGGAGAGCTAAAACCATGATTCTGGCTTAGTAAAAATTTAACCATCTAATGAGAAAGACAGGAATAAAGACAAGTGATACACAAAATAAATGAAAGAGAAGAAAAAATGGAATTCTGCCAAGTATGTGATGTATGTAGAGGTAGTTATTCTTGAGGTTTCAAAATATAGTATTACAACTCTGATAAATGTCAGCTTTGGTTTTAATTTCAGCAATTAACATACCAGGGAAGGATGGCAGTGAAAATGCCTAGAGATGATGCTCCATCCTGACAGCAAGTTGACTAAACAGAGTCGCACCAGAGTTGCAAAGAATACAAACCAGAAGGAAGAGGGGTCCTTAACTCCTTTCTTACAATCTCCAGTAACAATGGCAGTTTCTTCAAATACAAATGTTTGTTCTAGTTCCAGTCTGTTTTGTGTTTACACGCATCCCCATGTAACCCTTAATGTGAAAATACAGAAAAGAAAGCGGAAAGTGGAATGAAACAAAGGGAAGAAGTGAGGAGGAGGAGTTTCATACAGTCAGATTCCCAAAGTAAAGGAAACTGAAAATATCTCCTTCCTTATAGGCAGAGCTGGCTTTGTGAGTCTGTATCTCCTACAGTTACACAGGGACCTGTGCTTAGACTGAGCTCACTCTTGGCTAAATGCACTGTTAGTGCAGGCTTGAGTTTCTTTTTAAACAAGGGGTTCCGCATTTTCTTTTTGCACTGGGGCCCATGATTTTGTAGCTGAACAACTTATAATACTACTGCATTATGATGTCATTCATGGGCTGAAAAGTTCCCATTATAGGTGAGTGTTTGAACAGTAATCAGTGTTGACATTTAACAGGCAAACACATCGATAAATCTATTTGTCACTAACAAACAAGGACAATAAACTGTACCTGACTCTTGTTAAGCTGGGCTTGACTTTGTGACATTTTATCTCTAGTGTCAAGTCACTGGTATCAGTCAGCCCTCAATGGTATCAGTAGGTAAAATTTCATTCATCCATGCATTCAGTTATTCATTTTCCAGCTACTTACTGAGCTGCTACAATGTGTCATATACTTTGTTCATCACTAGAAACATGCTGATAATCAATAGCACACTTAATTCTTAACCATGCAAACCTCACTCTCTAGTAGGAGAAAAAATAATTACTTAACCTCACAAATTATTATATAACTTTTCACTGTCATAAGTGCTGTGAAAGAAGACACAATTCTGTTGTATTTTATAAGGGTCTTGACCTAACTGAGGGGGAGGTTAGCATGCGGGTCAGCGGAACTTCCTAGATGAGGTAAGGTTTGAGGTGGAATTGGAAACATGATGGAATACCCTTTACGCCAGTGACTTTTAGAAGACATCGTTTTGTATGCGGCCTAGTAACACTAAAATCATACCCTCCTAGCACCTAGTTGGCCAAACTAACTTTACTACCGCAGGTATCTATAAACTCCACAACAAAGGATTCCTAGTTTGTCAGACATATTATTCATATTTTTATATCCCTTTGTTGCCCTAAGAAAATCTTACTCATGCTAAAGGTCATTGGAATAGAGTACAATGTGCCAAAGGTTATATCTATGTAGCCTCTGAGGAAGTACTTTAGTCTTTGCCAGCTTTTCAATCACTTTTTAGCACCAGCAAAACAAATCAAAACAAAAGCAAAACAATATGCATTAAACCATTTGTTTTGTGTCAGACCATATTTTAGGAATGTCATGGGGGAAAAAAAAAATCTGCATTGGAACAATTCCTTTATATAGTGACAATGCCATTGTTTAATTTTATGGAAAGATTTATTCATTTTTGATATTGTAGTCCCTGCAGCAAAATATCTTTTGGTTGAAAGGATATTAAGTATTTAGATTTTTTTTTTAAGACACAATCTGATTCAGCCCACAGTTAGACTAAGAGCCAAAATAAACAGACTAAGAGTAGAAGTATTTTATTTTTAGATAAAAATTTATATTTCATAAATATCGCCATCTAACTGATAGAGCAATTATTCAGCTGGACACAAGATCTCAAGCTAAGTATATTTGCTTAACATTTTGCATTTCTTACCCTAACCCAACTAATGCAAATGATTTAATTTCTTCACAAAAAAATACAAAATCAAAAACAAATTTAGGTGATTTGTTAAAATTATTAGCAGTTAAATTACTGCTTAGTTTAAAATATTATATTTCTATTTAAGACACACAATAAATCAAAGCATAAGAATGATCATTTGTGAAATTCCTGAGTTAGTTTCTGTAAATACTGCTCTCGGAGTGGAAATTTTTAAAGTGTGTTTTGTCTCAACTTTATTTTTATTTATCATCATTCTAGTGTAGTCAAGGGTCTTTCTCTAAAGTTAATAATAAAATAATCAATATTAAGAAAAACAAAAGAACAACATCATTTAATGAAACAGTAGTGCTGAAACCAGCAGAAAGCATGCTCAGAACTTAGTAAAGCATAGATTCTTCTGTCTCGGTGCATAAAGAATTCAGCAAGTAGAGTGACAAGTAAGGAAAGAGCTTATTAACATAGGATGCTTGTGAGAAATACTGGCAGACAAGAGGAAGAGAGCTTAGTAGGCTACCATTTTATAACTGAAAGAAGAATGGGGAACGGGAGAAGACCACCTTCTTCTTCATACTTGAGTAGATGTCAAGCTTCCACCATCAGCTCTTCCTCCCTGTTGGGCAGGGAGTTTTCTTGTCCCTATCTGGTCAAACTGGGACTGCCATATAGCAATGAAAATGAGCAAACAGGCAGCAACATATATCAAAATGTGGTAAATCATCTCATGTTTCAGTATAATGTCACCTTTCCCTAGGTTTTTGCTTTTAGTGTGTGCAAAGAAGCATGTCCTAGGAATTACTTACTAACCTCACTGGACAGGATGTGGGTCTCACTACACCACTGTATTGTTTGGGGGCATGTATCATGCATCTATTGCATAGTTTTATTACTAAGCAAGCCTACTTTCTTGAGTGATCATTAATTTACAGGGGTCTCCCATACTTTTTTCTACTTATAATCCCCTAGTGGGATTAACTGTTTAATCACTTTGCACTTTGTTCCTATCAGTGTTGAACAAAGATTTAAGATGCAAAACTATTTGTGACTTTCAACATTAATTCATATCAAATACCATCATAACCCTAACACATTGAAAGTGTTTGTACAAACATAAGACTTACAGTATCATGGTCATCAAAGTATGCTTAAACCTTATTACTTTTTTATTTATCAAAAAGAATTCTTTCTTCTGTCTTAATCCTGAGCTGCCTTTCCCTCTCTCACAAACACCTCCCTTCATAAGTCTTCCAAATCTATTTAACTTTTTTGGAATAAGTTCATTATCACTGCAATATTAACCAATATATCTATTTCAGCTCCTACATCTTGTGCTGGGGTTGGGAGAGGACAGTAACAAAGGGAGAAAGCCTGACTGGAGAAGCATGTGAAGGGATCTAGAAGAAGGAAATAAATGAATTTGAATCAAAGCCAGAGATAGGGAGGCCTCCAAGCTTGACTTCATCACTAGAGAGTTCTTGTCCTGGCTTAGGACAGGTGGTTGTCACCACAACAGTGTGCTGTTTCCCCTCCTCAAAACCAGGATATAGGGGAGATTAGATTAAGATGGCTGAATAGAAGGACTGGAGCTCAACTTCTCTCCCAAAAAACAACAAAACTACAACCAAATGCCGAGCAACCTTCAAACAAATAGACTGTAAACTTCCAAAAAAGATATTCTACTCCAGAAGACAAAGAGGAGACCCCATCAAGAGGCAGAAGGGGTGATTATGCGATAGAAACAACCCAATAACTCCTAGGAGGGAAGCCCCAGAGCCTGGAAAGTAACTGTATCACAGAGACTCAGGTACAGGACTGAGAGTTCTGAGACCCACGTCAAATCACCATGCCTGGGGATTGGGCACAGGGAGAAAGAGCTCCTGAGGCATCTGGCATTAAGGCCAGTGGGGCTTGTGTGCAGGAGCTCCACAGGACTGGGGGAAACAGAGACCCCATTCTTGAAAGGCACACACAGAATTTCACGTGCACTGGGTCTCAGGGCAAAGCAAAGTCTCCATAGGAATCTGGGTGGAACCTGACTGCAATTCTTGGAGGATCTCCTGGGAAAACAGGGTTGACTGTAGCTTTTTGTGGGGAAAGGGCATTGGAGGTGAAGCTCTGGAGCATTCATCAGCCTGCATTTCCCTGGAGGTGGCCATTTCTGGGAAAATCTGGTCCCTCCCATCAGCACTGAGAAGCCCCAGGACAAACAATAATCCAGGTGGGATCACAGCCCCACCCATCAGTAAACAGGCTGCCTAAAGACCCCTCAGGCACACAGCCAGCCTCTAATCTCATCCAGAGACAAAGCCCCACCCATCAGAGGGATAGGAATCAACCCCACCTACCAGTGGGCAGGCATCAGTCCCTCCCATTGGGAAGCCTACAGCAAGCCCCCCCATACCAACTTTAGCCACAGGTGAGGCAAACACAAGAACTAAGAGAGGCTAAAACTCTGTTGTCTGCAAAAAGGTCACCACACCAAAAACCTATAAAAATTCAAAGACAGAAAACTATATCTCAGATAAGGTAGAAAGAGAAAGGCCCAGAAAAACAGCTCAGTGATGAGGAGATTATCAGCCTCCCAGAAAGAGACTTTAGACTGTTGATGCTGAAGATGATGCAAGACATTGCAAATAAACTGGAGGCAAAGATTGATAATTTACAGGAAACCCTGAGCAGAGAAATACAAGATGTAAAAATTAAACAAGAGATGCAAAATACAATAACTGAAATAAAAAAATCATTAGAAGCAGCCAACAGTAGAATACAGGAGGCAGAAGAACGAATCAGCAAGGTGGAGGACAGATCACTGGAAATCACTAATGAGGAAGAGAAAAGAGATAAAAGATTGAAACAAAGTGCGGAGAGTCTCAGAGAACTCTGGGATAATGTTAAATGCACCAACATCCGTATTATAGGGGTGCCAGAGGGAGAAGAGAGAGAGAAGGGGACAGAAAAAATATTCGAAGAGATAACAGCTGAAAACTTCCCTAATATGGGAAAGGAACCACTCACTCAAATCCAGGAAGCGCAACTGGTACCAAATAAAATAAACCCAAGGAGGAACACCCCGAGACACATATTAATTAAAATGACTAAAATTAAAGACAGAGAAAATATTGAAAGCACCTAGGGAAAAGAAAAAATTGGCATATAAGGGAACCCCAATAAAGTTATCAGCAGATTTTTCAGCTGAAACTCTGCAGGCCAGAAGGGAGTGGTATGATATACTTAACGTGATGAAAGGAAAAAACTTCCAACTAAGATTACTTTACCCAGCAAGTCGCATTCAGATTTGAAGGAGAGATCAAAACCTTTGCAGATAAGCAAAAGTTAAGAGATTTCTGCAACACTAAACCAGCTTTACAACAAATCCTAAAGGAACTTCTCTAGGCAGAAAAGAAAAGGCCACAGCCAGAAACAAAAACACCACAAATGACAAGCCTCACCAGTAAAGGCATATATACAGTAAAGATACTAAGTCATCCATACACAATTATACTACCCATATCAGAAATTTTGAGAAGAGAGCACAATTGCAGGGCACTGGAGATGCACTTGCAATTAAGAAACCAACAACTGAAAACAATCTCTATATATAGACTCCTATATCAAAACTTCAGGGTAACTGCAAACCAAAAATCTACAATTGATACACACACAAGTAAGAAAAATCAACTCAAATGCAACATTAAATACAGTCATCTTGTGAGTGGAGACAAGAGAATAAGGGAAGAAAAAAGAGCAACAAAAACCCCAGACAGCTAATACAATGGCAGTAAGAACATACATATCAATAATTACCTTAAATGTTAGTGGACTGAATGCCCCAACCAAAAGATATAGGCTACCTGAATGGATACAAAAACAAGTCCCATATATATAGTCTTCAAGGGAAACACTTCACTTAGTAGACAAAAAGAAATCATAAAGATCAGAGGAGAAATCAATGAAATAGAAATGAAGAAAACCATAGAAAAGATCAATGAAACTAAAAGCTGGTTCTTTGAAAAGATCAACAAAATTGATAAATCCTTAGCCAGACTTATCAAGAAAAAAAGAGAGAGGACATAAATCAATGAAATTAGAAATGAAAACGGAGAAGTAACAACAGACATCACAGAAATACAAAGGATCATAAGAGACTACTATATGCAACTATATGGCAATAAAATGGAAATCCTAGAAGAAATGGACAAATTCTTAGATAAGTACAATCTTCCAAGACTAAACCAAGATGAAATAGAAAATATGAATAGACAAATCACAAGTTCTGAAATTGAAACTGTGATTAAAAAACTTCTAACAAACAAAAGTCCAGGACCAGATAGCTTCACAGGTGAATTCTATCAAACATTTAGAAGAGCTAACACCTATCCTTCTGAAACTCTTCCAAAAAACTGCAGAGGAAGGGACACTCCCAAACTCATTCTGAGGCAACCATAACCCTGACACCAAAGCCAGACAAAGATAACACAAAAAAAGAAAATTACAGGCCAATCTCACTGATGAACATAGATGCAAAAATCCTCAACAAAGTAGTAGCCAACCGAATCCAACAATACATTTAAAGGGTTGTACATCATGAGCAAGCGGGATTTATACCAGGGATGCAAGGATTCTTCAATATCCATGAATCAATCAGTGTGGTATACCATGTTAACAAACTGAAGAATAAAAACCATATGATCCTCTCCATAGATGCAGAAAAAGCCTTTGACAAAATCCAACACCCATTTCTAATAAAAACCCTTCAGAAAGTGGGCATAAGGGGAACCTACCTCAACATAATAAAGGCCATCTATGACAAACCCAGAGCTCACATCATTCTCAATGCTGAAAAGCTGAACGAATTCCCGCTGAGATCAGGAAGAAGACAGGGATGTCCACTCTTGCCACTACTATTCAACATAGTTTTGGAAGTCCTAGCCACAGCAATCAGAGAAATAAAAGAAATAAAAGGAATCCAAATTGGAAAACAAGAAGTAAAACTATCACTACTTGCAGATGACATGATACTATACCTAGCCAATCCTAAAGACTCTACGAGAAAACTGTTAGAGCTCATCAATGAATTTGGCAAAGTCGCAGGATACAAAATTAATACACAGAAATCAAATGCATTTCTATATACCAACAATGAAAGATCAGAAAGAGATATTAGGGAAGCAATCCCGTTTACCATCGCATCAAAATGAATCAAATACTTAGGAATAAACCTACCTAAAGAGACAAAAGACCTGTACTCTGAAAACTATAAGACCCTGATGAAAGAAATCAAAGATGACATGAACAGATGGAAAGACATACCATGCTCTTGGATCGGAAGAGTCGATATTATCAAAATGACTGTACTGCCCAAGGCAATCTACAGATTCAATGCAATCCCTATCAAATTACCAAGGACCTTTTTCACAGAACTAGAACAAAATATTTTAAAGTTTGTTTGGAAGCACAAAAAATCCAGAATAGCCAAAGCCATCCTGAAAAAGAAAAATGGAGCTGGAGGAATCAGGCTTGCTGACTTCAGACTCTACTACAAAGCTACAGTCATCAAAACCATATGGTTCTGGCACAAAGACAGAGATATAGATCAGTGGAACAGGATAGAAAGCCCACAATTAAACCCACACATCTATAGTCAACTAACAAAGGTGGCAAGGATATACATTGGAGAAAAGACATTCTCTTCAATAAGTGGTGCTGGGTAAACTGGACAGCCACATATAAAAAAATGAAACTAGAACACTTCCTAACACCATGCACAAAAATAAACTCAAAATGGATTAAAGATCTAGATAGAAGACCAGATACTCTAAAACTCTTAGAGGAAAACATAGGCCAAACACTCTCTGACATAAATGATACCAACATCTTCTCAGATCCATCTGTCAGAGTAAGGAAAATAAAAAGAGAAATAAACAAATAGGACTTAATTAAACTTCAAAGTTTCTTCACAGCAAAGGAAACCCTAAACAAAATAAAAAGACAGCCCACAGAATGGGAGAAAATATTTGCAAATGAGTCAACTGACAAGGGATTAATCTCCAAAATTTACAAACAGCTCCTACAGCTCAATATCAAAAAAGCAAACAACCCCATCAAAAAATGGGTGGAGGATCTAGGCAGTCAATTCTCCAAAGACAATATGCAGATGGCCAAAAGCACATGAAAAGATGTTCAACATCGCTCAGTTATTAGAGAAATGCAAATCAAAACCACTATGAGGTACCACCTTACACCAGCCAGAATGGCCATCATCAAAAAGTCTACAAACAATAAATGCTGGAGAGGGTGTGGAGAAAAAGGATTCCCACTACACTGTTGGTGGGAATGCAAATTGGTGTAGCCACTGTGGAAAACAGTATGGAGATTCCTTTGAAAACTAAAAATAGAATTATCATTTGATCCAGCAATCACACTCCTGGGCATCTATCCAGAGGAAACCATGACTCAAAAAGACACATGTACTCCAGTGTTCATTGCAGCACTCTATGCAATAGCCTGGTCATGGAAACAATCTAAATGACCATTGACAGAGGAGTGGATAGGGAAGATATGGTACATATACACAATGGAATGTTACTCAGCCATGAAAAGGAACGAAATAACATTTATAGCAACATAGATGGACCTAGAAATTATCATGCAAAGTGAAACCTGTCAGACAATTAGACAGCAACATCCAATGCTACCGCTTACATGTGGAAACTAAAAGGACACAATGAGCTTTGCAGAACAGACAATGACTCACAGACTTTGGAAAATCTTTGGTTTCCAAATAAGACAATCTGGGGGGTGGGGGGGGATGAACTGAGGGTTTGGGATGGAAATGCTATCAAATTGAGTTGTGACGATTTTTATACACCTAAAATTGTAATAAAATTCATTAAGCAATGGGAAAAAAAAAAGCAGATCCTGAAAAAAAAAACACATTTAACATCCTTGCAAACAAAAAAAAAAACAAAGAAACAGGATTTAGGATAAAGTGAACTGTGCTAAAATAAGGGCATAATGCTAGCATTTAAACTTAAAACTCTATATACATTCTCAAGTATCTTTGTCTTTTTCTCTCTGATAAATCTTTAATTGATTTTCTTTCCTTGTTATTATTAAGGAAGAAAATGACACGTGAATAGAAGACACTAAGAAAATTATGAAAGTGATAACCACATGTAGTTCAGAAAGTTTAACTCTTTATTGTATTAGCAGTATTGACACAGATGGGTGAACTGTATATAATATGTGGATATATTTAACACAATATACAGTCAGATATAAATGGCTGTATCATAAAGGAACATATACTCCAGATATTACTCAAGCTTTGAAAATCTTCTCAAGATATTACCTTTTATCTTTTGTGTTCTTCTTGTTAGCTTACAACCTACACTGAAAGTAAGATTGCACGTGCCTATTTTGAAGCCAATAGAAATAAATACGTAGATTTTATTTATATGCAATTCTTCAAAAATAAAATATAACCAAAAATTCAGTGATAACAATCGGGATAGATTTATGACTATAGCCAAAGGGAATAAATTCAGATGATAATTATTTTATGCGTGTTAATGCTTTTCAGTGAGAAGACATTGAGGTGCAATACTCTTAGTATGAAATGTTTAGACTTCATCATTGGTTTTCTCCAGTGACCCTACCACTTATTCACTTCTACTTTGATATCTTTAATGTACCATTTAGCTTAGTAATTAATAGCCTATTGTGTGTTTTGTTTTTCTTACAAAATAAAAGTGTCATCTGATTACAAACTTTCAATAGGAGATTTGACATTATTCCATATTTAACCTACCATTCCTTGGATGGGCATGGGAGAAGTGATGGTTAGCAGACAGACTGCTATAATGAAAACACATGACATATTTTTTCACTAATCCTGCAAATTCTATTTTTACATTCAAATTAAATCACAAATTTTTTTATTAATATCTCAATTTTCATATCAAATCTACTACTCCTGCTTATACATATCTATTTTATTTATTAAATGTATCTGATTTATTTGTTCATTGAACAAATATTTACTTAATGCCTCCAATATCCCAAGAACTATTCTAGGGCTTGGAGATAGACCAGTAAAGAAAATAAAGTTGTATTTATTCAGCTAAGGGGGAAAGAAAGTAAGCAAGTAAACAAGCATAGAATAATAGAAAGATGATAACACTATAGGTAAAAATAAATGGGATAAGTAGGTGTGGTAAACAGAAGACTGGTGCCCAGAGATGCCCATAATTTAAAACCTGTGAATATGTTCCTTTATATTGTAAAAGGAACTCTGCAGATGCGATTAGGCTAAAGACCTTGAGATGAATAGTTTATCCTACATGATTCTGGCAGACGCAATGTAATTACTTTGAGCCTTTAAAAGCAGAGAATATTTCTCAGCTCAAAAACTAATGGAAAACATAAAAGAACCATTGAGATTGCAATCTGAGTAGATGGATGAGCCAAGGAATGAGGTCAGTCTCTGAAAGCTAGAAAACACAAGAGAACAAATTCTCTCCTAAAGAGAAAGAAACACAAACCTTACTAACACCTTGATATTAGTCTAGCAGGCCCCATGAATGATGACCTGTAAGATAATAACCTTAATATAATAAATCTGTGTTGATAATAACCTTAATATAATATAACTGAACTGTAAGATAATAACCTTAATATAATAAATCTGTGTTAAGTCACCAAATGTGAGATACTTTGTTCTAGGAGTGGTAGGAAATTAACACAGGAAATCAAGAGAGACTGGTAAGAATGAGACTTTTTGCATAACACTATTAGAGTTGGAGTCTTTGATGATGTGATGATGATGGTGATCGATGATAACTGAGCAAAACAGAATGAAGTGAGGAAGCCAGCAATCTGAGGTAGGGAATAAATTCAGGCAGAGGCAATAGGAAGTACAAATACCCTGAGGCATATATGCTGAGTTGTTTGAAGAAGAACAAGGAGACCATCAGGACCGAAAAACAGTAAATCAAAGTAGAGAATCCTGTGAAGAGATGAGTGCTGGTGTCAAGGAGTAAGGCTTGCTAGGGACGATTACATCATGGCATTTTATTCTAACTGAGATAGGGGCCTCTTGCAGGTTGGGGGCAGAGGAAAAACATCACATGATTCAGATTTAAAATGGGCCCTTTTGATCACTCCATGGAGAACAGACTGTGGACAGGGGAAGAATAGAACTAGTCAAGCTAAAAGACCAGCAAGAGATTTGTTCAAGTAGAAGATGATGACCTTATAGAGGACTAGCTACATTTTGTATCTATTATAGAGATGAGTATAATAGGATATACTGCTGAATCACATATTAGTGTTAGGAAAAATAAAATAAGGATGACTCCAGCTGCAAAATAGTGCTGCCATGCTGAAATGAGAACTGAGGAAAAATAGGTTTGGGGTCAACCAAAAATATGTGCAAATGTCTGTTTTGCGATTTTTAAGCACTTCTTTCCCACACCTCACATATGTTGCGTATATCTTTTACTCTACCATCAACATCACACATAACTACTACTGTTTTCATTAATTTAAAACTTTCAGAATAAATAATATTTTAGAAGAGACCATCAGTGTTTTCATGCTTGGATGTACCACTTCTGTGCTGCTTACCTGGAAGTTCATAGCTTCAAAGTTTTATGCTTACCTGTCTTTCTAACCACTCTGAAAATTACATATTTTTTACTTGAGTAGTTTCCAGTCAAAGCTTTTTTATATAAAACCTAATTTGAAAATCTAAATAAGAATGATATTTTGAAGGTATATGCAAATTCATTGAGATGAAATTTCATAATTACCAAGTTCTGCTCTGTCATTTCCTTAGCCATGGCAATGGGTTCCCAGGTGACAGGATGTGGAAATGAGCACTTTAGGCCTATTAGGTGATAGGTTTCAAACATTTAAAATAACTACTATAATTTTTATTAACTCAAAAACGTTGCATTATATATTACAAAAATGTTGTTCTAGAAATGGGAGGTGTAGGTTTGTATATTTCACATTAAACAGTGAATTTGTACCCAAACAGAACCATATGGGGCCTTTTGGGGGCAGGCCCTTTTCCCCTATCCTATGCTTTAGATCCTTTCTGAAGTATAATATATATCTTATTGGAGGTTGAGAGGAACATGACCTGACCTCTGTGGACAGCTGCAAGAACAAAGGGTTTTTTCATCAAGAAGTCTGCAACAACCAACAATGCCCCTCCCTCCTTTTTCCTTTAAAAATGTTTTGCAATTTTGGTTTGGGGAATTTGTGGTATTTTGCAGGCATAAGCCACTGCCTCCTTGCATAGCCATACAATAAACCTTCCTCTGCTCCAAACTCCAACAATTCGCTTTGGTCTCACTCTGGGTCAGGCACAAGGACTTGCACTAACAAGTTAATCAGAATAAAATCAAAAGTAATATGTATTTAATTAAAACCTTACAATAACTGCTATCGTGTTGGAAAGTAGATCTTCAATACTAAGATTTTCCCAGGACATTTAGTACACACACACACACACACACACACACACACACACACACACATATATGAATTTAAAAATTGTACATAAAAATAGTTATTTTAATGTAACTGAAATGTGTATCTCTCTTACTATTTATAGCAAAGTATTTTAAAATATTTTTTGATCAACATAAACAAAACACACATTAAATCATCGCTTGAAAAAATAATTTTAATGACCAGTAATGAAATTATTTTGGTTACGTATTTTGCAGATTATCATTAAATATCTGAAGTATTAACAAGACTTTAGAAATTCTTAAAGAAAAAAAAAATCCTTCCCTGCCTGGGCATGTGAGCCTTCTGCAGGCTAATTTGTGTTCCTACAGGATTCATCGTGTTAAATACCTGACCTTTGGTGCTGTCATGTAAGCATATACATCTGGGTGAATTCTTATAAGTACATTGTGTGAAGAGAACCACATAGACGGAAAAAAATTATATTTAATTAAAGATTACACAGTTTGTAATAAATATTAGAACCAGATAATCATGACCTGAATTAATAACATAATAAAATATTTTCACCAACTTCAGTAAGATTACACAGTTTGTAATAAATATTAGTACCAGATAATCATGACCTGAATTAATAATATAATAAAATATTTTCACCAATTTCAGTCTAAACATAAAAATGTAATTTATACCAAAAATAATACCTCATTCTGCCTCACAATAAAACATGGCTCTTCTACAAAATTCCTAATTTTAAAAATAATAGAACTGACATGCCCATTGTGGTTCAGTGGAAAAGAACATGACTAGTACCCATGAGGATGCAGGTTCAATCCCTGGCCTTGTTCACTGGGTTAAGGGTCCAGTGTTGCCTTGAGCTGTGTGTAGGTTGCAGACACAGCTTAGATCCAGCATTGCTATGGCTGTGGCACAGACCGGCAGCTCTAGCTCTGATTTGACCCCTAGCCTGGGAACTTCATATGCTGCACCTGTGGCCCTAAAAAGCAAACAAACCAAAAAAAAAAAAAAATCAAATTAAATTATTATTCTGCTAATTTACTGAAATCATCTAAAAATATACCAACCCAGAATACCTTCTGTTACCCTCATTGTTTTTTTCAAAAATTAATGTGTAATGTGGTCAACAGCCATGAAAGGGAGACCATAATTTTCTCTGTGTTAAGATCATTTTAACCAACAGGGTTTTGATGTATGTTTGTTTGTCTTTTCATGCAGATAAAATTTAGTAATCTTAAAATTAAAATGTTCAGTTATATTTTCCAAGATTTAATTAATGATTGTTCTGTATTGGTCTTTTCTTCCAACCAAATTGAATTATGAAGTAATTAATTTTAATTTATTCCACACACTTGTTATGAAGCCTTTAGTTAAATCACCAGTTTTTAATCTTAGTATTTGTCACTTTAATTCAACAAAATTTTTCTGATGTCTTTTGAGAAAGGACTACTTGTGTTATTTAAATGTTCTCTGATATCATACATGGTTACCTTTTCTCCTCACTTTTACTGTATGACTACATTAAGTGACCTCCTTTGCAACATATTGATTGCTAACTCTAAATCATAAAATCTTAGGTTGATTTGGAACCTTGAGAATAAGTCTCTCCAAAATCATTTAAGAGTTGAGTATTTGGAGTCAGAAAAATATTAATTCTTGATCTCTATTGAAATACTGATTTTTTTTTTAAGAAAAATCATGACCTGTCAAACAACAGGATGCATAAGCATTTACTTATTCTTGTGTATGTTATCACAGATTTAGAAGCACACTGAATCACGTGTCCTTTGGGGTTTAACGTACCTTGCAATTCAGGGTTGTACATTTGCAGTAGAGGATTAAATCTTCAAGAACGTGTGTGTGTGTGCAAATAATGCACACTTATGTGGAGTCTGTTGAATGATACTTCTCATCAACTCCCTTTGTAGACTGCAGTCTAGTGATCTCTTTGCACACTTCCATTTATATAGTCTTACCTCATTCTCAAAATCTAAGAAAGTAAATATTCACATTTTCAAGCTCACTTTCCAAGGTTAGGGTACCATACTATGGCTGATGGATGGAATTAACAGGACAGTGGAAATCAAACCAGTGACCCTGGCTGTTTTGTTTTGATTTACTATGACCTCACCGATTGAAAAACCGGTTTTTATGGACTATGCAGAATTATTGTGGCTTTGTAGGCTGTAACTTATTTGACAAAGGTTAAGGCACATGGGTCAATGTAGACTAGAAAGAGGCTTTCATCATAATAATTTTCCCTTGAAATAGAGTTTTGAAATATTTTTGGTACAGGGTATGCTTCAAATCCTTAAAGAAATTTTTATCTTTTTATCTACAAAAACTACAATAGAGCACAGAATAATAGGCCAATAAAGAAAAAAAATATATATACAGTTTTAGCTTAAGGTAACATTTCTTTTTTTCTCAGAAAGACAAACACAAAAACATTACAACAACAAAAGCAAGTAAAGAGCTTAAGAGGCTAGTGGCTTTTATTTTTCATATATAAACTGGAAAGCAGCGCTGAGGGTATTTGACTCCAGTTTCTTTACTTTCTCCGCTTCCCTAAGAAACCTCATACAAATCTACGTTCTAAAAGTTTCTAATGTGTTGGACTGAAGGAAGGTAGGAGCTATAATGAAGACCTATGGGAGATGATTAGTTCAAGCTTCAGAAGCTTGGGGATGTTTGTTTTTGTTTGTTTATTTTGCCTGTGTTTCAGCTTTTAAAATCTACACAGTGGTGGTTCCCGTCGTGGCGCAGTGGTTAACGAATCCGACTAGGAACCATGAGGTTGCGGGTTCGATCCCTGCCCTTGCTCAGTGGGTTAACGATCCGGCGTTGCCGTGAGCTGTGGTGTAGGTTGCAGACGCGGCTCGGATCCTGCGTTGCTGTGGCTGCGGCGAAGGCCGGTGGCCACAGCTCCGATTAGACCCCTAGCCT
>PVHT020000009.1:1759168-1889810 GCA_004024745.2 Catagonus wagneri
TAAATAAATAAAATCTACACAGTAAAGAATTAAAGAGACTTCCATGAAACTATTATTCACTACCATATTCTTATAGCAAGCATAGAGTTATTTCTAGATATTTTGTACTCAATATTATTATCATAATAAAAGTATTACTCATTTTCTGAAGGGTTAATATTAATAAAATTTTAAAATAATTTGTTCTCAATAAAATTTTAACAAAGGCAATTTGGAAAATGTTCCATATGCATGCCCTCAGGAAAAATTTCTTCTGAGATAATTCCTTCCAAATAGTGTTTCATTTATAGAACATTACATGGAAAAACTCTACTATAAATTGATCACCATCTGACTACATTTTATATTTTTTCTCTCATTTACATTTTCATTACTGGTCAATTATAAATGTGAAACAGCCAAACAACCACTTACTCACTCAATGACACTTTTAGGGGACAGAAAAGAATATATAAAATAACACCGTACGTAGAAAGTGTTATGCTATATAAAGCTATTTTTTACTGCTTTAAAATATACCAGCTTTTATATTTGGGACTGTATCAACAAAAGAACACAACAACTACCTGAAATTTTTAAAAAGCAGTCAACCCCTTTTTTTCCTCAAAAATGTTAAATAGTATTTTTAACAGTTTCTGAAAAAACTCCACTAGGTTTTAGTCCTGAGTTACACAAATTTTGATTTAATATGGACACCGACTAGGTCTACCTGGTGGAATAAGCATGCTTTCATTTAGAAAGGCCTATTCTGAATGAAACATTCATATGTGTCTTTGGTGCTTAATTGATAATGCTTGAACTGAGATGTGTTTCTTTGGGAGATAAGATATCAGTCTCAGTATGTGTGGAAAGCTAAGTATGTTATAGAGCCCTGTAATTTCTTCATGTCCCTTTTTTTCTTTTATGTTGGGATCAGTGATGGTGATATAATGGTGGTGATTAGAGTTTATTTTGTCGATAGGAAAACAGGTAAAATGTTTCATCACATTACCTTACATTAGAGAATATGTGAAATAGTCCTTGTGTTAGCTTTAGGGTTCTGTCACTCAGTGGCTGTGTGACACTGTGCAAGTGACTTAAACACCCTCTATCTACATTTCCTCATCTGTAAGAGGTAGGGAAAACCATCCCTATGTATTTGGTATTATTTCAGCAATGCTAATATTTTAAAAACACAACAGCTGCTACGGAAAATAGTACGGAAGTTTCTCAAAAAATTAAAAGTAGAACTACCATATGAGAGAACAATCCCACTTCAGGGTATATGTTCAAAAGGATGGAAATCAGGACAGCAAAAGGTATTAGCATCCCCACATTCATTGCATCACTATGCACAATAGCCAAGATATGGAAACAACCTAAACGTCCATCAACAGACCAATGGATACACAAGAAAAAAAGTGGACTATACATACCATGGAATATTATTCTGACTTAAAAAAGAAGGAAATTCTGCAATATGTACCAACATAGATGAACCTGGAGGATGCCATGCTAAGTGAAACAAGACAGTCACAGAAAGACAAGTACTTAGAATAGTCAAAATCATAGAAATGCTTGTAGAATGGTGGTTGCCAGAGGCTAAGGAAGAAGGAAATGGGGGATTTTCTAATTAACAGGCATAAAGTCTGTTATGCTGGATGAATAAGCTCTAGAGATCTGCTGTATGGCACTGTACCTATAGTCAACAATAGTGTATCATACACTTAAAACTTTAAGAGTGGAGATCTCATGTAAAGTGTTCTTCCCACATTAAAATAACACTTAAAAAATTATAACAGCCTGACAACATATTTGAAATCATTAAATTTTTATGGAAATGAGCCAGGTAATCTTTCTTATTAGAGCAAAACAGGTTTGCATTCATAATATGCTTGCTAATCTTGATCCATCTTCCTAAAAATCAACTGCTTAAATGGACTACAGAAAAACCTTTCCAGTATTTTGACTTACTTTAAAATAATTTCATGCTCATTTTAAAAAAATCTTTGAGGATAAAAGCTTGTACATTATTACCTTTGAAAACAAATATTTTTATTTCTGATTCCAAAAATCACTACATGAGTATTAGCCATCAGTAAATCAAACATAACTTTAATCTTTGAAAATGAGTTATTAGTATTTTAAAAGGATTTTTAGATCTTCTTCATTTTATGGAGGATAGGTAAAGCTATTTAAAGTATTTCATTTAAATAAATTCAAATATTTAATTAAAGGACATATAACCATAACACTTTTTTTCTTAGATTTCTCAAAAGCCCTTAAATACCATGATACATTATTTAGACTTAAAAATACTATTATCGTGTATATTTCCTTGAAAAAGAATTTTACATATTTACTATGTATTCAGCTTATGTTTATATGCCAATATGGCTAAATATAATATTTTTAATAGTAATGCACTTCCTTCAAGAGGGGGAGTTAATTTTCTTGGAAGGTTATCATTGTAATCTAACTCAGACAGGCTTCTAATCTAGTAATTCACCTGGGAAATAGGTCTTAAAAAGTTGAGCATGAGCTAAATTGTACAGGGAAAATAAAGTAGGCAGGAACTCCCATTTAAAACTCTTTGTAGGAAGACTCGCTAGACTGAGCTGGTATGCAGTTGGTATCTAATGAGAATTTAGGTGGGAAATACTCTCTTGTGTAGCAAAACTCCATTCCCAGATACCCAACAATATCAACATTTTTTGTAATGACGTGTAGAGTGGGTTGCATTTAGGAAAATGATGATGTACACTCCAGTGTTGCCTTAAAACACAAACAGAGTTTCTTCCAGTGAGGATAGCCATATCCACTCTGTGTGTGTGTGTGTGTGTGTGTGTGTGTGTATGTGCGTGCGTATGTATTCCATGCAATTCAAAGTCAGAGTGCATTTATAAAATACAAAATAATTTATCAACAACTCTATGCTTTTATAGATATGTATTAAAACAAAAATAAACCTACAGTTCACAGAAATATTCTTAAATTACTTTTTTCTCTCTCATCCACGAACGTCCCTTATAATCTGTAGCTGCTGTTCCTATACGCCCTTAATTGCCCTCTTACTCCACACTTTCCAAAACTGCCTTTCTTATTCTATAGCTAAGTGTATTGCTAATTCATTTTCCCTTTCTTTTTCCTTCTTCATTATGTAAATTGCATGTATCTTTTTACTTAAACTAGGGCCATGCCACATTAAGGAAAAAAAAAAAAGGGATTCATGTATTTGTCTATCCTAGTGGTTAGCAGTTTTAGGAACACATACACCCAGAGAAGGAAGCAAATAACATTATTTTCTTTTGATCACGTTAGCAGCCTAGAAGTCTCTCACAGCATAATGGACCAGGAAAATAAGAGATTCTTCGATACCACACATCATGGCCATTTCAGTCTTCAGCCTCCTGCCTGTTCATGCTTAGCAACTTGTACTTTTGGAGTTCTTGTCTACAAAAGATCCACTCAAGCCTACGAAGCATAGTTAAATTGTTAAAAATATGGATCTGGTGGCCAAAGTTCTGGAGTCCAAATATTTGCTCTGCGTTAACTTGCTATGAGATGCTAGGTAAGCCATTCATCTTTCTGGCAACATATTTTCCTCACCTATAAAATGGGAGAGCATAATGGTCCCTATTCATAGTTTTGTTTTGAAAATTAAAAGTTAATTTATACTCAGAATAAGGTAATTAGTTGAAACAAAGCAAAAATATGTAAATCCTTTTGCATCATACACAAAATGTGTAAATTGCCTGTATACAGAACCAAAGATTAAAACTCAGCTTATGTGTATTGAAATTTAAGTATTTATAACATTTCCTGTTTTCTCCTAGGATCAATATCATCTATTTTTTTTCTTCTTTTCGAATGAAACTGTAGTAATCTATTATCCAAGGAATAACGACAAAAGAAAAAAATGGTTCTTTATTTACATTGTTTCCCACTTAAGCCATAGTATAATATAGCAATCTTCAATAACCTAACTGATAAAAATCATATCTGGCACCATCATCACTATCATTGTTGCCATTATTCTACTTAGAAAAATCCACTAAGCTATTTATTTAAGCATTTATATTCAGTAACAAAATATACCCTTTTTTTCTTTAAAAGGAAACTAAAGAACAAGTTTCTATATTTAATAACTTCAAATTAAAATGTGTTCTAGCTATATCAATTATCCCCTGCATATTTTTAGCAGTTAAAAATGCCATTGATCAAAATCTAGTATATATCCCTGAAGTTTTCACTTAGTTATATTCTGAATCCTTGCAAATTTCTATGTTGGTTTAGAATTTCACGGAACTAAAGGTGCACTAATCCAAAAAAACATAACTTTGCCGTCTCATTTCAATAAGCACAAACATGACTATGAAAATCTGTTTCATCGTTTCATAATTGTCAAGATATGACCTACAAATTTTTATAGATTTGTTTTCACCTAAAAAAGATCAATAAGAAGACTGTAATTAACAGAGAGTTATGGCAAAATGTAGGAGGATATTATGACAACATAAGTAAATCAATTGAATGTTTTAAACTTCTCTTCTAAATCATAAGCTAAATCTAACATGTTATTTCTGCAAATTTTTTCACACTTTTCACACTTTTCAGATGCTGGGTAAGCCAGCGTCTAGGGATAAAACATATCATATATAAGTTCAATTATAATTGTAATCTAAATAAAGCACCACTCCATTTTCTCTGACTTTAATTGTTATTGTTAGAGTTTACAATTTAAATGGTATACATAATAATTAGTTATTTTTTTATTTAATGATTTTTATTTTCTTCCATTATAGATGATTTACAGTGATCTGTCAATTTTCTACTCTATAGTAAGGTGACCCAGTTACACATACATGTATACATTCTTTTTTCTCACATTATTATGCTCTATCATAAGTGACTAGATATAGTTCCCAGTGCTATAAAGGAGAAAATCATTGCTTACCCATTCCATTGGCAATAGTTTGCAAATCCCAAATTTCTAGCCCATCCCACTCCCTCCCCCTCCCCCTTGGCAACCACAATTCTGTTCTCCATGTCCATGATTTTCTTTTCTATGGAAAGCTTCATTTGTACTGTATATTAGATTCCAGATATAAGTGATTTCATATGGTATTTGTCGTTCTCTTTCTTACTCACTTCACTTAGTATGAGAGTCTCTAGTTCCATCCATGTTGTTCCAAATGACATTGTTTTGTTTTGTTTTTTACATCTGAGTGGTATTCCATTTTGTATTTATACCACATCTTCTAAATCCATTCATCTGTTGATGGACATTTAGGTTGTTGCCACGTATTGGCTGTCGTGAATAGTGCTGCAATGAACACAACAGTGCATGTTTGTTTTCCAAGGAAAGTTTTGCCTGGACTGATGTCCAAGAGTGGGATTGCTGGGTCATATGGTAGCTCTATATTTAGTTTTGCAAGGTACCTCCGTACTGTTTTCCACAGTGGTTGTAACAACTTACATTCCTACCAACAGTGCAGGAGGGTTTCCTTTTCTCCACACCCTCTCCAGCATTTGTTATTTGTGGCCTCATTAATGATTGCCTTTCTGACTGGTGTGAGGTGGTATCTCATAGTATTTTTCATTTGCATTTGTCTAATAATCAGTGATGTAGTGCATTTTTTCATGTGCTTGTTGGCCATCTGGATATCTTTGGAGAAATGTCTATTCAAGTTTTTTCCCATTTTTCCACTGGGTTGTTGGCTTTTTTGCTCTTGAGTTGTATAAGCTGTTTGTATATTTTAGAGATTAAGCCCTTGTCAGTAGCTTCATTTGAAACTATTTTATCCCATTCTGTAAGTTGTCTTTTTTTTTTTTTATGGTTTCCTTTTCTGTGCAAAAGTTTGTCAGTTTGATTAGGTCCCATTGGTTTATTTTTGCTTTTATTTCTGTTGCCTTGGGAGACTGATCTGAGAAAGCATTTGTAATGTTGATATCAGAGAATGTTTTGCCCATGTTCTCTTCTAGGAGTTTGGTGGTGCCTTGTCTTACATTTAAGTATTTAAGCCATTTTGAGTTTATTCTTGTGCATTGTGTGAGGGTGTGTTCCAGTTTCACTGATTTACATGAGGCTGTCCAGTTTTCCCAGCATAACTTCCTGAAAAGACTGACTTTTTCCCATTTTATATTCTTGCCTCTTTTGTTGAAGATTAACTGACCATAGGTGTCTGGCTTTATTTCAGGGTTCTCTATTCTGTTCCATTGGTCTGTATGTATGTTTTGGTACCAGTACCATATTGTCCTAATTCCTGTGGCTTTGTAATGTTGCCTGAAGTCTAGGAGAGTTATGCCTCTTGTTTGGTTTTTGTTCCTCAATTGCTTTAGCAATTCTGGGTCTTTTGTGGTTCCATATAAATTTTTGAATTGTTTGTTCTAGTTCTGTGAAAAAATGAGTGATTTGATAGGGATTGCATTGAATCTGTAGATAGCTTTGGGTAGTATGGCCGTTAATTTTTTTTTTTTGAAAAAAAGTAAAGACTAGTTTCCTCTCTTCCCTTCTATAGGAAATTTTCCTAAGTGAAAATTCTAAATTTTCTAATGACACTCTATTTACTAAAAAACAAACATTTCATGTATATATTTGAGGTAAAGTAAAAACTGATAAAGCCAGGTACAATTTCAAGTCAAATTTAAAGTTTTAGAAATTCTGTTTCTCACCATCCTACTCATTTCACATTGAAAATATTCAGCCATCATGGTGAATTCAATTCTCTTTCCTGTACGTTCTTAAAATAGCTATGCAATCTTTATTGTTGATATCAGGAGACTATCATTTAGGAGTATTATTTAAAAAGTGTGAAATTTTAGTTGTTTCCAAGTGTTGCAATAAACAGAAGCACACAGATCTAATTAGATTTTGATACTTAGCACACTGGGAAAAATAAAAGAATTATCACTCAATCAACAAAGGTCACTGAAATAAAAGTATGTTTTTAACATTAATACATGATCCTGGGAAAACAATAACATAGATAGATTGACTTACAATGTAGAGAACACTCTCAGGTACATTTTTTTAGAAGAGGAACCTGAGTTCAGAAAATTTACCAAACGGGTCAGTCACAAAGCCAAGCACTAACTCAGAAGTGCAACTTACATCTGTTTGAGTATAAGTCTTAACCTCTTTCAATTCCTCTCTGAACCATTTGAAAAATAGCGTTTAACTTTGTACGTATCATGAAGAAGTACACTCTCAAGTTGAGGTGGTATGAGTAATGTATATGACTCAAACAGTGAGAAAGCTAGGCCAGTATGAAAAATAGTGCTAAATCATGTTTTAAATATCAGTGAGTGTTAACAGTTGTTCAATTATTCTTTATTTGGCAGATAGAAATTGAATTAGCTCTTAAAAGAATAAACACATTGAGTAGTTTAGAATGCATGATTAGGCAAGGACCAGCTGCACTTCTTTCGAATAGAGCAAATTGAATGGCATATAATAATTTCAATACTTCCTCCAAGTGCAATTGTATGACATTCCATTTTTACTAAAGATGTATGTGCGAGTAGGTTTATGTGTGTTTATATATATATACAGAATATATCTGCAAGTTTACGTGTGTGTATAGTTTGCATACAAAATTCAATTAACTTGAACTTTCAAAATTTGGGAAAACCGCAATTAAAGAGTTATGCTTATTTCTATTAATATCATCTTCATCATCTAAATATTTGTAAGTACTTTCAATAAAATGCCAATAGGAGGTTGCTATAAGTAATAGCAAAATAGCTCAGTATCAACTATTATCAGACAAATCTCACAGAGAGAAAGTATATCCTCTGGACACAATATAAAATTAATTAAATGGGTAAACAAATAAAATTTAACTATTTGAAGTAAGGAAATAAAAAATCACTAAAAGGAAAGTTCTGGAAGAGAAAGAAAATTAGATATATATGGGGAAAATGCAACTTTTTGAAAAGAAGGGAAACATTCCCAGTCAAATTCTTAAAATGCTTTAAATTTGAGTGAAATTCTCAGTCCATGTAGCACAAATTGACTAGAACTCAAGCAGAAAGACGTAGTATCGGTAATTTAAGGTATTAGAAGATCAGAGTCCTTGGCTGCCAGATTAGGTGGCAATTGAGGAAGGAAATTCTGTTTAGAAGGAAGCCACCCAAAAGAAGCAATTCCACAATTTGCATATAAGTCTCTTTAAGTCCTTAAGTGAATCCTAACCTGCAAATGTAAGGAGAGAGACTTCAAACAGCCCATCAGAAAATAATCACTGGAAGACTAAACCTGTGGACCTGTAGGAGAGACAAAGTATGGAGTGTGACTCCCAAAACATTAGAAGGGCTATAGAAAAAATTCTGATTTATCATTTAAGACTCCAACTTACCACACTTTAAAATTAAAACCACATTTTTATGAAAACACAAAAGACCCCAAATATCCAAAGCAATCCCGAGAAAGAAAAATGGAGCTGGAGGAATCAGGTGCCCTGATTTCAGACTATACTACAAAGCTACAGTCATCAAATCAGTACGGTATTGGTGTGAAAAAATAGAAATATAGATCAATGGAATAGGATAGAAATCTCAAAAATAAACCCACATATCTACAGTCAATTAATCCATGACAAAGAAGGCAAGAATAAACAATGGAGAAAAGACAGTCTCTTCAATAGCGGTCCTGGGAAAAATGGATAGCTGCATGTAAAAGAATGTGATTAGAATACTCTCTAACACCATACGCAAAAATAAACTTGAAACGGATTAAAGAGCTAAATATAAGACTGAATACTACAAAACTCTTAGAGGAAAACAGGCTGAATACTCTGACATAAACAACAAAAATACCTTCTCAGATCCACCTCCTAGAGTAATAAAAATAAAAATAAAAACAAAATAAACAAATGAAACCTAATAAACTTAAAAGTTTTTGCACGGCAAAGGAAACCATACACAAAATGAAATGAAAACCTATTGAAAGGGAGAAAATATTTGCAAATGAAGCGACTGACAAAGGATTAGTTCCCAATATATACAAACACCTTCTGCAGCTCACTATCAAAAAACAAACAACTCGATCCAAAAATGGGCAGAAGATCTAAATATATGTTTCTCCAAAGAAGACATACAGATAGTAGAAAAACAAAACAAAACAAAAAAACACATGAAAAGATGTTCAACATCACTAATTATTAGAGAAATGCAAATCAGATTACTATGAAGTACCACTTTACTCCAGCCACAATGGCCATCATCAAGAGTCCATAAACAATAAATGTTAGAGAGGGTGTGGAGCAAAGGGAACCTTCTTACACTACAGGTGGGAGTGTACATTGGTATAACCTTTATGGAAGACAGCATGGAGTTTCCCAAAGAACTAAAAATAGAACTACCATATGATCCAGCAATCCCACTACCAGGCAATACCTGGAGAAAACCATAAATTGAACAGATATATGCACTCCAATGTTCATTGCAGCACTATTTATAATAGCCAAGACACAGAAACAACCTAAATGCCTATCAATAGATGACTGGATAAAGAAGATGTTGTGTGTATAGTCTTGGCTTGTAATATTAGCCAAGAAAAACAATGAAATAATGCCATTTTCAGCAACATTGATGGACCTAAAGATTATCATAGTAAGTGAAGTTAGACAGTGAAAGACAAACATCATATGATATCAGTGATACATGGAATCTAAAAAAAGGATACAAGCGAACTTATGTGTAGAACAGAAACAGATTCATAGACTTTGAAAAACTTATGGTTACCAAAGCAGACAGGTGGTGAGGGAAGAGATGGACTGAGGGTTTGGGACTGGCATATGCACACTGAGGTATAGGAGTGACTGGCCAGTGGGGACTTGCTATGTAGCACAGAGAACTCTATCCAATATTCTGTAATAATCTAAGTGGGAAAATAATCTGAAAGAGAAGGGGTATGTGTACATACTTGACAGAATCATTTTGTTGTACAGCATATTATCAAAAGATTGTAAATAAAGTATTCAATAAAAATTTAAAAAATGAAAAAAAAAACTGCATTGCAGACTAAAGGAGTTGCTCTAAAATAAAATGCTTAACACCAAACTTCCATAATTTCAAGGTGACAGTAATTCAATTTCACACTAAAACAAAAATAAACATATGCTTAAAAAAATAACAGAATTCATGAGTTCCCATTTGGGTTCAGTGGGTTAAGAACCCAGCATAGTGTCAGTGAAGTTGAGCTTTTTATCCTTGACCTTACTCAGTGGGTTAAGGATTTGGCGTTTCTCTAAATGAGCATAGCTCACAGATGTGACATGGATTCGGGTATTGTCGCATCTTTAGCATGGGCCCCAGCTGTAGCTCTGATTCAACCCCAAACCTGGAAAATTCTGTATGCCACAGGTGTGGCCATGAAAAGAAAAAAATACTAAAAAAATAAAATTTAAAAAGCACTGGAATAAAAGTTTAAGAATCTTAAAAAAAACAAACAGAATTCAGTCGCTACAGCCCATCATATACTGTCCAGTTTATAATTAAAAGTGACTTTAGCTGAAATAATAGGAAATGTGATCAAAGATCAAGAGAAAAAGCAGTCAATATAAATAGAATTGAGATAGCATGGATTGGTTTTAAAGAACAGATAAGAATTTTAAAACATGATAGGCAGAACACTAAAATGGCCCACCAAAATTTTATGTTCTAATTTCTGGGACTATATTTATGATATGATAGGATGATAATACAATGAGATATCACCATGATCATATAAGGTAACATGGCAAAAGAGATTAAGCAGATAAAATTAAGGTTAACATTTGCGGTGATTAATTTTATGTGTCAATTTAAGAGGAGGTATTTGGATGAGATTAACATTTCAATCAGTGAATTTTGAGCAAAACAGATTATTCTCCATAATCTGGGTGTCATCCAATCAGTTGAAGGCCTTTACTGTAGTGAAAAGACAGGTCTTCAGAGAAGAGAGAATTCTTCAGTAGATTGCCTTTGGACTTTATCTCCTTTGACAGTAACTCTTCTCTGTTACCAGGCTTCCAGCCTTCAGACTAAAATAGTATCATCAGCTCTACTGCAGGCCTGCACTGAGAATTGGGCTTGCTACGCTCCATAATCATGTGAGCCAGTTTCTTACAATAAATTTCTTGATATGTTTGTGTGTGTGTGTGTGTCTGTGTGTGTGTGTATATATATATATATATATATATATATATACACACACATATATATATATATCTAGAAAAAAAAAGGGTACATTGATCCTACAACCACAAATAAATTTATTCTGCCAAAAAACAAGAATGAACTTAGAAGTAGATTCTTTCCTAAAGTCTCTAGATAGGAGCCCAGCCCAACAAATGCTTTGATTTCAACCTTGTAAGATCCTATGCATCTAGCAGAAACTAATAAAGTAAACCTAGGTTGATTACTACAAAACTGTGAGATAATGAGTGGATGTTAGATAAAGGAACTAACTTTGTAGTATTCTTTTATGGAGAAATAGAAAAATAATATATAGCAGGTATTATAAATTCTTAAGTCATAGACTTAAATGAAAATATAGTATGAAAACTAATAGAACATTTCAGAAAAGAAGTAGAAATTACACCAAAGAATCAAATCTATTTATTTAATTTTTGGCAACACCCATGGCATGTGGGAGTTCCTGGGCCAGGGATCAAACCCACGCCACAGCAGTAACCAGAGCCACCACAGTGACAACACTGGATCCTTAACCTGCTGAGCCACCACGGAACTCTTAAAAAGTCTAGAAGTGAGAACTGTAATACAGTAAAAAGGGAGATATAAACCAAAAAGTAAAAAATAGAAAGGGACAGAACCTCAATGAGTTATGAGAACTATCAAATGTACTAACATATATCTAAATGGAGTAACAGAAAAAGAAATAAAACCTTATTTGAAAAAGTACTGAAAATCTCACATATTTTGTGAAGAAGTTACACTATAAGTCTAAAGGGAGTTCCCTGGTCTTCTAGGGGTTAGGACTCAGTGTTTTCACTGCTGTGAATGATGTTTAATCCCTGGTCTGGAAACTGAGATGCCATATCAAGGCACTGCATTCCACATCAGGAAAAAAAAAAAAAAAGGTAAAGAAAAACAAAGAAAGACAAAAGAAAATGTATCTAAGAAAAAACAGTAAAACTCATATAGGATGCAGAAAGGCCCATATAAGCAAACTGCTGAAAACAAAAGGTAGGAAATTTTTGAAACTGACTTTAAAAAAAGCACATGATATATAACAAACAATGATAGGAAAGACAGTAGATATTTTAAATTAGAAATAAACCAATACATGACAGAACAAAAAAATGTAACTGCTACCCCAAAACTCAAGATTCAATAAAGACACCATTCAAAAATAAACACAAAATAAGACAATTTAGGAAAAACAAAGGCTGAGGAGACTCTTGCACTACCAAAAAAAAAAGTAAAGAAAAGTCTTTTGAATGAATGGGAAATTGTACAAGATAGAAAACTGGATTTATAGGATGAAATGAAGAACACACAGAAAAAGAAATATTTGGGGAAATATAAAAGACAATGCTTTGCTTTTTTAAAATTGCTTCTTAAAATAAATGTTTAATGAAGACATTAAAAAATTTTAATGATTCTGTAACAATACTGAAGTACTGATGTAAGATTTGTAAACTTGATCGATGAAGCAGAAGACAGAGACTAGATAGAAATAGGCCATATATTCAATTTCCTACAAAAGTGCAAGAAGTTCAGAATGAAAGAATTTCTTTTCAACTAACAATAATGCATAGACAAGATGCAAGACATAGAAAAGTTGAAAAGAGATGATCCTAAGTCCTTGCCTAATTCCACACACAACAATTAATTTGGCACAGATGACAAACCTCATTTTAAATGTTAAAATTATAAAAAGTCTGAAAGAAAAATGTAAGAAATAATTTTCATGACCTTGAGCGAGATAAAGTGTTTTTTTTTTTTGCTTTTTAGGGCTGCACCTGTGGCATATGCAAGTTCCAAGGCTAGGGGTTGAATCAGAGCTCCAGCTGCCAGCCACAACCACAGCCACAGCCACAGCAATGTGGGATCCGAGCTGCATCTTCAACCTACACCGCAGTTTATGGCAATGACGGATCCTTAACCCCCTGAGTGAGGGCAGGGATCAAACCCACATCCTCATGGATAATAGTTGGATTTGTTTCTGTTGCACCACAATGGGAACTCCCAGATAAATATTTTTCAAGCTAAAAATAAAAAGTGTGTAAATTTGGTTTTATAAAAATTATTCAGTTTTGGGGTTTCAGTCCCAATACCTAAAGAGCTTGGAAATCATCATATCTGTGTTTATATCAAGAATTAAATTAACAGGGAGTTCCTGTCATGGCACAGCAAAAATGAATCCATATCCATGAGGATGCGGGTTCAATCCCTGGCCTCACTCAGTGGGTCAGAGACCTGGCATTGCTACGAGCTGTGGTATAGTTTACAGATGTGGCTAGGATACTGCGTTATTGTGGCTGTGGCATAGGCCAGCAGCTGTAGCTGCTGTTCAACTCCTAGCCTGGCAACTTCCATATGCCATGGGTGCAACCCTAAAAAAAGGGGAAAAAATTAAATTAACTAACTGAAAATAAATCAATTTTCTTGCACCTATCAGAGAACTGAGGTTGTAGTACAAACTTCACTCTGAAATCCAGAAAGAGAGGCACATCCAGAAATTCAGAGCTGAGGTCTACTTACCTGGAGAACAGTCACTGGAGCCATAATCTTGAAGGACATTTAAACGTAATTTTGATGAATTTTTGGAGTTTAAATGTACACTACTTTGTGACTGAGAAACACCTGAGTCTATGGTCTTGGGGGTTCTCCACAAGTTTGTGGAATCTCTCTTCAGAAAACTCATCAAATTCTCAAAGATTCCTCATAACTCTAACAGTGGGAAAAAAATCAGTTATTGTGAAAAATGCCTAGAGCACTCTCCATTACAAAAAATTCTCCAGGATAAAAATGTTTTATCAGAGCCTTATTTTAGTGAGAGAAAAGCTTTTCTTTAATCCAATTCCATTCTCCCATAGACTTCCTGTTTCAGATAAGGGAAGAAAAAAGCTATGCCACATAAAAACCAATTGTTAAACTCACAAGCCAGACACAGAAGCCCACTCAAAAACTGAAATTTAATCATAAGAGTTTAGAATGTTTCCCTTCCTCCACACTTGACCACCATGCCAACAGGGCTTCAGGATAATAACAGTGCATTGCAGCCCAAAGAGGGGCAAAAAGCAGGCTGTCTCTGAGGAGGAGTACTGAGAGAAACCCAATGTAAACATAGCAACAATAACAACAAATGCTAGTGGCATTTGATGCTTCTGGCATCTACAGTTATAGCAAATATTAATCACAGTCTAATTCCTAGCCGGAAAACACAAATCCTCATATCAGAGACCTATTTACCTCCGTTTCTGGAAGCCATTAAACATGCCTGGTTTTCCACAAATATTAGCAAACATGCCAAAGGCAAGAAAAAATAAAATCTGAAGAGCAGAACAAGTATCAGAACCAGACTTGGACATGACGCAGATGTGAAATTATCAGACAGGGAAACTAAAAGCAACTATGACAAATAATATATTAAAGTCTCTAACAGAAATAATACAAAAAAAGTGTAATAGATGGGTAATATAAGCAGAGAGTGGAAACCCAGAAAGAATTAGAAGAACAGTATAGGAATTACAAACATTGTAACAGGCTGAAGAATGCTTTGTATTTACTCATTAATGGACTAGACTTAGCCAAAGGATGAATCCATGAGTTTGAAAATAGTTCAACAGAAATTTTCGAAACAGAAATGAAAGATAAAATATGACAAAAAAAGAAGAAAAAACAGGGAGTTCTCACTGCGTCTCAGTGGAAACAAACTCAGCTAGTATCCTTGAGGATGTAGGTTCGATCTCTGGCCCTGCTCAGTGAGTTAAGGATCCGATGTTGACATGAACTGTGGTGTAGGTTGCAGATACAGCCTGGATCTGGCATTGCTGTGGCTGTAGCTGTGGCTGGCAGCTGTAGCTCCAATTCGGCCCATAGCCGGGGAATTTCCATATGCCACACACCTGTGGCCCTAAGAACAACAACAACAACAACAACAACAAATAAATAAAAAGAAGAAGAAAAAGAAAAAGAACAAAAGAGAACATCCAAGATATGCAGATCATTTTAAAAAGGTGGTATAATGGTAATCGAAATACTAAAAGGAGAAAAAAGATCAGAAAAAATATTTGATGTAATGATGGTCAAGAACTTTCTAAAATTAAAATAGATACCAAAGTACAGTTTTAAGAAACTCAGGAAACATTACATACTATAAATTCCAAAATAAAAAGTGTATGTATATTCAACCTGCAGAAAACTAATGACAGAGGAAACTTTAAGAGCTGGGAAAAAACAAACTTACCTAAAAAAAAAGAAAGAGGTTAAGAATCATGAGGGACCTGTTATCAAAAAACTAAGCAATTATGCAAGCAAGAATAGAATTGATTAATATATTTAAACTGTTAGAAACAAAACCAGATCAGAAAATTGCCATCTGAAAATTCTGTGTCAAATTTTTTTTCTTTTCAAAAGTGAAAGAGAAATAGACTTTCTCAAACAAAACCTCAGAGAATTCATGGAGAGCAGACCTGTCATTCAAGAAATATTAAAAAAAAAAGTTACTTAAGGGGAAAGAAAATAATGTAAGTCAGAAACAGAAATTTTCATAAAGAAAGGTAGAATGTCAGGGAAGGGATAAATGAAGACAAAATCTCATATTTTTCTCATTATTATTTTATCTAAAAGATGAATGATTATGTAAAAGACTAATAGTTACAAAGTATTGGTTATTAAAGTATATATAAGTGAAATGAACAGCAGTAAAGTCATAACAGACAGAGGAAGGAATTAAGAATTCCTGTTATATTCTACCTTGTACCATATAGGAAGTGGAACAGTGCTGTTTGAAGGTATGCTTAGAAGGTCAGACATGGTTAAAAATGTATATTGGAAACTTTAGGAAGCCACTAAATTTTTTTTAATTTAATTAATTAATATAAGTAATTATATTAATATAAGTAATATAATTACAATGCAAAGGGATCAGATAAATGGAACACTAAAAAGGCTCAGTTAAAACCAGATAAAGCAGAAAATGCAGGGAGAAAAATAATGCTCAAAATGAATGGAGGAGTTCCCGTCATGGCACAGTGGAAACAAATCTGACTAGGAACCATGAGGTTGCGGGTTCCATCCATGGCCTTGCTCACTGGGTTAAGGATATGGCGTTGCTGTGACTGTGGTGTAGGCCGGCAGCTGTAGCTCTGATTTGAACCCTAGCCTGGGAACCTCCATATGTCACTGGTGTGGCACTAAAAAAAGAAAAAAAACCTAATTTATAACATGGTAGATATTTGCCCAACTATAACAATAATTATTTTAAATGTGAATTTTCTAAATATACCAAATAAAAGACAGATTGTCAAAATGCATAAAAAATAAGACACAATCATTTATTTTCTGTATGTAACTCATAAGTGAAAATAATAGGATAAAGACAAACCTTGTTAACTCAAAAACAGAAAGGAAAAATGCTGGAATAGCTATATCAATTTCAGACAAAGCAGTCTTCAGAAGAAACCTATCAAGAAAAACACATGATTGGAGTTCCCTTGGTGGCACAGTGGGATAAAGATTTGGAGATGTCACTGCTGTGGTTCAGTTTGTAGCTGTGGTGCAGGTTCAGTCCCTGGCTCTTAATTTCCACATGCTGCAGGTGGAGACCCCCCAAAAAAAAGAAAAAAAAGAAAAGCAGTGGATATTACATTATGATAACGGGGTCAGCCTCCAACATGACCTAACTGTCTTAAACATCTATGCAACTAACAACAGAACATCAAAATGCATGAGGCCAAAACTGACAGAACTAAGGGAGGAATAAAATATTCCTCTATTATAATCAGAGATCTCAATAGGCTTCTGCCAGTAATTGATAGACAAAGTAGGCAGAACATCAATAAAGATACAGTTGACTTAACAGCACCATAAATCAATTAGATTTACCTGACATTTATAGAATATTCCATCCCACAACAGCAAAATACACATTCTTCTAACAAACTGCAGTGCATCCATACAAAATAGACTATAGATATTAGCTATCAAACCACAGAAAGCTTTGGATGGATTTTTAAATGCCTATTGGTAAGTGAAAGCAATCTGAAAAATATGCACTGTAGCCTGTATCATTCCAATTCTATGAAAATCTGGAAAGATGATAGTATAGAGATAGTAAAAAAGAATAACAATTTCTAGGAGTTTGGAGTGGAAGTGAGGTTGAATAAGTGAAGCACGGGGATATTTTTAGAGTAATAAAACCATTCTGTATGATACTGTAATGGTGGGTACATAACAGGGTACATTTTTCTTTTTCTTTTTTTGCTTTTTAGGGCCACACTTGTGGCATATGGAGAGTCCCAGGCTAGGAGTTGAATTGGAGCTGTAGCTGCTGGCCTAAACCACAGCCACATCTGCAGCTTACACCACAACTCCCAGCAATGCTGGATTCTTAACCCACTGAGCAAGGCCAGGGATTGAACCTGTGTCCTCGTGGATACTAGTTAGATTCGTTAACCACTGAGCCATGGCAGGAACTCCCAGGGTACATTTTTCAAAATCACAGAACTTTACAGAATAAAGAGTAAAATTTTTATGTATGCAAATTTTAATATATTATTTAGAAGGACAGGGAATCTGAGAATGGAAACTAGAATGTTGCCAAATGATCTACCTGCATTACAAACTGTGAATCAACTTCATACAATAGTCAGGAAAAAAAATTCTAAAAGTAATTTTGGAAATGAGTGGCTTCTGTAACATTAAAGGCCAACTAACTGTACCATAAGCATTGCACTCTAACTAATGAAGTTCTTTCACATGGGATTAATGGTTAATAATTCTGATATGCCTTATACGGAGTACGGTAATTGAAAAAAATAGGTATACTTTAACAGACTGTGGGAGCTGGGTTTCCTACTGATGAAGCAGGGAGTTAAACAATGATAGGAGGATATAATAATCCATGTACTAAGGGATTAGAGTTCGAGACTTCAGTACAAACTCATGTTTAGCTTAACATAGATACAGAAGATGGCATATAGCAATAAATATAGATATATATCTATATAGGTTAGTAGAAACATATAAATGCCCTTATTCTACTAGCTGCAGTAATAGTAACTATTACTGCACACTAATAATTATTGACACCCAATAGTACCAAGCGTGTCTTAAACCCAGACCTTGGTTCCAATACCATTCTCCATTAAAAAGAATCAGGGTTCCTTGGAGAAATGACTGATTCTAGACTGAGAAAGCAAATATATAAGAAAAACCTGAAACATCCTATAGGGCCAAAAAGTAAGGCAATGCTCAAAAAATGTATATGCATATGAGAAGATGTTAAGTATCATATATCATTTAAGAATTACAAATTAGGAGTTCCCGTCATGGTGCAACAGAAATGAATCTGACTAGGAAACATGACATTTCGGGTTTGATCCCTGGCCTTGCTCAGCAGGTTAAGGATCCAGCGTTACCGTGAGCTGTGGTGTAGGTTGAAGACGCAGCTCGGATAGCACGTAGGCCGGCAGCTGTAGCTCCGATTTGACCCCTAGCCTGGGAATCCCCATATGCATAGTTGATTTACAACATTGTATTAGTTTCAGGTGTACACCAAAGTGAATCAGTAATACATATACATATATCCATTCTTTTTTCTTATATAGCATTTTACAGAACATTTAGTAAACCTCCCTGTACTATATAGTATGTCCTTGGTGGTTTTCTATTTTATATACAGTGGTGTATATGTGTTAATCCTATCCTCCCAATTTATCCCCCTGCAATGGTTTCCCCTTTGATAACTCTAAGTTTGATTTCAAAATCTGAGGATGTTCTTAAATAACTGAATGAATAAATAGATTTAGATACCTATACAATGTGTTGCTATTCAATGATAAAAAGAAAAACAGCTATCAAGGCAAAAAAAAATTAAAGAATATTAAATGAATATTGATAAGTGAAAAAAGGCATCTGAAAAGGTTATATATGGTCTGATTTCAACTATATGATGTTCTAGAAAAGAAAAAAACTATAGCGACAGAGGAACTATCTGCCAAGGGTTCAGGTCAGAGAGTGGAATGAATAGACAGTTGGAGCACAGGGTATACTGAGCGTAGTAAAACTATTACTTATGAAGCTGTAATAATGAACATCACATTATGCCTTTGTCAAAACACAGAGAATGTACAACACAAAAAATGCTATCATAAACTTGATTAGATTTAGTTAATAATGTATCAAGATTGGATCATCAATTATAACAATACACCTAACTAATGATAACAGTGGAGACTGGGGAAAGGGGAAAATTTTTTATGCTTTCTGCATAATTTTTCCAAAACCCTAAAAATGCTCTAATAAAACCTCTATTAATTTAAAATAAATAATAGACCATAAATACACACACACACACACGCATGCGTGCATGCACATGTGAGCAAACAAATGAAGGAGTATGTCAAAGGGACACAGAGGTCAACTGAAAAAGTATCCAATAGCTAATGTTAGACCATTTGGAGCAACAAAATACATAAAGTATTGTTGTGTTATAATCAAAAGTGTTGGAGTTCCCTGGTGGCTCAGCAGGTTGAGGATCTGACATTGTCACTTGCTATGTGTTGTGTTCACTCCCTGGCCCAGCAACTCCTGCATGCTGTGGGTGCAGTAAAAAAAAAAAAAATTAAATATATGTACATGAATCCATACTGATAAATTATTGAATCAATAAATAATGAGGGAGAAGACACAGCTCTCCAATGCCAAAAAATGCCAAATAGTATACTCTGCTCTGAGGGTGGCACATAACTTTTAACCCTTAACTTTGGGCTGTGTTTAGTGAATATCTTCCAAAAAAATACAGTAAAGAATGATTAGGAGGAAGTGTGAGTAACTTTACATTGGAGAAACCTGACAAATACGCAGCCAGGTCATAATGGTCACCTTCAACAATAAATTAGGTTGAGAGTATGTATTTCATGATGTGATGAAAATGGCACTTTATCTTCACAGTCTTCCTCTCATGTATGTAACTGCATTTTAATTATGAGAAAAATATTAGACAAACCCCACATGAGCACTCTACATACTCCTTGACCAGTGCTTCTCAAAACCATCAAAAACCCTTGAAAAACTGTCACAACTAGGAGGAGCCAAAGGAGACATAGCTGCTGCATGTACAATAATATCCTTCATGAGATTCTGGAACAGAAAAACAATATTAAGAAAAGAAACTAAGGAAATAATAGTGTACTGATTTTGCTTTGTTAATTTTATCAAATAGGCCATACTAATATAATACGTTCTTGATAGGGGAAACTGGGTTTGAATGAAGATTCTTATACTGTCTTTGCAATTTTTCTATATATCTATAGTTATTCTAAAATAAAAAGCTTATTTAAAAATTGTTCACTACTTTTCAAAACTCTAAGTAAACGAATAAGCACACCAAAAATATGTATGTCAGATACTTAGAGTCAAGATATAAATACTTTTTATAAACTAATAATAATAATAAACAATAAAGTTGTCCAAAAAAAAATAAAGGAAATTATATGAAAGGCCAAATGGAGATTATATGAGAGACCAATAAACAATTGAAAAAGTACTCAACATCGTTATTCGTCAGAGAAATGCGTATTAAACTATCTCACACCCAATAAAAAGGGTAACGTTTAAAATACTATATACACCAAATTTTTATGAGGCTTGGAGCAACTAAATCTCACAAACATTGCTGATGAGAATATAAAATGGTACAACAACTTTGGAGAAATATTTACAATATCTTATAAAGTTAAAGCGCACCTACCCTATAATGCAGCAAAAGGACTTCTAGGTATTTAACCAAGTGAAATAAACACCTAGGTCCACCAAAAAGACTTGTTCATGAATGTTTACAGCAGACTCATTAATAATAAACAAAAACTGACAGCTCAAAATTCCTTCCATGTGGTAATGAATGAATTATTGGGGTACATTCATGACACAATGGGATGATTCTCTGCAGTAAAAAGAATGGACATTTTGAACATATAAAGCATGGATGAATCTCAAAACAACATGATGAACAAAAAAATTAGAAAAAATAATACATCCTCTACTTTTCAATTTATATGAAGTTCAGAAACAAGCAAAACAAATTATGTGGGAAAATGAGCTTATTTATGAGCGGAGGGGAATGATTAGAAATGAGCATAGAGGAACTTTCTGGAGAAATAAAAAACATGTTTCATCTTAATTATTTTTGTCTTCCCATGGGTGTCTGCACTTATAGAAAGTCATCAAATTAATTCTCTGAAGTTTACTGTATGTAAAATTTATCTTAATATAACACGTGTCATATTAGATGAAGAGCTATTAAACAATGTGTCATTTATAGATGACTATGGTAAATATTGAGAGACAATTTATTTGTGCTACAGTTTTTACCTGATTCTTTTCTTTTCATTTTTTTTTAGCCATGCACCTGTAGCATGTAGAAGTCCCTGGGCCAGGGACTGAATCCATGATTCTGTAGCAACCCGGGCTTGCTGCAGTGACGACACTGGATACTTAACCTGCAGTGCCACAAGGGAACTCCTACCTGATTCTTTTTTAAGTTGATGACAGATTCCTTTTTTATTTGAAGTTTGTAAGACACAGCATGCCCACTTAATTTTATAAATCACACATTCAAAAGGGATGGCATTTAAAATACCTGTATATACATGTTTGGGGTTTTGTCTTACGACTCCTAAGTATGCAAGTGCAGTCCCTGAAACACGCCTTTTTTTTTCCTCTTAAAAGAATATTGCAATTCACACTGAGAAACTGAAGGCCCAAGAAAATAATGAGTGAGATGTTCTAAGTTCTCTATTCAAAAGACTAGTGCTTGTTGCATTCGAGGAAAGAAATGTCAAAGTATATACAATAGAAAAAAAAGGATTAAAAATGTACTGTATAACTAAGGGCAACAAAAGGACAGAAGGTCTAGAATGACAAGCAGAATTTGTAGGTTGCAGAACAATTTTCACATTAGTAAGAGCTTACCTAGGTGATACAGTTATGTCCCTTAGGCAAAGAGCTCCTATGGAGGGCAGATGGCATGCTATTTCCCTGGTGTAAGAATCTAGGAATGTCTGTTTTACTGAGTTTATTTTAAATAAACATTTCTCCTTCTACTGAAATATTACACTATATACTGCAGAAAGCAGAAGGGATGATGATGCAGCATAAAAACTTGCAACAGCAATAAGAAGCCAGGGCAGCAGGTGTACTTGGCTAAAGAATGGGAAAGACACAGTGTGGCACAGACAGCAGGAGATTAGAAGAAATGCACAGGCATTTTATAGGGAGAAAAAGTTGGTAACGAATAGGTTTGAAGAGAGAAAACAGCAATATGATCCCGGATTGGGTGCTGAGAACAGAAGTACTATTTATGTGAGACAGAAAATTAAGTTCACATCTCAGAAACAAAAGCAAAGCAAAAGATAAAGGAGTTGGAGATAGATTCTCATTATGATTATGCAGTTATCGAAATACTTATGACTACTAGTATACTAATGCAGAGGTGGGCCAACTATGACCCACAGGCCAAATCTAGCCATTGACCTATTTAGTATGGTTTATGAGAAGGAATGTTTGCCACATTTTTAAATGACTGTAAGAAAGCAAACAGAGAGACGAGCAAAATCCAAAGAAGAATATGCAGTAGAAAATATGGCTATAAAGCCTAAAATTTTTTCCTGAAGAATTGTTCTCCATCTGGACTAGTCAGTTATTTAATACTTAATAATCTTATAATTGCTTTTACTCTATTTCTTTGACTCATTAATACATATTTTTGGTGCCTACCATGTACCAGACAGATAGTATGTCACATGCTGGGTAAACACTGAGAAAGATGACAATCTAGAATGCTGTCCTCCCACAGGTAAGGGCCAAAACTTAAAGAATTTTTAGAATATAAGTTACTACAATGATGACAAATTCTGGATAAATGTATATACATCTTGCAGCAAGGAGCATCTGTCAAAGGATTTTGCCTAAGTTAGAAAACCATCCATGGCTTCCATGAGAAAGTGATCACTAAATTGTGGGCTGACAGATAAATATGAGCCAGGATGAAGGGATAGAAGAAGAAAGAATATCCCACATAGACAGAGAACCCTATGTTAAAATGTTAAGTGAATGTGCTTAAGACACACTTAAGAAAAAAATAAGGTCAGTATATTTAGAATATATGAGGAATAGATAATTCCTCATATATTCCAAATATAGATAATGAGGAAACAGAAAGAGTTGAGGTGAACTGTGACCAGAGAAGAAAAGCGGGAATGAGATTTTGGTGTCTTGTGGACCATGAGTGGTTCACGGTAATTTTGTTTGTTTGTTTGGTCTAACCAGCTCACGCATGGAGCTAATCTTATTCTGATTTTCTTCCTCTAGTCCAGAGAATAGCAGGAGACCCAAGCTTAACAGTCCAGTGGTTGGTTCAGGGGGGTATACATAAACTATACTGAAACCATCTTATTTCTCTTTGGACATTTATGCAAGTAATGAATCAGGAAACATTTTATCTTTCTCTGAAAACTCAAGCTATAATGTCACGTAAGTCTGGAGATGCCACTAGCATCTTGAATACAGATGCAGAAGTCTGCCTGAGAATAAAGTCAACGAAAAAATAGACATTACTGAGAGGGGGGAAAAATGACTCAGATCCCTTAGGACATAATAGGAGCATCCATTCAGCCATGTCTGAGAGAAATATCACTGGATTTTTGTCAGCATTGTGAAACAATAATTTAGTTGCTTATTAAATCTTTTGAGTTAGATTTTTGTTACTGACAGCTGGAAGACTCCTTAAGCATTTTGGATTTTTAAATCTACAGTGGTGGTAATTTTACCCCATGTTTCCTCAAGTGTTCTTTTTAATTTTCTCATTTTGAGGCAATTGGGAAGAAATGAAACAAAGTGGAAATCTGTGCCAAGGAATTTTTTTCAGAATGTTGTTTGTCTCTCAGGGAAGGGGGAGAAAAAATGCTGAGATGTACTTGTTCACTTAACATACATTTATTAAGCACCCATTATGTACCTGACATTCTTCTAGATGCTAAGGTTATAAAAGCAAACAAATTTTTAAAAATTTAGAATTTTTAAATTGTAGGGAACTTAAGTATCGATAATACTTTAAATTAAAATACAAAATAAATCATGAATAAAACAGGATAGTTCTGCATATATTGAATATTAAAACATTATAATTTGGGAAGTCCCTGGTTGTCTAGTGGTTGGGATTTGGCACTTTCACTGCTGCAGCCCAGGTTCAATCCTGGGTCTAGGAACTAAGGTTCTACACTGAGCTGCTGCATGCTGCAGCCAAAAATATTTTTTTTAACATAACTCTCTAACTTCACCAATGTAATTCAAATCCAATTTCAATGATTGGTATTTAGAAGAAAATGAGCCAATCCATGTAGGCTCTGGCTTCTGATATAACAACCTTCTCAAGATATAAATATTGAGGTGATTGCTCTGCTCTGACTTTCCCAAACTTAAGCTCTGACAATTTAAATGATATTGCAAGACCTGAATGAACTGTCTTGATTCTATTTGGACTCGCATGGCTGAATCAGTGGTTGCAGAGAGGCCAGTACCAAGGTACCATTAGCGACTTCCTCCCTCAGGAACAATTTCTTCCTGGGTTTAACAGCGGTGATGCGGACAGGTGGGAGCATTACTTTCCTTATTCATAGAATTGTTCATAGTGAAGCGCAGGGAAAAAGTGTAGGCATAGTCTCTGCTGGTACACTAGTGTCCCGATTCAGGGCACCTAAAATAATGGGAAGGTTCTGGAGATGAAAGATATTTTGACATTGATAGAAGGAATTGAAGATGATATCAATAAATGATACTATGCTCACAGAATGGAAGAGTAAATATTATAAAAATGTCCTACGACCCAAAACAATCTATAGATTTTCATTACAGTCCCTACCAAAATCCCATGGTATTTTTCGCGGAACTGGAACAAATAATCTCAAAATTTACAGAAACACAAAGAGTCCAAAAAATCAAAGTAATCTTCAGAAAGAACAAAGTCAGAGGCATCATGTTCCCTGATTTCAAACTATACTGCAGTCATAGAACTCATAACTGTGCCGGCTCAAAAACAGCTGCATAGTTCAATGGAACAAAATAGAAAGCCTAGAGATAAATCTAGGCTTATATAGTCAATTAATTTATGACAAAGGAGTCATCAATAAACAAATAAATAGTGGGGAAAATACAGCCCCTTTAATGAATGGTGTTGGAGAAACTGTACAGCTACATGCAAAAGAATTAAACTGAACCACTTTCTTATAATATACACAAAAATAAGCTCAAAATGTATTAAATACTTAAATTTGAAAGAATGAAAATCTGAAGACTTAGATCTGAAAGCATAAAACTCCCAGAAGAAAACATAGGCAAAACGTTTAATTTTTAGGGCCAGCCCTGTGGCATATGGAAGTTCCCAGGCTGGGGGTTGAATCAGAGTTACTGCTGCTGGCCTAAGCCACAGCCACAGGAACGCAGGATCTCTGACCTACTGAGCAAGGCCAGGGATCAAACACACATCCTCTTGAATACTAGTTGAATTTGTTTCCACTGAGCGACAGTGGGAACTCTGGCAATATATTCTTTGATAAAGGTTTTGGAAAAAAAAAATTTTTTTGACCTGTCTCCTCAGGCAAGGGCAACAAAGGAAAAATAAACAAATAAGACTACATCAAACTAAAAAGCTTTAGCATAGTGGAAAAAAATCAACAAAACAAAAAGCCTATTGAAAGAGTGAAGATATCTGCAAATGATACATTTGATAAAGTATTAATATCCACTTTATAAAGAATTTACATAATTCAATATCAAAAGATCAAATAATCCAATTAAAAATTGCAAAAGACCTAAAGATAAATTTTTCCAAATAAATGATACAGATGGCACATAAAAAGATGATTAACATCATTAATCATAAGGGAAATGCAAATCAAGGTCACAAGGAGGTATAACTTCATACCTGTCAGAATGACTATTATCAAAAAGACAACAAAAACAAACACTGGCCAGTATTGGAATCCTCATGCACTGTTGTGGATGGGAGCATAAATTGGTGGGACCACTATGGATAAAAGCATGGTTTCCTCAAAAAATTAAAAATAGAATTGCTACACAATCCAGCAATTCAACTTCTGAGTATTTATCCAAAGAAAACAAAAATACTAATGTAAGAAGATATATGTACCCCTATGTTCATTATAGCATTATACATACATAATAGCCAAAATATGGAAGCCACTTAAGTATCCATTGATAGATGAATGGATAAAGAAGGTGTGGAGATGGCTGCAACAACACAGTTGGGCTCTGAGGGTATTATGCTAAGTGAAAGAAGTTAGACAGGTAAAAACATACTATATAATTTCTTTACATGTGGAAAGTAAGCAAGCAAACAAACAAGCAAAACAAAAGAGAAACAGATTCATAGATACAGAGAAAAAACTGATTCTGGCCACAGGTGTTGGGGGTGGGAGGTTGGGCAAAATAAGTGAAATATTTAAATGAATTAATAAGTATAAACTTCTGGATATAAAATAAATTTCTGGATATAAAATATATGTCACAGGGATATAATGTGCAGATAGGAGTTATAATCAATACTATTGCAATAACTTAGTATGGTGAAAGAGATGATTAGACTTCTGATATATTCATAATGTACAGAGATGTTGAATTATTATATAGTATACCTAAAACAAAATATAATATTACAGACCGCTATATTTCAATTTTTTTTAAATAAGGTGGTTTTTTTTTTTTATCTTTTTGCCTTATCTAGGGCCGCACCCGTGGCATCTGGAGGTTCCCAGGCTAGGGGTCTAACAGGAACTGTAGCTGCCGGCCTTAGCCACAGCCACAGCAACGCGGGATCTGAGCTGTGTCTGCAACCTACACCACAGATCATAGCAACGCCGGATCCTTAACTCACTGAGCAAGGCCAGGGATCGAACTTGCAACCTCATAGTTCCTAGCCGGATTCGTTAACCGCTGAGCCACGATGGGAACTCCTAAATAAGGTGATTTTTGAAGCAGGTGGAACATGGATATGAGATACAAACTGAGTTAGGAACACTGAAGTGACCACATTATTACAATTTCCTTTGAATTTGCTACCTCCAAACCATCTTGCAATAGAATCTAAGTACCTAGAACAGACTAAAATTATCCAATAGATGATACCTAGTGTTTAGAAACATACTTACATGAGTGTCTTATAGTTTTCAGGGTACAGGTCTAATCTCCAAAATATACTAACAGCTCATATAGCTCAATATCAAAAAAGACAAAAAAAAATCAAAAAATGAGCAGAAGACCTAAACAGACATTTCTCCAAAAAAGGCATACAGATGGCCAAAAAAGCACATAAAAAGATGCTCAATATCACTAATTGTTAGAGAAATGCAAATCAAAACTACAATGAAGTATCATCTCACACCAGTCAGAATGCCCATCATCAAAAAGTCTCCAAACAAATGCTGGAGAGGGTGTGGAGAAAAGGGAAACCTCTTGCACTCTTGGTGGGAATGTAAATTGGTATAACCACTATGAAGAACAGTATGGAGGTTCCTTAAAAGACTAAAAATAGAACTACCATGCAATCCAGCAATACCACTCCTGGGCACATATATCCAGAGAAAATCATAATTTGAAAAGATTCACATACTCCAATGATCATTGCAGCACTATTTGCAATAGCTAAGACATGGAAGCAACCTGCATGTCCATTGACAGAGGACTAGAAAAAGAAGATACGGTACAGGAGTTCCCATTGTGGCACAGCGGAAACGAGTCTGACTAGGAACCATGAGGCTGCAGGTTCGATCCCTGGCCTCACTTGGTGGGTTAAGGATCCAGCGTTGCCGTGAGCTGTGGTGTAGGCTGCAGACATGGCTCGGATCTGGCATGCTGTGCCTGTGGCGTAGGCCAGCAGCTACAGCTCTGATTCGACCCCTAGCCTAGGAACCTCCATATGTTGCAGGTGTGGCCCTAGTAAAAGGCAAAAAAGACAAAAAAAAAAGAAGATATGGTACATATACACAATGGAATATTACCCAGCCATAAAAAAGAACAAAATAATGCCATTTACAGCAACATGGATGGACCTAGAGAAAATGAAGTGAGCCATACAAAGACAAATGTTATACGATAGCACTTATATGTGGAATCTAACAAAAAAGTGACAAATGAATGTATTTACAAAACAGAAAAAGACTCATATACTCAAAAAACATATTTATGGTTACCAAAGGGGGAAGATAGTGGGGAGGGATCAATTAGGAGTTTGAGATTAACATATACACACTACCATATACAAAATAGATAATCAGCAAAGACCTACTACATAGCCTCAACAAACATATTTATGGTTACCAAAGGGGAAAGATAGTGGGGAGGGATAAATTAGGAGCTTGAGATTAACATATACACACTACCATATACAAAATAGATAATCAGCAAAGACCTACTACATAGCACAAGGAACTCTACTCAATATTCTGTAATAACCTAGATGGGAAAAGAGTCTGAAAAAGAATATATATATGTTTATGTATAGCTGATTCACTTTGCTGTATACCTGAAATTAATGCAACATTGTAGATCAAGTATATTCAATATAAAATTAAACTGAAAAAAGAACAGAATATGAAATTAAAAAAATACACTTAAAAACTTATAGGTAGTAAATGCATTTTTAACTGAATGAATGAATGAGTAAATGTGACCATTAACTGAATCAGAATTAAAGATATATCCATATATATCTTCTGACTGTTTATTAGAAGTTTCTTTGTTCTAGAAATATCGTGTATGTAATTGCACTATTTTAGTTGGCAAATAATTGAAACCAACACTCTTCTGTGGGAGTAGAATAGGTATCTACAAATACGGAATGATCTGGCCCAGGATGGGAGAAGGAGATGGGGTAGTACAAGGACTTATACCTAGAAACACCTTCCAGTACAAATACTTGAATCTCTGCCCTTAAAACAATACACGTGTATTAAACAGCAAAGATGGAGGCCTGATAAGGCTGCCTTTAAAATACACATCTAGGGAGTTCCCACTGTGGTGCATCAGTGATGAACCCGACTAGTATCCACGAGGATGTGGGCTTGATCCTTGGCCTCACTCAGTGGGTAAAGGATCCAGCATTTGCCGTAAGCTATGGTGTAGGTCTCAGAAGTTGCTAGGAATCTGTGTTGCTGTGGCTGTGGTGTAGGATGGTGGCTGCAGCTCCTATTTGATCCCAAGTCTAGGAACTTCCATATGCTCTACGTGCGGCCCTAAAAAGAAAAAGAACAAACAAACCCACATCTATCGTCTCTAGGAAAGGAAGAGTAACAAAGACCAGTGTTTTCCACTAACACTTCAGTTGTACCTGACATATCACCATTAATTCATCTATTTTTAAAGCTCATCACTAGCTTAAAATGAGAGGAATTTGGGGAGAAAAACATGTTAGGAGATAGAGTAACAGCAACAAAAATGAGTAAACATAATCCAAATTGAAGAAGTGTGAGGAAATACAGAAGGTTCAGCAAGAAGCCTAGGAAGGGACCTGAGAAGCTCAAAAGTTTTGGCTAAGCTATTGTCATTCAAGTGATATTCGAAAATGCTGAACTTAATGTATTTAACCCTCAATAACATACACTTCAAGTATATCAGCTACGATAAAGATTGCCAGTGGAGCTGAATGTTTCCTTGTAGAGCAGTAACAATAGCAACAGTCTCAGTAGAGCCTTGTCCCAGATCTTCCTCAGCAGAGAGCCAATAAATGATCCAACGCAGCAAGGAGGAGCACATGATCTGGGGGAACGGACTGACTGAGAGAGTCAGCTCTGTCATGGAGGCCTGTGTGTCCTGCTCAGAGGGTGGCAGGCATCCATCAAGAGCTAATGCTCAGTGATGGAGTAGAAATGGAGAATGTAGATCCCAGGAGATAATGGTCCTGCTTCAGAGTAAGCTGAGGCATGCAAGCCCCACTAGTTTAAAATAATTCTATTTTGTTGTCTGGCTTTGCAAAGCATTATAAACAATATACTCAGCAGATGGTGAATATTATATACAAAATATAAAAGGAGATTTGGGTAGATGAGACTCTTTATCTAAAGAACAAATAACTCATGCTCTTGGTGTGTCTATTAAAACACCACTCAGTGGCGCAACATTGATTGTCCAGCGTCTTTACTTAAGAATTTATGTGCTGTCCCCAGCCAGGAAGCATCACAGTAACCTTTTACTCTATTTTCTCAGCTCTCACTCTGCTTCTTTCTGCTCCTAATTCTCTGTTTCTTTTTATTTGTGGATTTGATCAGTTTATAGGGATGGACATAGAAACACTGTTCTCTATACATTAAATACCAAGGCTAAAACCTTATGGATTTAAAGCAGCACAGTTATGTAAATATTTACATATATAATAAAATCCCTCTACAACAGGGAATAACTTAAAAGCAGGCAGCTTAAGTGTAAGGTGACCCTCATATACTCAGCAAATAATGTACCAGGGGAAATGCCTCCTTTTTTTACATTCTATTTCACTGCTTCTGAGGACAGATCAATTAAAGACAGGGACCAGTAAAAAAAAAAAAAAGTTGTGTTGATAATCTAGGGTAAATGCTATGCTTGTGTATAGAGTCTATGTTGTATAAGCTCTACTGAACTTTATGTTTTCCCATAACACCGTGCTGGTTTCTAGCCTATGTGTGTGTAATCACTAGTATGTGACCTTTTACTGTTTACCACTTAAATATCTGTTCCCTTGACTTTTGCCAGCTGTACTAAGTGATGTTCCCAGGTATATTTTTGGTCCTGTCAGCAGTTTAAGTAACAACAACAACAACAAAAAAAAACAGCTGTGGATTTCTCAAAAATTTTCCTCTTTTCCCCAATGAGTTAACCATCACACACTTTAATATAATTGGTTGCCAGTCTAAGGGATGATCTTATAATTGTTTTATACTTCTGTTTTTTTTGTTTCAGTATCCAAAACATTTATCTTCAAAGGGGATAGATCCTTACAAAGAGAGATAAGATGCACACTGAATATTTGAGACAAAATTCTTTAAGATAGTCACTTGGTAATTTCTTTCTTGTGTTTTCTGCTTGCTTCTCCCTTGGCTAAAACAAAATAATCCAAACGAACTGTAATATGATGTAAATGGTAACATTAATGGGATTTGGGGACCCTCATCAGGATAGAAAGGAAAGTCAGAAGTTCTTAAAGGCTTAAATGTCTTCTGTGAAGTTAATTCCTTTGGAAGTTATAATTAAACTCCTTCTGGCCACATGAGTATTGTTTACTCTTGAGTTTGTTACTGCTCTCTTTATAAATATCCCTCCAGTGATTCTAAATAGTGATTGGATATTTGCAATTTGCCTAAGTTGTTGAAGTATAAAAATAAAAAAAGAATAATTTAGATACATGAAGTATGTGGCCTTGACAAATAACAATAAGCATTTCTCTTCTTTCATGTTTTAACTTCTTTGATGACATTTTCCTCTTTTTTGAACAGGATAAATTTCAATTGGCAGGACCACTTATGGTCTCATTCTCCTCATCTAATGATAAGTGTATTCAGATGCAATGGTCTCTGTCAAATTGAATTCTAATGTTAAATGTATTCAGAACTTCTTTGTTCTATACATGTGAGGATGAAATTCCTTGTTTTAAGATTCCAACATAGTACTTTTTGTAGTTTTAAAAACATTTTGTGATATATGATCTGCTTCTATACCACAGAAGAGGCCTTAAACTTGGGACTTTTATCTGGATCTTACAATTTTTATTTTTCTGAATAATATATTGAAACTTTCCCCATTGACTCAGTCTAGGGTTCACAGAATGTGAGTATATTAGAGTGATTTGGAGTGTTTATTCAATTTGAGAACTCATCTTGTGTTCAGTCTTTCAATTTTTGTTACATTTATCTTATAGTCTTCAGTTTTCTTTTAAACTTACCTACACACACATAGACACGCTAATATCTCCATGCATTCATTTTATATACATGTAATATATACACACATATATTTAAATTCTACCTATTTGTGTTTTATAAGTTTTGGTTGACATTATATTTTCTTAATATTATTCACCCATTTCTTTTTAAAAATTAAATTTATACTTTAAAAAAACAAATTTTATATCATTATTTGATTTAATTTGGGGTAAGCTGTATCCACTAGGCTTTCTTTCATGTCACTGGAATTCATTCATATGTTTTTGACGTTGTGACATCTGTAAGATATAAATTAATACTTTGGGCACCTTTTGCATCTCACTTTCTCTGTGTTTTACTTTCTCTGTTGAGAATTTTGGCAATGACTTCAATCAACTCCAGTTCTTACCAATGCAAAGGCAGCTTGTGGACCCTGTCCTTTAGTGATAGTGATATTGTAGAGTCAATCAAGCAATCAATCATGGTGACTTGTCTCAATACCCACCTCTCCCAAAAAACCCCAAAAATTCATAGCCTCAGGGAGTAATAAGCAGTTGCTTTTAACTTTCAGCACTCAGCAAGAGGTTCTCACCCTGATGTCTCTTTTAGAGTACAGAGCCTTGCTTTGCTATTGTGCTTTAAGCGGAATGATGTACTCTTAACAAAGAGGGAACCTTTCTTGTGTTCTCTGGTGTCTGCCAACTGAGGGTCAGGAGCATTAAAACTTCAGCCCCGTGGACTGCTTTATCTTTAAATTCTGATTATGAATTATGGAAATGATTAAGTTATAGTTGGACTCAGCAAGTTATTTCTAAATCTTCGTTTAGGGTTTATTGTATGTGTGTGTATGCTGTCTGTAATATGTAGTCTTCAGCATCTTCAACAAAAGACAGGTATATTGCCTTTATCCAATGAAATTTATCATATAGGTACAAATTATGTCACTGTATAGGTAAATAAAGCTACTTTTGAAATCAATAAGGACTAAGCATCATATCCAAGAACACTGTACACTATGATATTTTTATGGAAAATATATTTTTCTCTGTTAAACTTATTTGGATGGCACAATAACATTACTCATAGACTGACTCTAAAAACGTAACCTGGAGTTTCCGTTGTGGCTCAATGGTAAGAACTCAACTAGTAACAATGAGGATGTGGATTCGATCCCTGGGTTCACTCAGTGGGTTAAGTATCTGGTACATTGCAGACATGGCTCAGATCCTGTGTTGCTGTGGCTGTGGTGTAGGCTGGCAGCTGCAGCTCCAATTTGACCCCCAGCCAGGGAACTTCCATATGCTGCATGCATGGCCCTAAAATAAAAGTAAAAACAAACAAACAAATAAAAAACCCAAAACAAAACAATAAAAAACCCAAAAACCAAAAAAACAAAATAAAAACAATAATGCTACAAATTCAGCAGGCTATGATTTGGGCTATTGTTGCAAAGTTCTCTAATTTTGAGACTCATTGAGAATGATTATTTTGTTTGGAAAATGGTTACAAAGGGAATTAAACCTTGTATCTAAGAAATCAGATTTATAAATCAGATAAGAAAAAGAAAATGAAAAGAAATATTTAGAGTAGGTTTAAGTATGTTCATCTCACATATTTTTCCAGATGAGCTAGCATGGATTTTGTGAAATAAATTTTATATATGGGGTAAATAGGCTTACATTTTTTAAGCCATAAAAAGGTGAAATTATAATTTAAAAAATTTCTTTTTAAGTAGAACAAATAGTATATTTTATTTCTGGAAAAAACTTACCTCATCTCTAGTTTAACGTATTTCCTTTATAGATAATGTATAATCACTTTTTTAAATCATGTTAGTGTTGTATATATATGATATGTATTTTGAAATAACATAATTAAGGATGTTGCATATTTCTGCTACTATATAGTGTATTTGAAAATGTGTTAATGTTAAAACAATATATGTGTTTCATGAGTGTTGAGTGAATATACTGTTCTCATTAAATACTGTAATATAGTAAACTAGTGACAAAAGGTAGATGTTTTTTTTTAATAACAACTTTTATTTTTTTCCATTATAGCTGGTTTACAGTGTTCTGCAATTTTCTACTATACAGCAAGGTGACCCAGAATGTATACATTCTTTTTTCTCACATTATCATGCTCCATCATAAGTGACTAGATATAGTTCCCAGTGCTATACAGAAGGATCTCATTGCTTATCCATTCCAAAGTCAATACTTTGCATCTATTAACCCCAAATTCCCAGTCCATCCCACTCCCTCCCGCTCCCTCCCCCTCCGCAACCACAAGTCTGTTCTCCATGTTTATGATTTTCTGTTCTGCAGAAAGGTTCATTTGTGCCATATATTAGATTCCAGATATGTGATATCATATGATATTTGTTGTTCTCTTTCTGACTTACTTCACTTAGTATGAGAGTCTCTAGTTCCATCCATGTTGCTACAAATGACATTATTTTGTTTTTTTGTGGCTGAGTAGTATTCCATTGCACATACATACCACATCTTCTTAATTCATTCATCTGTGGATGGACATTTAGGTTGTTTTCACATATTGCCTATCGTGAATAGCACTGCAATGCAGCATGGGTGCATGTGTCTTTTGCAAGGAAAGTTTTGTCCAGATAGATACCCAAGAGTGGATTGCTGGGTCATATGGTAGCTCTATATTTAGTTTTCCCAGGTACCTCCATAATGTTTTCCATAGTGGTTGTACCAATTTACGTTCCCACTACATCCTATCCAGCATTTGTTATTTGTGGCCTCATTAATGATGGCCTTTCTGACTGGTGTGAGGTGGTGCTTCCTAATAGTTTTGATTTTCATTTGTCCAATAATCAGTGATGTGGAGCATTTCTTCATGTGCTTGTTGGCCATCTGAATATAGTCTTTGGAGAAACGTCTACTCAGGTCTTTTGTCCGTTTTTCCACTGGGTTGTTGGCTTTTTTGCTGTTGAGTTGTAAGAGCTGTTTATATACTTTAGAGATTAAACCCTTAAAGCTATTTTCTCCCATTCTGAAAGTTGTCTTTTTTTTTTTTTTTTTTGGAATGGTTTCCTTTGCTGTGCAAAAGCTTATTAGTTTGATTAGGTCCCATTGGTTTATTTTTGCTTTTATTTCTGAGAAAACATTTGTAAGGCTGATGTCAGAGAATATTTTGCCTATGTTCTCTTCTAGGAGTTTGGTGGTGTCCTGTCATACATTTAAGTCTTTAAGCCATTTTGTATTTATTCTTGTGCATGATGTGAGGGTATGTTCCAGTTTCACTGATTTACATGCAGCTGTCCAGTTTTCCCAGCACCACTTCCTGAAAAGACTGTATTTTTCCCATTTTATATTCTTAACTCCTTTGTCAAAGATTAATTGACCATAGGTGTTTGGGTTTATTTCCGGGTTCTCTATCTTGTTCCATTGGTCTGTATGTCTGTTTTGATACCAGTACCATACTGTCTTGATTACTGTGGCTTTGCAGTGTTGCCTGAAGTGTGGGAGAATTATGCCTCCTGTTTGGTTTTTGTTCCTTAGGATTGCTTTTGGCAACTCTGGGTCTTTTGTGATTCCATATAAATTTTTGAACTGTTTGTTCTAGTTCTGTGAAAAATGTCATGGGGGATTTGATAGGGACTGCACTGAAGATGTAGATTGCTTTGGGTAGTATGGCCATTTTTACAATATTAACTTTTCCAATCCAGAAGCATGGAATATCTTTCCATTTCTTTGACTCCTCTTTAATTTCCTTGATTAATATTTTATAGTTCTCAGCATATAAGTCTTTCACATCCTTGGTCAGGTTTATTCCAGGTATTTAATTTTTTTTTTGAGTGCAATTTTAAAAGGTATTGTATTCTTGTATTCATTTTCTAACATTTCATTGTGAGTATACAGAAATGTGACTGATTTCTGAATGTCAATCTTGTATCCTGCTACTTTGGTGAATTTGTTGATCATTTCTAGTAGTTTTTTATTTGGGTCCTTAGGGTTTTCTATATAGAGTATCATGTCATCTGCATACAGTGACAATTTTACCTCTTCTCTTTCAATTTGGATACCTTTTATTTCTTTTGTTTGTCTGACTGCTGTGGCTAGGACTTCCAGTACTATGTTGTATAATAGTGGTGAGAGTGAGCATCCTTGTCTTGTTCCAGATTTTCGTGGGAAGATTTTATTCTTTTCTCCATTGAGTACTACATTTGCTGTGGGTTTGTCATAAATGGCTTTTATTAAGTTAAGGTATGTTCCTTCTATAACCACTTTGGTAAGAGTTTTTATCATGACCAGATGCTGGACTTTGTCAAATGCTCTTTCTGCATCTATTGAGATGATCATGTGGTTTGTGACTTTTCTTTTGTTAATGTGGTGTATGATATTGATTGATTTGCGTATGTTGAACCATCCTCGTGAACCTGGGATGAATCCCACTTGGTCATGGTGTATGATCTTTTTTATATATTGTTGGATTCAATTGGCTAAAATTTTGTTGAGAGATAGTTGTTTTATAATATTTTCTCAGCATGAAATTAGCACTAATTGAAACAAAAATCTTATCTGTTGATTATGTTTTTTAAAACATTGTACTTGAGATGATCCAAGAATAACCCTGAAGTTATTTATATTTGATGTGGTGCTCACATGTATATTTCTTCCTAGGTAAAGTGGATAAGTGATAATTATTTAGAGACTTTGAGACCAGTGAAATACTTGCTCCCAATGATATCAGGAAAGCTCAGATAAAATATATTTTTTGCCAAAACTTGAGTATTCCTCTTTATTTGGGATTAACTAAATTTGAAGTTTTCTTTCCTATCTTTATCATTTATGCTTAGGCTAACTGAATGAGTTATTAATCTTCCTAGTTGAATAGAAGGTCTGTAGAGTTTCAACTCTTTTGTACTGCAAATATAATCCAATAGGGTTTTTCAAAATACTGCTTGAAAGGCACAAGTTGGGAGAGCTTGGCAAGATGGCAGAGGAGTAAGAGGCCGTGCTCACCCTCTCCCACAAATACATCAAAAAATACATCTAAATACAAAACAACCTGGATAAATCATCATCTGAATGCTGATTAATTTAAACCTCTAAAAACTGCAAGAAACCCTTGAAATAACTGGGTAGAACAGAAAAAAAAGTGTGAGAGAGAAAAGGAATCAGGACAGCACCCAGCACCCCAGAGAGGGAGCTGTGAAAAAGAAAAGGAACCCACACCCTGGGAAGACACCTAACCAATGATCAGCAGAGCTAGAGAGACATCAAAGCCTGAGAAAAATGAAACAGCTGGATTGAGATTTGAAAATCGGAGTTAGAGACTCACACAGACAACCTGAATACTGGCACAGACATCACAGCCTGAGGCGCCGGGTGGTGCCTGGGAGCTGAGACATAGGCTCCTAAGGTTAGTCCCTGGGAGAGGGCTGAGGTCAGTTGTGGTTTCAGAGATAGGCTAGGGAACAGTGCACAGGAGGAAGGGCCACACTCTATGGACTGTGGAGTGTAAAACCAGGACAGAGGGAACTGGGGAAGTCTGGTCCTGCAGGGGAGGCAAGCCTTCACTGTCAGGGAGTAGGAGAGGAGGAGGGGCTGACCACCATAAGAAGCACCTTGAACTAGTGCAGAGGGTGGGGCAGCAGAGCCTGTGCCACAGAGAGAGCAGCGGCAGTGGGGCGGAGCCAGTGGAGGCAGCAGCGGTGGCAGCGGGGACAGAGCCCATGCCTTGAAGCCTGTGGGCAGAGCACTGTGCCAGGTTGTGGACCCAGGTGCCTGCACCATCCAGCATTGGTGGGGGTGGAGGTGGGGGCAGGGCCCTGTTCCAGTCTACAGACCTAGGAGCCTGGGCCAGCCCAGAGTTGGTATCTCTGGTGGGTGGAGCCCTATGCAACCACACGGAGCTAGCATTGGCAGAGGGCTGGAGCCAGCACTAGCCCCGCAAAGACAGCCTCTGCAGGGGGGCAGAGCACTGCACCAACCACTGGAACCAGGAACCCGTGCCAACCCATGAGCAAGCATCAGCAGAGGGGCAGAGCCAATGCCAGCCTGCTGAACCAGCCTCTGACAGGTACCCCCTGTGGTTCCAATCACCTGAAAGAGGACTTTGCAATCAAACACTCTCTTTCATGGCTCTCACTCCCCAGGGAAATCCTACATCCTGCTGCTTTTACTGCCAAATGCTCTGGACACCTGGTAGATCTGCCTAGAGCTCATGACCACTTCCCAGGGCTGGGCAAATAGGAGAAGACAGCACCACCTTCCTGCAATTGAGAGCACAGAGACCAGGCACCAACTGCTGACCTTAGCCATTTCTACATTCTCCCAGAGAACACTCAGAGTACCACTGAGATAACAGCCTTCTAACTCCAAAGAAAAAGACACCAAATATTCAAACTCCTACACCAAAAATAAATAGTAACCCCACCAAAAAAATACAAAGGGGTGCTCCTCCCTAGAAGTAGCCTTCCAAGACTACAGTGTGGCTTCCCAAACTCACAGAAAAAGAAAACCACAAACAAGATGAAGAAGCTCAAAAACCATTCCCAGTTAAAAGAACAGGACAAATCATTTAGAGCAGCCAACAATGAAACAGACCTCTGCTGTCTGACAGAAATGGAGTTCAGAAGGGATGTAATGAAAATGCTTGAAGAATTAAGGCTAAATATCCAGGAATTAAGAGAGGATGCAAACAGCAATGCCGAGTCCCTTAGAAAGGAACTAGAAAACATAAGGAGGAGCCAAGAAAAGCTAGAAAACTCATTTGCAGAGATGCAAACTGAGCTAAAGGCAATAAAGAGCAGTTTGAATAATGCAGAGGAACAAATTAGTGATGTAGAAGATAGAATAATGGAAATCACGCAATCAGGACAGCAGACAGAAAATCAAATGAAAAAACATGAAAGCAATATAAGAGATCTATGGGATAATATAAAGTGGCCCAACTTATGCATAATAGAAATTCTGAAAGGAGAAGAAAAGGAAAAGGGCATTGAAAAAATATTTGAAGAAATTATGTCTGAAAACTTTCCAGAAAGAATCTGACATCAACATACAGGATGCACAGATGGCCGAAAACAAGCTGAACCCAAAGAGACCCACACCAAGGCATATTATATTAAAAATGGCAAGAATTAAAGATAAAGAGAGGATCCTAAAGGCAGCAAGAGAAAAGCAAAGCATTAATTATAAGGGATCCCTCATAAGGCTGTCAGCTGATTTCTCTACAGAAACATTACAGGCTAGAAGGGAATGGCAAGATATATTTAAAGTGCTGAAAGGAAATGGCCTGCAACCTAGAATACTCTACTCAGCAACAATATCATTTAAAATAGAAGGGGACATAAAGAATTTCCCCAACAAACAAAAGATAAAAGAGTACAGCAATACTAAACCATTTCTAAAAGAAATGCTGAAAAGTTTCCTATAAAAAAAAGGAAAGAAAGAAAGAAAAAAGAAAAGTAAAAAGTAAATGGAGGAAACCACAAATGGAAAGCAATCATTCAAATAAGCCCACATACAGATCTAAACATGAAGATGCTAAAATAAATAAATAAATAAGTTAAAATAAATTAAATTACAAAAAAAACCAGAGACAACAACCTCATACATTGTGGGGAGGCAAAGTAGGAAAACATAGACTATTTCTTTTTTTACTGTTTTTTTTAACTTTTAAAAAAACTTTTTTTCTTTAGTCTTTTTTTTTAATTTTCTTTTCTTAATGTTGTGTTTAAGCCTATATGGTTATTAGGCCACAGAAAGCTAAGAAGGTGTTAACGTACTTAAGTAACAGGGCAACCATAGACCAAAATGGGACATCTAATCCACAAATACTATAAAGAACAGAACTTAACTATAAAATAATTGGAACCCATCCATCGAAAGAAAGAAGAAAAGAGAAACAAAGAATTAACTGGAAACAAAATCTAAAATGGCAATAAATACATATCTATCAATAATCACCTTAAATGTTAATGGTCTGAACGCTCCAATCAAAAGACACAGAGTGGCAGAATGGTTAAATAAGCAAAAACCTACAATCTTCTGCCTACAAGAGACTCACCTTAGAGCAAAGGACACAGATAGATTGAAAGTGAGGGGATGGGGAAAGACGTTTCATGCCAACGGACAAGAAAGGAAAGCAGGAGTGGCAAAACTCATATCAGACAAAATAGACTTTAAGGAGAAAGCCATAAAAAAAGACAAAGAAGGACATTACTTACTGGTTAAAGGATCCATTCAAGAAAAGGATATTACAATTGTCAATATATATGCCCCCACATAGGAGCACCCAAGTACCTACAATAAGTACTATCAGACATAAAAGGAGAAATAGATGGCAATACAATAATTGTAGGAGACTTTAACACTCCATTCACATCAATGGACAGATCCTCTAGGCAGAAAATCAGTAAGGCAACAGAGATCCTAAATGACACAATAGAAAAGTTAGACCTGACATTTTCAGGGCATTACATCCAAAAAAATCAGAATATACATTCTTCTCAAGTGCACATGGAACATTCTCAAGGATAGATCACATACTGGGGCATAGAGCTAACTTCAACAAATTTAAGAGTATAGAAATTATTTCAAGTATCTTCTCTGATCACAAAGGCATAAAACTAGAAATCAACCACAGGAAAGGAAATGAGAGAAAACATACTACATGGAGACTAAACAACATGCTTCTAAAAAAACGAATGGGTCAATGAGGAAATCCAGAAAGAAAGAAAAAAATACTTTGAAACAGATGAGAATGAAGACACAACAACCAAAAATCAATGGGATGCCACAAAAGCGGTGCTTAGAGGGAAGCTCATAGCATAAGAAGAAAAATCTCAAATCGACAACCTAACCCATCACCTAATTGAATTAGAAAAAGAACAAAAACACCCTAAAGTCAGCAGAAGGAAGGAAATCATTAAGATCATAGAAGAAATCAATAAAGTAGAGATTCAAAAAACAATAGAAAAAATCAATAAATCCAAGAGCTGGTTCTTTGAAAAGGTAAACAAGATTGACAAACCTCTGGCTAAACTCACTGAGAGAAAAAACCCAAATAAACAAATAAGAAATGAAAAAGGAGAAATTACAATGGATATTACTGAAATACAAAACACCATGAGAGAATACTATGAACAATTGTACGCCAACGAATTGACAACCTAGAAGAAATGGACAACATTTAGAGACTTACACCCTGACAAAACTGAGTCAAGAAGAAATAGATCAACTGAACAGACCGATCACTAGAAATGAAATTGAGTATGTCATCAAAACACTCCCTACAAATAAAAGTCCAGGACCAGATGGCTTCACAGGTGAATTCTACCAAACATACAAAGAGGAACTCATACTCATCCTCCTTAAGTTTTCCAAACAGTTGAAGAAGAAGGAACACTCCCAAAGACATTCTATGATGCTAACATCACCTTAATTCCAAAACCAGACAAAGATACCACAAAAAAAGAGAACTATAGGCCAATATCTTTGATGAATATAGATGCAAAAATTCTCAACAATTTTTGGCAAACCGAATCCAAGAGCATATCAAAAAGATCATACACCATGACCAGGTGGAATTCATCCCAGGTGCACAAGGATGGTTCAATGTATGCAAATCAATGTCATACACCACATTAACAAAAGAAAAGTCAGAAACCACATGATCATCTCAATAGATGCAGAAAAAGCATTTGACAAAGTCCAACATCCATTCATGATCAAAACTCTTACCAAAGTGGGAATACAGGGAACATGCCTTAACATAATAAAGCCCATATATGGAAAACCCACGGCAAACATAATACTCAATGGAGAAAAGCTGAAAGCATTCCCATTAAAATCTGGAACAAGACAAGGATGCCCACTCTCGCCACTATTATTCAGTGTAGTATTAGAAGTCCTAGCTACTGCTATTGGACAAACAAAATAAATAAAAGGCATCTAAATAGGAAGAGAAGAGGTAAAACCGTTACTGTATGCAGATGACATGATACTATATATAGAAAACCCCAAAGACTCAACCCCAAAATTACTTGAACTGATCAACAAAGTCAGCAAAGTAGCAGGAATTAAGGTTAACCTTCAGAAATCAATCACATTTCTATATACTAAGGATGAAATATTAGAAAAAGAATACCAAAATATTTTACCTTTTACCCCAAAAAATCAAATACCTGGGAATAAACCTGACCAAGGAGGTGAAAAACTTATATGCAGAGAACTACAAAACATTAATCAAGGAGATCAAAGAAGATACAAAGAAATGGAAAGATGCTCATGGGCTGGAAAAATTAATATTGTAAAAATGGTGATACTACCCAAAGCAATCTATAGATTCAATGCAATCCCTATCAAATTACCCATGACATCCTTCACAAAACTAGAACAAACAATCCAAAAATTTATATGGGACAACTAAAGACCCAGAATTGCCAAAGCAATCCTGAGGAACAAAAAACAAGCAGGAGGCATAACTCTCCCTCACTTTAGGCAATATTACAGGGTCACAGTTATCAAGACAGTGTGGTACTGGTACCAAAACAGACATACGGACCAATGGAACAGAATAGAGACCCAGAAATAAACCCAGACACCTACGGCCAATTGATCTTTGACAAAGGAGGAAAGAACTTAAAATGGGAAAAAGAATCTTTTCAGTAAGCATTGCTGGGAAACTTGCACAGCTGCATGCAAATCAATGAAACTAGAACACACTCTCACACCATGCACAAAAATAAACTCTAAATGGCTTAAAGACTTAAATATAAGACAAGACACCATTAAACTCCTGGAAGAAAACATTGGCAAGACATTCTACGACATCAGCCTTACAAATGTTTTCTCAGGTCAGTCTCCCTAAGAAACAGAAATCAGAGCAAAGATAAACCAATGGGACCTAATCAAGCTGACAAGCTTTTGCACAGTAAAGGAAACCAAAAAGAAAACTAAAAGACAACTTACAGAATGGGAGAAAATTATTTCAAATGATGCAACTGACATGGGCTTAATCTCTAAAATATACAAACAACTGATACAGCTCAACCGCAAAAAAGCCAACAACCCCATTGAAAAATGAGCAAAGGACCTGAAAAGCCATTTCTCCAAAGAACATACACAGATGGCCACAAGCATATGAAAAAATGCTCAGCATCATTGATGATTAGAGAAATGCTAATCAAAACTACCATGAGATACCACCTCACACCAGTCAGAATGGCCATCGTTAACAAGTCCACAAACAACAATTGCTGGAGGGGGTGTGGAGAAAAGGGAACCTGCCTGCACTGTTGGTGGGAATGTAGGCCCGTGCAACCACTATGGAAGACAGTGGGAGGTACCTTAGAAAACTCTACATAGAATTACCATATGACCCAGCAATCCCACTCTTGGGCATACAACCAGACAAAATTTTCCTTTAAAAGACACGTGCACATGCATGTTCAGTGCAGCACTATTCACAATAGCCAAGTCATGGAAACAGCCAAAATGTCCATCGACAGGTGACTGGATTAGGAAGATGTGGTATATATACACGATGGAATACTATTCAGCCATAAAAAAGGATAAAATAATGTCATTCGCAGCAACATGGAGGGAATTAGAAACCCTCATACTGAGTGAAGCAAGTCAGAAGGAGAAAGACAGATGCCATATGAAATCTCTTACAACTGGAGTCTAAAACACTGCACAAATGAACCTCTCAACAGAAAAGAAAATCACGAACAGGGGAACAGACTTGTGGTTGCCAAGGCAGGGGGAAGGGAGAAGAGGGGATGGGGTTAACTAGTGCTTCCATGATGGAAAAGCAAGGAGATCCAGCTATATAGTACAGGGAACTATGTCTAATCACATGTGACAAATCCATATGTGTACATGTAATCAGGTCACCACGCGGTGCAGTTGGAAAATTTGATAGAAATCTGTAAACCAGCTATAATGCGATAAAATAAAATAAAATAAAAGAGAAAAAATAAAGACTACTTTACTAGGACTTAAAAAAAAGGCACAAGTTACTCTGCTTTGTTCTCTGAGTATCCAATTTCTATAATGTCATAAATACATCAAGTTAAGAGTTATGATAATAAGATAACCAGTAATCCAGTATTTTAGATATTCCTTATATTTTTTCAAAGATTTGTGGAAACAATATATATTTTAGCTTTACAAATAGAAAGTTTAAATGTGCTTTCTCCAAAATCAATAATATTAATACACATATCATTAAATCAAAAGACAAAAAATAGATTTTGGCATTGCAATAAAAAGTTACTATGATTTATTTTTTATTTTTATTTTTAATTTTTTGGCCGCAGCTGTGGGATGCAAAAGTCCAGTGCCAGGGATCAAACCTGAGCCATAGCAGTGGACAGAGTCACAGAAGTGACAAAGCAGGATCCTTAATCTGCTGAGTAGAGAACTCCAGAAGTTACTGTATTTTAATTGTTACTATATTGCAAATATATTTCTAAATTCTTATAAAACTGAGTGTAACAGTTATAATGTTTCAGAAGAACAGGTTTTGAGATTTGTCCCTGTTAGTACAAAAACATAGAAACCATGGAATCATAATAGTATGGCACTGTTGAAAATAATTATTAGGAATGCATGGAATGGAATAGATAAGTTTATTTAAGAATCATTATACATAAATAAGAGAAGTAACTTTAAAAGTGGCTCTTGCTAAATTGACTCTTTGTAATATAATTTCTGTATTAAGCCTTTCCCAGTGTCTTACGTCATATTGCTATAATAAATACCATGGACTGAAGAGCTTAAATAGCAAATATTTAGTTCTCACAATTCTGAATGCTGGGAAGTCCTAAGATCAAGGTGCCAGCCAGTTTGGTTTCGAGTAAGAAACCTCTTCCCAGTTTGCAGACAGACATCTTCTTGCTATATTTTCACATGCTAGGGAGAGCGATAATTTTTCTCCTGTTTTCTTATAAGAACACTAGCCCTATCATGAAGGTTTCAACATCAAGAACAAATTACTTCCTAAAGCTCCCACCTCTAAATGGAAATTTGAGATGCAACATATGAATTTTAGGAGGTTGCGAATATTCAGTCCAAAAACACTGAACATCAAATTAATAAATAAAATATGTAAATGAACACTAGTTTAAAGAGTTAAATGTAGCCAGTGAAATTACAAAATATAATGTTTTGACCTCTATAAACATCAACAAATTTCCCCTTGCCTTCAAAAAAGAAAAGCAAGACCAAGGGATAATTGTTGAAGCTGACAATACACAAAGGAAATGCAAAAAAAAAACAAGGTTAACATATAAAGCTAGGGAAAAAAACTTCAATACAATATGAAAGGCAAAGGGTTACGATTCATAGCACATACATTTTTAATTATAATCACCTAAGGAAAATGTACAGTTAGTCAATTCCAAGAATAAGAATCAAAGACATTCAAAAAAACTTTAAAGACAGACGTTGAAAACCGCCCTTTTAATAGCTAGGGCTTTTGGAAAGAATGTATTTTATATTTAAAAATAAGATTTTAGTTTTATGTGTGTGAAACATCAACATGGCAGCATTAAAAATGATATAGTAACTTGTATTTATTGTGCTTGCATTATGTGCAGGACATTTTTCCTAAGACTTTAGTTATATTACCAATTAATCCTTATCCTTATGAAATAGGCATAATCATTATTACTAAACAGGGACACAGAGAGGTTCAAAACTTATTTAAATTTTCATAATCAGTGCAGTGGAAGAGGCAGTATTCACTTTCAAGCTCTCTGGCTCCAGAGGACAAGTTCTCAACTACATTGCAGTGCTTGAAAGTTTCAAAAATAATATTCAGCAGTTATGAACACTACATTTTGCAATAAATTATGGTAATCACTTATACATAGCATGCCAAGTAATCTCCAGAGTTTATGTTCTTCTTGCACTAGACAAGGAAACTGAAGCTCAAATAGTTTACGTAAATTTCCGAAGTTGATAGGGCTGCCAAACAATGAAACTGTGTGTGAAATCCCAAACTCTTTTTCATGCTCTTTCCACTTTTACTGTCTTTCAATCTTTCTCCAAAGCAAAGGTTGAGTATACATACCTAAAACATTATTAATTTGGACTGTATCACTTCATTTGAAGGAAACTCTACTAAGGAAAGATTAAGAAATGGAGATAGCATTTTATACTCACGAATGTATTTGACAACCATGATTGCAAAAAGATAGAAGCAATTCACATATCTAATTATAGAGGATTATCATCATCATCATCATCATCATTAATTTTTGCTTTTTAGGGCCACACCCACTACATAAGGAGGTTCCCAGACTAGGGGTCAAATTGGAGCTACAGCTGATGGCCTACAAGACAGTCATAGCAACGCAGGATCCAAGCCGCACCTGCAACCTACACCACAACTCAGGGCAATGCTGGATCCTTAACCCACTGAGTGAGGACTGGGATTGAACTCGCAACCTAACGGTTACTAGCCAGATTTTTTTCCTCTGCACCACAATGGGAACTCCTACAGAGGATTATTAAATTGAAATAGTAGCTAATATGTAGCTCTTGAAAATCGCATTTTCAAAGAGTATTTAATGACATACAAATGCATTTTCTATATGAATGCACAGAGAGACAGTAATGGAGGGAAGTTCATAAAAATGAATATTTAGAATAAAATATTCTAAAATATAATTTAATGTTTTATTTATAATTTCTCTATTTTTTAAACTTTCCTGTTTCCTGTTACTTATTTTGGCTACATGACCTAGAAAAGAAGAGGAATGGCAAACATAATAACAGTATACCACAAATGAAAGATAAATAATGAAATAAGTAAAAACTAAAGAGAAAAAATTTATCTCATGTAACGAACATCTCAAGACAATTGGGCAGTCCATTGAGTTTCTAAATGAGAGCAGATCTGGATGATTCTGACAGTGTTCAGACTTTGTTTTCATCCTCTGAGATACTGAGATTCACTAGGGAAACCTAGCATTCCAAATGTGTTAGAAATACATAATGTGTCAACACATTGTGACATGGGAGTGATACTAGTAAAAGCTGTTTGGATCTATTAATAACACAAAACCAGTTCATTCTAATAGCAGAAAAAATACGAGCATGATCCAGTTTTCATTCTTTTTTTTCTCATATTTTGTCCCTATTTGCATCTGTGGCATTATTTTATTTTAGGAGAAACGTTTATATTTTAAAAGGCATTTATGATATATTTGGACATTTCTCCTTTATTTGAAGGGGGTTATTTCTAAATTACAGCCAGAATTATTTTATCCACATATTGTTATTTTTTTCTTGCCATTGTATCATCTCTAATGCTACCATACAAATAACAAGTGATAGAAGAATATTTTGTAAAATTCACGAATTAGCCTAATATTGGTTCATGAAATTTATCTGCTGACTGATTCACTGTTTCTGACTCTACCTTTTCCCAAGTAAATTTGACCTTACAACCAAAGTGAATTCACCAAAGTGAAAATGACCTTACCAAAACATGTCCAAATGTGAAATGTCCACAGATATAAATATTAAGTAGCTTTCTTTTTTGGTTCACAGGTAAAATAAATGACCTGCCTCTTCTAGCTTCCCCTCCATACCTGTAGTGACAAACTGCACAGATAACATGCTTAATGTTTGTTAGTTGCATTATAACAGTTGTCATTAGTCACTTATATTGCTATTTCTTGAATCTAAATTTGCTTAGAAGCATCAACTATACCTCTTTTTTTTCCTTACTGATCTAACTCTGAAGGTTCTAACCTTGGCCAATACAATGAATTGTTTCCATTTTGTCAATAAATATTTTGGAGAGATGACAGTGAAACCTATCTGGATGTCCACTGATTATTACAGTTGCTATAGAAATGTGTGTACTAATGTGATGTATGACACGGTGACCTAGTGATAGTGATGGTGGTGATAACAGGTGGACTAGTAGTCCCAGCACAGTTGTCACGTCAATTGAGTTGAGGCGAAATCAGGCTCTGCAGGACCTTTTCTCTTGGGTATCTTGTTTTTCATTTAGTTTTCTCTTTCATTATTATCATAAATTGAAATTAACTTATTTCCTCAATCTCATTGTTAATATGCTGAGACGTCAAATATGTCCCATTACGTTGAACAATTTGAATACATTCTATTTTAATCTTATTGATTATATTGATCTATTCTACTCCTCAAACTACACAGCCAAAAATATGCCATCCATTTCAGCAAATGAAACCTCTAGGTGAAGGTTAATTACAAGGCTTCTAAATGAAACAACTGAAGAGACAATGATCAATTGAAAATAGACCCTAATAGAGTATGAGCATTTTTCCTTACAACATAAGGGTTAGAATTATAAGCCACAGATGCTGGTTCCCAGTTTCCCATGCCAGCTGGGGGTACATTTGATCCCACTCTTTCCCATTGGATTTGAAAACTGCTTAATTATTCTTGTATTCTAATGACTGTGGTTGCAGCAGGGCACTGAGATCTAAATCCTTTCTTTGATGAAGAGATGGGGTCAGTTTATCTGACTAAAAAGAGGATTATTCTTTTCTTATGCAGATACATATTATATTTTGATATACTAAGAAAAAAAGCACATTTACATTCTTCCAATTAAAAAAAAAAGTACATCTTTTGTGCTTTTGTGTGTGTGTGTGTGTGTGTGTGTGTGTGAGAGAGAGAGAGAGACAGAGACAGAGAGAGAGAGAGAGAGAGAGAGAGAGAGAGAGAGAGAGAGAGAGAGAGAGAGAGAGAGAGAGAGAGAGAGAGAGAGAGAGAGAGAGAGAGAAAGTGATGCTGGGGAGAGAGAAGCAAACTGGCACTTTTTCAGGGACAGTCTAGCTATTTGCTATTCCACAGTTGCTTCAGGAGTCTGCGGTGGCAGCTGGTAGTGCTTCTCTTATGGTCATGCTTCCAGGAAACAGCAAAGAGCTAAGACTTAACCTAAAACAATAAACTCAATCCTATTAGCAAATTACCACTCCTCCCCCCTTTATACCTATCCCTTTCCAGAAAACATCTGTCTTCTTGGTCTCTCTTTTGGAGCGTAAAGTCACTTCTAAAGTTCACAGCTTCCTGAATATTTTTCTATTCTGTATTTAAAATGTGTTTTTCTCCCACCATCATCTGACAACCTTTCAGCAGCAGAAGTTGTGCCTACTATTTAGTTTTATTGTCTTTGACAGGAATGCTCTGCTCACATACCAAGCAATGAAGACTCTGCATGACTAACGAGGAGCAAAAATTATTGGGGGAAATGCTATGAAATAAGATAAAGCCTTTAGAGAAATATAGATTTAACAATCTCATCTACATCCTAGATTCCTTTTTCTAATTCTCACTTTGTGCCAGGATACTATTTTATTTGATTTTAGTTCCAGGGTACCAGTTTTTCTCTTCTGCACATTTTTTTTTTACCCTCAAGAATCTTGCCTTGCACTTACAATGCACATTCATCTGTTTACAGTTAACGAAATACATTTCAAGACTCATTGACCACCACCACTAGTTCCCTCTCCTTTAATTTTCCCTGTTGAAATCCATGTTCTTAATTCAAATGTATTTTCATTAAGAGTATTTGAGAATTTTCTTCAGATATCAAAAATTTGCATTCTTTTAATTCTTTTTTACTGTTCTAAATGCCTTTCTTTTGTCTGACACAAATTTAGTATGTGGTTGGGGACATGACAGTTGGATCACAGTCTGACCTTATCAACAGGCTGTAAAGTTTCTTCCTTTGTTTTCTGCCTTCTATTGCATGTGAGAATTCCATTTTTTTTCTTTAATTCTTGCTCATGTGTAATCAGTTGTTGAATGGAAGACTCTCTATTTTTTTAAATTCATGAGAGGATTTTACCAAGATATTGCCTCTCATTTCCCAGTAACAACTTGATACATAGGAGGTTCATGAGAAATACTTGGTTTATATGACTAAATAGTTATTGGGTACTTGCTACTGCTAGCTACACTGCCAGATAAGCAAATATGTACCCTCACCCCCAACTCAGTGAGTCAGGGTGATGATAAGAAAAGCAGACAGCTAAACATTTAATTATGATAAGGAACACCTATTTGGAACTGTTCAGGAATTCAATAAAATTCTTTCTGTAGAAGTAAATCCATGATTTGTTTTAACGGACTGAGTAGTCATCTGGACTATTCAAAAAAACTTATTTTTCTCTGATTAAATTGTCATAACCACCAAATGTCTGAAGTTCTTTGCTTAGTAAGAGAGAGGCCACCGGGTACTATTTTCCTATTTTGCATCCTTGTTTCCTTCATCATTTGTGCATCTAGCTAGCTAGTTATTTCTAAAACATGCAGAAAGTGTTTTTGCTGAACCTGAGCCAGAATTCATGTCAATCATCAATCTAGAAAAGATCTTAGGGTTTCATCCAACTCATGTGAGGAGCTGGATTCCTAGGTATAGAGGTGGGAAGGAATCAGAGATAAGAGTGTATGTGTAAGAGTAAAAGCAAGAAAGACTGAAAAGCAGATAAGCGATCATGAAGTACAGTTATATAAAAAGTACCAACTTGAATGCAACAAGGAGGGGCTGAAATGGATTCATGATATGAACTGACCTGAAAAATCACTCTAGGAGGTTCTACAGACAAAAGAGATGCTGGACTGATTTGTTAGTTACCTGATCAAGAGATGCGGAAAACATATAACCCTTGATTTTATGAAATGGTTTCCATTTAACCCAAAAAAATAACAGCAAGGAAAACTCTCCCAAAAAAAAAAGTCTAATAGTTACAATGGAGCCACTCATTTTTTGGAATAAAGGAAAATGCTCTCGTATATTTTTGTACTTTTCATATCTTGGCTGTCATAAAACATATCAGCCTTAGTTTAAGGTTTAGCTGTTTTTTTTTTTTTTCACTTTTGTAAGTATCTCTTTGGAAAGCAGTTGGGTATAGGAGTTTTCCTGAGACTTGCAGGGTATCCGCTCATGTTCTGAGATTTCCTTAAAAATAAAATAAACCATGAGAATATTGACTGACCAAAATGGACAAGCATCTCTATCAAAATACAAAAGCAGTTCTTTTTCTTGATATACTTTTGCACAGTTGGCTAGGAAGAGAGGTATCATCAAAATACATCTTGACTATTTATGAAACTTGAGAAGTTCATATTTTCAGATTATTTAGAAATTATCATCTAAAGTGGTAATTTAAATGTTCACATTCAAATCTTTTAGATGCTAATTAGTATTAAGATGTACATTTAAAAATATATAGTTGTTCCACAGAAAGCTTTTGGGGTGGATTCTCTTTTCTACATTGAGAAGATTCATAGTCATAACTAGTGCAACACATCTGATTCTCTTCAAGGCAATATAATCTTGGAGGTCAGAAAGGATATTCAACTTGTATGTAGTTTGTGAGGTTATGCATGAATGTGTCTGTAGGCATATGCCCTACTGGGTTAGGATGAAGGTTTCTTTGATAAATCTACAACATATAATTTTGGTACACTTTTTATCTGTTGTCATTGAATCTTGAAAATAAAGGACACCTCTTACTCTAATGATTGACTGATTCCCTGACTGAAGTATCTCCTAGGTTAGTATTATCTAGCTTTTTTTTTTTTTTTACCGTTTCAATGGAATTCTGTTTCCCTGTTTTCTTTAATTTTAAAATAATACAGCTCAAAAAAAGGCAACTATCCTAGAATGGCTTAAAAGTAATATTAAAGTTATTTACCTTCAGGTGCATAGCACTCCCCAGAGGCAAACATATGCAACCATTTTTTTATTATTCTTACAGATGTCAGTTTGATTTACTCTTGAATTTTAGGCAGCATTTGCCATTTGACTCTTTCATCTACTATATGACTATATATAATATTATTTGTAGTTCTTCTTCTCTCAAAGTATAAAGTTCTGTTTTTAAAAAGATTTTGTTCTATTAAGATAATTTTTGACTTGAGACTATATAAGATGAAGACATTTGTTGCTCAGACTTCTCTTCACTCTCCTTTTCTCCTTCAACCTCCAAGTATGCATCAGCTACATTTTCAGTTTTATTGTTTATCTAAACTTGTTTCCACTTCTTACCAGAATCAGACTTAAGCATTTTCCCTCCCAGAGAACACTATCCTCAAAATCTACAGGGATTCACTCAAGTTTATGATCATTTACATTTACGGTATTCCATCTCTCCAATTCAATTCTTTACCTGTCATAGCCACCCACATTTATCTGTATAATACATGTTTTCCCAAAACTTATCTGATTTTTTCCCCTTTAATGTTTTTTATTTGGGTTTTATATGAGAGTAATATTTTCCTTCTAAAATTAATTTGGATGTATTTTCTCAAAATATTTGCATAGAACTTGTAATATTTCTTCTTCAAAGGTTTGCAAAAATTCATGAGCAAAGCCATCTATAAAAAATTACATTCTTTTTCCTGAAGGAGGAAAGTGTTTTATTATGAATCCATTTTTTTAATAAGTACAGGATTATTCAGATTTACTCTTTCTTTTGGACTCAATTTTGAAAATTTTTGTAGTCAAGGAATGCAATTATTTCTTCAAGTTACTAATTTAATGGCATTAATATTTTCACAGTATTCCCATATTATTTTTTATATCTCTGGGATTTGTGAAGATGTTTCCCCTTTCATTCTTGTTATTACTAATTTCTTTTTTCTTTTGATGACTAAATCTACAGATTTATTAATTTAATTAATAGTCTCAAAAATAAGCTTATTGTTTCACTGATTTTCTTGGCTTCTATTTTTCTCTTATCCTTATTATTTCCTTTATCCCACTTATTTGGATTTAACTGGACTTTTTATTCTGTATTTCTTCTGGATGTGAGTAGAGAAACAATTCTCTGAGCTTTTAATCATCTAAAATATATATTTCAAATTTAAAGTTTGTGTGATATAGAATTCTAGATTGACTTTTTTTTTCCTTTTTCCACCTTAATGACATCATCCTCTTATCTTCTGTTTCTGGTGAAAATGAAGCTATCATTAAAATTGTTGTTCCTCTATATTTAATAAGCCTTATTCGTTGCTTGCCTTTTTTTTAAAAAAAGTTTGTTTCCAACAGATTATTATACACCTAAGTTTTAAAAATGTATCATCAGCAATTAATCAAACATTTGGATATGTGGGTTTATGTCTTTTCAAAAATAAAACATGGGTTAATTTTTCAGCCAACATTTGAAAATATATTTTTCTGCACAATTTTATTTCTGAGAGTCTATTCTGTTATAATGCTTGACATTGTCAAAATGAGACATCATTGTTTTCAAAACATTTTATTTTTGATTATGCTTGAGATTTGATACTTTCTATTAATCTAATTTTACTTTATTTTTCTTCTGTAGTCTCCAATTTTCTATTACGCTTATCCAGTAAATTTTTCATTTTCTGTGTTTATTATCTTCAATTTTGAAATTTTAATTTGGTTCACTGATACAGATTCAGTTGTTCTGTTGAAATTGCTTTTCTCTTCAACCATTTTGTCACTCATATAATTGAAAATATTCACAAAAGCCTTTTAAAGTCCTTGTCTGCAAATTCCAGGGCCAAACAGTTTGAATTTTGAATTGATTATAATTTTCCTATTTTTTCACATGAAAAATTGTTTTTTTTAACTTTATGCTGGACATTTCTGATGACATGTTTGGAGTTATCTGGATCATGTGTTAGCTCTTTAAAGGGTGTTAAGTTTTGTGCTGGTAAAGAATTAAATAACTGTAAACTACTTTATTTTCCAGGTTTGACTTTACTACTTGTTTGAAAATGCTATTTCTGTTTGGCCCTTATTTTTAGGATCTGGCCTTTGCCTAGCACATGGACTTTATTTATAAGGAGTGAATTACTGTGGTGCAAATTAATTTATTTATCCTTAGCCAGGATTCCAAATTCTCCCAAACTGTATGATCTTTGGTATCTTTATTCGTTGCAACTCTAGGAACAGTTCCTTTCTGTTAGCCTCATAAGAGTTTGCCACATAAAAACACAGATCAGCCTTAGGCAAAAACTTACAGAAAGCTGCATGTAACTATAAGGTGCTACATGACATATCTTTCTCTTCTCTTTCCTCTTCACCCTTCAAAATTTCTAAAATTTCATCCTCTGCCTGTAATGCCAGCAAGAGCACGATCCTTTGCTCTGTCCCTTCTTTTCTGGGCCCATTCTGGGAAGGACTCCCAAGTAGAAAAACAGAGGACAGGTAGAGCACAACTTGAAGTTCTAGCATTTGATGTCATTCTAATGAAGGAAATTATAATCATAGCTGTAACTAATCCTTCATACTGTTTTTGTTTTCTTTCTTTAAATTTTCACTCTTCAAATCTGTCAGTGCTATAAGCTATCCACAGACGGTTCCTTGACCTTTGTTTTATTGCTAGATTTCTCTAATCTAAATTATAAATATAATAGCTATGTAATATTTTACATAGACTAGAAATTAAATATTGTTAAATTACTACATTTTAATCATATTTATATCTATCTACTTCTTACTATTTGCATTAATATCACCATACTTCATACCACCTTTAGGTATGACTTTTCTTGATCGCACTTTTACTTTCACTGCAGTTTACTTTTCATCCAGTCTAGTTTGTTTAGAATGTAGTCTTCACATTATATTCAGAGTGATTCTTTAAAATGTGCATATAATATGTCATGTGCCCATTAGAAAATATTCAATAATTATCTACTCTTTTGAATGTAACATTCTATGGTCTGGTGTAATACTATAAATGATCATGGAATAATATCTTTTTAAAATCTCTTTTTAAAAAGTATCTCTAACTTCATATCTAATCATTTCTCTATTTCCTATGCATTCACATTCTATGAATTAGGCCCACTTGAATATTGGCAGTGCTCCTTAAGGCTCTGTTCTTTCATATTAAACTTATTTATCTTGTATTACTTTAACCTAATATTGCCTCACTGTTTTAAATAAATGTTTACTCACATTTCTTCACTCATTGCATTCTAGCCTGTGTGAGGACAAGTGAAGAACAATACTTGATGTGAGTAGTCAATAAATTTTGACCAATGAGGAAAATCTATTGAATTATTAAATAATGTTACTTAAAGCTCAATGAATTTATTCAGATGGTAAATGGAGCTAGTTAAAGCACATATATTAAAGTATTTACATTTTCAATAATATCCAAATACCTTTAAAAATATGTGATAAAGGAGTCATTAACCTTAGCACCAAATAAAATGTTTTAATGCAATAATTAAAAATAAAATGAATGTTAACATTTTGGTAAACTTCATGAAAGAAGTAAATGTCTGCTTCCATAGTGTAATATCATATTTTTTTATTTTGTATTTTTTTTAGCCATAGAAAGCATGAGGACAGAACAAGGAGAGACTCCATGAATATTTCTGGTTAATTACACAGCACTAAAAGAAATATTGGTAAGTTACTGATCCTTACTTATAGATAAACACATTTTAATAGGAGAAAATAAAGTTTCTGTTAGATATAGATAACTATAAGCAGTAAAGCATTTTTGTTGAATGAATCAGATCATAAACCAGTATATAAACATACCTATAAGAATTCTTCTCAACATGAATTTCCTGACAAATGGATGTGAAATATAGATAATTTGAAGTGGCAATTTACAAGCACTGTTCTCATAAGGGACCCAAAAAAATATTGTTCAATTTGAGCTCCAGGAAGTATAGAATCTGGTGAAAGCAATGAAGTGACCTTCAATCAACACTATCTTTGTTTTCCTGTCTGATACTGTCAAAAATGTTGTGAGCAATAAAGGCAGAATGATCACACGAATAGATAAGAAATAGTAAGTTCTTAAAATAAACAACCATATGCTCACATTTTGTGAAAGGAAGTAGAGGTTCCAGACAAAATGGAGAAAATATTTAGGGAAGTAGACCAAGACAGAAAGAAAAATTAAATAAGGAGTATGAAAATACGAAAGCAAGTTTTTTTTTTTTTTTTTTGACCTTATCTAGGGCCACACCTGTGGCATATGGAGGTTCCCAGGCTAGGAGTCTAAGAGGAGCTGCCAGTCTTTGCCACAGCAACACGGCATCTGAGTGGCATCTGCAACCTAGACCACAGCTCACAGCAACACCGGATCCTTAACCCACTGAGCAAGACTGGGGATTGAACCTGCAACCTCATGGTTGGATTCGTTAACCACTGAGCCACTATGGGAACTCTTGTAAGCAAGTTTTTAAGAAGTTGATAAAAACAAATAAGTGGCATAATGAAAAAAAGAAAAATTATGCATTATTATACAATGTAATAATTTTTTTTCATCATCTCCTCATACTCTGTGAAGAACGGCGCTGCCTTAGTCAGCTCTGGCTGCCATAAAAAAATGGCATATGCTTGTGGCTTAAACAACAGAATTTAATTTCCTTCTACTTCTGAAGGCTAGAAGTCCAAGATCAAGGTTCAGCATGGTCAGAGTCTGGTAAGATCTCTATTCTTGTCTTACAGATAGTAGGCTTTTTATGGAATGCTCACATGGAAGAAGAAAGAGAGAACACAAGCTCTCTAGTGTCTTTTGTTATAAGGCTCTGAAACACAATGGTTTGTTTATTCCCTTGGAGCCCAAACATTACTGAGGTCAGGGTTCTTTGAGAAATAAGAGGAGCAGATAGTTGTGTTAACAATAACTGACCAGTTATTGTTAACAAAGGTCTCAGTTGTTACCATGCATGGTGTGGATGGTAGAGAAGTTTACGTGATAATTCATTGCAGTAGAGAATATTAATTCCAACTTACAAAGATCATCTATGGGGATATTAAAATCTCACCATTCAGGACAGAAATATTGGAAAGAATGTCAACAGATTAATGGTAAAAATCCTCGAGAAATAAGGGCAAATGCAGATGACTCCAACATGATCAGGTAGCAAATGAAATAATCTGATAGCATTAGCTTCGGACATGGCTTTTATATGTTTCTTAATCAGTGCTATCTTTTATGCTGGACATTATCAAACGGCAACTGTCCAAAGAAATGTACTGAATAACATAAAGCAACTAAAGACACATTCTTTTATTTTACATACCCTCGGGGGAAGAACTAGTTATAATGGATAGAAGGTATAAGGTAAATGTCAGATCTAAAAATTCAACATTTTCAACAATGGTTTAGTTTAGAAAGAATGAGCCACAAGACACTGAATGTTCGAACAAAGTCTGTATAACCATCTGTCAAGGATTCTTGTAGAGATTACTTATTTTCATGGGAAATCTTTTTTACTACTTCAGTATTTCACCCTTGTAATGGAAAGAGTAGGAAAATATCACATATTGGTCAAAAAACTGTTTCTCTCCCTTCTTCCTACCCTTCCTCCTTTCCATCTTTTCCTCAAGTACCAGTTACTGTGCTAGCTGCGGTGGATAAAGAGTTAAAAATTCATTCAGTCATTCTAGGTACTATAATTCTAGTGCAGGGTCAGGAAACCAAAAAGTGGCTATGCGTATTTTCTCTATGTGGTGCATGAAAATACAGTCAAGGTTGACATTAGAGAAGAGAAAAATTTTAGAACTGGCTCTATAGAATGAGGATGATTTTGATGGCTCGAGAAGTGGAAAAACAAATGTTAGGACAGAAAAGGGATTTACATGGATGTAGAGGCACAAAAGAGTAGATAGTAGGAAAAAGTCATATTAACTTTGGTGGGGGTATCTGAGGAGGAGATTCACGGGGAGGAGTGGAAGGAGACGAAGCAGGAACAATAGATAGGAGCTTGATCATGAAGATCCATATAGTTATACTCTGCATCCTGAAAGCTCATGCTTTCTTAATTGGTTGCTGGCCTGCTTATTTTTCTTAAGATACAAATGAGGTCATGTTATATGTTTAGTGCGACAATGGGGTCCACCAAGTTCTTATACCAGTAATCCTCCCGAATTCCATCTGAAACTACTCTCATCTTTTTAATGAAGGCAAAATCCTTGTGCTCCACTTCCCATCAGGTTCTTGTAAAGCTATATGCTCTCTCTTGGCTCAGAGTCTGTTTAATTTTGTTCCCTCTGTTTGCGACCATTGTTCAGCCAACATTCTCCATGCATGATCTGCTGATTTCATTCTCCCCACCTTCAACTGGAAAATTCACATGCAACTTTCAAATTATGGTTGATTGCAGAGCCTTTGGCTAACTCTGAAGCATTCCCGAGTCCTCTATTTATGGACCTATATGGGGACTTTGCTTCCATTTTTATGGTACACACAATCCTTCCACATGTCACTGAAAGCTGAACTTAAATCTTCCTTTTTTTGACTATCAACTCCATGAGACTAGGAGCTCTGTACTTTCCTAATGCTGAGACTCAGCTTAATAAATGGATGTATGAATGAATGGGGGGCTGAATGGAGATAAAATCATGCTATCAGACTATGGACTCTTTTGCAAGTAATTCAAGTTCAGTGAATCAAACAGGGAAATGACTCCATCCAATCTATGTTTTAGACAATTCTCTTTGATAAGCCTAGGGAAGAAGCTTGGAAAGAGGATTAAAGTGGGCAGCTCTCAGGATATGAGTTAGGAGGATATGTGAATAGTTTAGGAAAGGACACTATGGAGGAAAAGCAGAGAGCATGTATTGAAAGAAATGGACTAACGAGATACTTAGATGGTATACAATAACTAATTGGATGCAGAGGATGAAAGAAAAATGATGGCGTTGGTAATTATGAGGATGATGTAGTCCTGCTGATTAACTAAGTAGATGATGTAAGAACAAGTATTAAAATAAGAATATTGGGTCAAGGCAAGAGGTCCAGTTTTAAACAGGCTTAAACTAAATATGGAGACAGAAAATTGACTCTATAATAGATATATTACTCTCTACATACATTTGGACAGGAAATCTAGATGACAGAATCTGTATATTGGAGATAATTGAGTAATTAAAATAAATAAGCTTTTAGCTGGCAGAAGTGTAAATCCAGAAGGGAATTGGGTAGGACATTACTTCGGGGAGACTTAGCCTAAGAGGACTGGAAAAAAAAAAAAAGCTAGATAGCAAACTAACAGAACAACAAGGAGAGACTTCTTACCTGGAAGCCAAGGGAAAATAAAATCTCCTAGAGCAAGTGATCAAAAATATCAGATGTGGCAGGGAGGTCAAATAAAATAGAGACTGAAAAGTGTTCATTAGATTTCATCACACACAGGTTATTGCTGCTTATTGTCAGAGAGGTTTCAGTCAAATGGTAAGGCCAGCAACCAGACCATAAAGGCTGAGGAGTGACTGTGAAGAAAAAAGTTATTAAGAGAACTGGCTCCTCCATAGAGAAATGTACTTGTGTTAGCAAAGAAAAGGAAAGCACCACAAGGCATTCAAGCTAGTGGAAGGGTATTTGTTAAAATGGTATTAGCCTCAAATGCAGTGATATTTCAGAGTAAAACCAACTGCTTTGCTTAATGTAGCAATATCCCCTCCCCAATTCTGTTACCTATACAAAGCAAAGTGCTCACTCTAAAAATATTATTGCTTGCCCTGCTAAAATGTATAGCATCCATAGTTTTTTCAGTATAACTGTACCAGTATTTGTTCCCTAATATTTTAATTTGAAGGTTAAGGTGATAAAATCAGCTTGGTAGTTACTTAAAAATATGTTGTGACTTTGAGTGGATGTTTAGATCTAAAACATCTTTGTTAGTCTTTCAGCAAAAACTTGTTTGGAGTGCTGAATAGATAATGTATGTCTATGGGAGCTTACTTTTAAATGTCTACATACCATTAGGAGACAGCATTCCTGCCCTGCTACTTCAGTAGACAATTTATCATTGACAGTCACTTCGGTTAAGACTGCAGTCTAGTTTTTACACACTCCTTTCCTCACCTTCAGCTAGTTACAATGTCACTTTGTGTATTGTCATAAATATTTCATGTTGGAAATTTGTCAGGAAGAGAAAAAAAAAAAGCAATATGCACATGGTTATTCCCTGAGGTCTATTCTCTAATAGCTAAAGTGTCCTACAATAAAGAAATTAAGCAAGTTATAGCACACTACCTTGGTAGCATATTATTCTGTCTTTAAAATAATCATGAAAAATTTTCTGACATATACACGTGATATAAAGTTCCACTGAAAAGCAGTTGATGGAATGAGAGAATGATTTGGTCATCACTATTTCAGCCACAAAAAATGAGTATCTCTATTGACAGTATTTGAAAAATAATATACAAGTAAGAAAATACTTGAGATATGTTTTTGATTTACAGAATGCTTTATTTTCTTCAGAATTCACTTTAATCGTCCTTCAAAAAATAATTTTTTACAGGTTCTTTTGTTGCTATTCTCCCAATTTACCCAACTGAACGTAAGAAAGCTAGGCAAAAACTGTCAGCAATTAAGGTTGCAGTACCAGTAATCAAGAGGTTTCTTAGCTTTTTTGAAAAGATATTAAGGTAACATCACAATATTATTTTCTCCACAGCATATTCCTCAATAAGTAACATTTATCTTTATATAAATGGACCATACCAAACTCTCTCTCTAGTATTCCACAACTGATCTCACTGATTCTTTATCTAAGACAGAAAAAACAAAGACATTTTGGTTTTCTTGATGATTGCATTATGCTCTTGGGTTAAAGAATTGTTGGGCACAGAGTTCCAACATCACAGATGGTTATTAGACTTGAGTTGCCCTGAGACAGAATCCTTATGTTGCTCTGTGTTATTCTATATTTGGAACTAATTGTATTTTTATTCAACAAAGGGTTCAAACACATGCAATTAAAAACACAGTGGAGTTGCTTCCTTTGATCTAAATAGAACTAAAAGCCATGAATTTTTTGTTGTTGCTTGCTTTAAGAAATTTATTGCTTAGTTAGCAGGCCTTTAACTGGGCGTCAGGCTAACATATATTCAAGCGAACTGAAAAAGGAGCATGCTGTCCATGTCCTGGGTGAATTCCTAGAGGTGGGCGTGCATCAAGGTCAGATCCAAGTTGACTTCAGTCTGGTGCAGGAAAAAGTGGAGCTAGCAGGGCCTCTAAGACTCATGGTAGAACAGGGTTGCCTGGATGCCACTCACACTTCAGCTGGTTGCCCAGAAAGAGCTTCATTGCTTGTATATAACAGGACTTTTCTTACATGTCCACTTCTCTTAGCCTTTTGATTGCCTTCCTCAGTACCCTCCCAAGGCAATTCTGGAATGCACACATCGTGAAAAACTGGGCCTCTTTTTATTCCAGGATTCCCAAAGCTAACCCAGTAGCATGTTAAGGCTAGATGTGATTTCAGCAAATTCTTTGAAGGGTAGATAACTTTACCTCACCCGTGCAGGGTAACTGTGAAGATGGTGAAGTTTGCAGCATAAGAAACAAGGGAACACTAGTGTTTATAAATATTGGTTAGCAGTCACTATGGGGTCTGTTAACTCCAAAGTACTTCCAGGATATGAGTATTCTCTGTGCATGTAGACAAGCAAGATTTTGGCAGCCTGGGGGCAGCCCTCTGATAAAGATGCAAGTGCTGGTTGCTGGGAGAGCAAAGGAGTTGATAAGTGTCCATTATGCCACAGTGTGTATATCTCTAATTACACATGCTTTTTTTCAGTTGTCTTTTCTATAAATATATTTCCTTATTTTTTAAAAAAAGGTCCATAGTGACTTTACTTGGAAGAGCCAAGTAGTGACCGTGTTGACACTGATATGGCCTTCTTATTCTATTACCTTTCTCTATAGCCCTTCTTGATCTCACATATCTCAGGTCTGACGATGTTTTTCAATTTACCAGAAAACTACCAACAACTCTAGTCACAAAGACTGGACTAACATTTGGATGGATGGATGAATTAACATTTTTTTTTTTTTTGACTAGAAGATCCAAAAGAAAGGGCAGGAGCAATGAGAGAGGCTGATCATACCGAAGAGAAATCCAGTGGTTTATCATAATCATTTTCTTTCTTTTTTTTTTTTTTTAAACTTTCAGGGCTGCACCCATGGCATATGGAGGCTCCCAGGCTAGGGATCGAATCAGAGCTATAGCTGCCTGCCTACACCATAGCCACAGCAATGACAGATCTCTAACCCGCTGAGAGAGGCCAGGGATTGAACCCACAACCTCATGGTTCCTAGTCAGATTAATTTCCACTGCACCACAATAGGAACTCCTCAACATCATTTTCTTTCTTGGCATATCTCACTAAGCTCTGATACAAATTACTTAAGGATCAAGATGATGTCAAATTTATGATTCTCCTCTAGAATATTAATTTATACGGAGTCACTGAATCACTTATTTTTGAAGTTAGAAGAAACTGTGATGTCACTTAGCTTAATCCTCTCATTTTAAAATTGAAGAAGCCATTGTTGAAGAGAGAAAATATCTTCCCAGGAAAGTGTAGATTTAAATATGTGAAGGATGTTACTTTTGACTCTCTACTCAATTACTTCCCTGACCCTTCTTCGTTAGATGCTATTCAATTTTAATAATGGTTTCCTTTGTTTTTCTGCAATGTGAATATATTTTTATATGGTAGGCATTTATGGTTATACATAAAAGAAAGCTCAAATAAGTGGATGTGCATTATGCCGTAGCTCATACAGCTTTATATGGTATATTTTAAAAATTCCTTCATATTCCACAATTAGCTCATAAGGTAGCATAAGATTAATCATTTGATTTTCTAAGTGGGTATAAAGCTTTAAACATATACAGTGCTTGTAAGGAAAATTCCTTTATTTCTCTCTCTCTCTCTTCACAATTGTTCTTCTTAGTGATATGTGATCAGGAAGGCAAAAATCTCAATTTTCTAAACAGCGTACATGTACAAAAGGTCACAGTTAAGGTTACCTTGGGGGTTCTAATTCTGAATTTCCTGAATTTTGTGGGTTTAAATCATAACTTTAATGTTCCATTAATGCAGGGAGTTTTTTTTTTTACACTGAATTGTTTTATGTCTTTTATTCTGCACTAATGGACACTGTGTTGATTTCTGTGAATATCAAAGAGAGTTCAATATTCTGGTAAAACTCTTTTTAGTTAATGTTTTATTTTTTAAATCCTTTTATTTGAGTTTGACTAAGACAATTTAAAAGCATTTCTATCAATAACCTTTTTTTTTTTATAGAACAATCCAAAATATTGTTTTGGCATTTAAAATTAAAATGTGCCTTCTGAAAACTTTGAAAAATTGATGCTTTGTTTTATTGTTTTAGTAGCTTTAAAATACCATTAAATCATTAGGCCAGTATCTTTGTCATTCCAATTTAAAACCATCATACTGTCCATCAAAACAAAAAAAAACATTTAACAAAAAATTCAATTGGACATCAATATGAATTATACTTATGCTCACAGTGCAGCTCTTTCTTTAATTCTGAGATATTTCTGAATTTTATAGAGAGATCATATTTTGGTATATTTTTGTATAATCAGAGTTCTGAGCTAGCTGCTCAATAAATATTTACTGAACTATAGTTCTCAAATTCCCAAACTTACTATGATTATTTCTATTTTCTATCCCAAAATATGCCTCTTCATTTTAAATTGGAGGTGGTATACATTAATTCCAATTAGCTCAGTAATAATACTGAGCATTATTGTGCATCAAATTAGAAGAGAAGAAAGATATAACTTGTTAATTGTCAATAAATCTAATCCATTAAGACAAACTCTAACCATAGTAAAAGCAAGGACTGTGTTTTGTTTATAACTCTAAGCCAGAAGCTACAATGTAATGCTATTTGAAACTGGCTCCCTAGATCTTAAATGGTGTGTTTACTATTTTGGCTTCAGGTTGACATCTTGACATATGACAAAGCTAACGTATTTTCCATACCTAATTTTCCATACAATTTTTTTCTTAGAATAAAAATACTCTCTGGACATGTAAATTATGGAGTTTATTAGAATCAGTAGCAACAGACACAATTGTTGATATTGTATGAAAAACAAAGGAGAAAATCCAAAAACGTAAGCTGCTGTCAATGGGCTAAATACTTTAAATGCGCCAAATATGAATGACTGTTAATATGCCACAGTACTTAATTCTCATGCTCAAAGGGTTATTACCTTTTTTTTTTTTTTTTCAGTTGTGAAACAATATTCAGATAAGTTAAATATCTTAGCAAAGGATAAACTGGGGAATTCAGAACACGGTCACATAAAAAACTGAAATTCACACCAAAAAAATTTATCAAAATTGAACATTTGTATACTCCTTAACTGACCATTTTATTCCTGGGTATATATTCTACAGAAATGTGCACAAATATTCACCAAAATTTATGTCCAAAAATGTCCACAGTCTTACTTATAATATCCCAAACTGAACAAAACTGCAGGGTCTGCTTGCATATGTGTGTGTGTGTCTAAAAATTGGATAGATTTATACAGTGCAATATTATACAGTAATATTAATAAACTACATTTACATGCAATAAAAGATCTCAAAAACAATGTTGCACAAAGGCCGACAAATAATTTTCTCCTATATGATTCCATTTATATAAACTTCAAAAACAAAGAAAACTAGTTGGTTTTGAAGTTAGACAGTGACTGTAAGGGGAATCTTTGAGGGTAATTATGACTGGTAATTTTGTTTCTTGATCTGAGCTTTGGTTACACAAATGTGATTAGTTTGTAAAATTCATTGAACTGAATATGATTTGTGAATTTCTGTATAAAAATCTACTTTAAAATTTCTACTAACCAAAAAATAAATGCTCAAGTGAAAGTGAAATATATTTTGGAGTCATAGATTTAAGTTCAAATGTATCTCTACTTTTACTTTTAAATTGTTTTCAGGTTTCAAGTAAGGAAATGAAGCTGGATCACCTACATTATAAAATTATAATTATAAAAGTGGTTTAAAGATTAAGACCAATGATTACACTACTCATGGCATAAAATAAATATGTAGGTAATAAATATTAGGTATTTGTTTTTATGTTAAAGTTCAAGTATATAGTGAGCACAGAACTGGAAATCAAATCTATGTCAGACTTGAAAGCCCAAAGTTTTTCCTGAGGTCATATTGTCTCTCCTACTGTGATTTTGCTCTTAAGGAAGAATTACATGTTGCAGATATTAAGGAAAATTATTATAGAATGATATAGTTTAAAGCATTAATAGAAAAAAAATGTAGCTATTATCAATCACTTTTAGCCTAAACCATTTTTTAAAAATCTAGGATGGAGAAACGTAGTTAAATTTTAATTCATTTGAACTCTCAGTGGCCTCAAAACAACCAGTCATGCCAGTACCAGATGTTCTCAAAAGAGATTCTGATTTACCAGTTAGTATTTTCTTTCATGAGAGTTCAGGATCTGATGACTAAGCTAAACCAAACTTAACTAAAACAAAAAGAAAAAAAATTAGAGAAATTAAAAATGGTCTACCTAGATCACTTCATAACTTGTCATTCCAACACTGTGCTCCCAGGTAACGCTTCTCTCACATAACAGCTTCTATATTTCTCGGTTTCCTGACCAAACAGAAAGATATTGCCAATTTTTTTAGGGTACACTTTCTCATCTGTGCAAAATGTCATAATTTCTTGTTCGACTCACCAGGTCTCTTGCAGGTGGCTTTTGAATGACTCCAATTTTTCCTCTATCAACTGATTTGTTGAAACTGAATGTAAGTGTGGTTCATGAAGCTAGGATACAGATTATTTGCCTGTCCTCATTTTAAGAAAGTATAAATAAACTTCCTTGGCATAGCTTGGATGTAAGTTAGAATATACACATTTAACTGCATAGCAATGAAGGATAAAAGGTCAGGAGACAAATCTAGAACTTGCTGTGAGAGCTGCCCACTAGTTTCTAGCAGGTTCTGAAGGAATTAATACAGATGTAGACACTGAAATAGTACTGAGTGGATCAAGATTTCTCAAACATGACCCACTGTACTGGGGAAACCAGAGTGGCCAGGGAGGTGAGATGTTGGGATTATAACCACTGTGTCTGTTTACTACCCTGGGCCATAACTGGATGTCCATAGATGAAGGTGAGTATTTGACTTTTCAGGAATGTATTCATAAGAAAGAGACCTATTCTCTTACAGCTGGTCATTCATGAAGGTGAGCCTATGACATTTAGGAGAATCATCCATAAGAAAAAGAGACTCTCTCCCTTATGCTGATTCTAGTTACATTTTTGCATATAGTGAAGCCTCCGGCTTGTGGATAAGATCAGAATTAATGAATAAGAATAAAGCCCAACAAAAGTTGGGTGAAAAATCAACAACTGCAGGGGAAACAGGTCCTAGAACTGGTTTTTGTGGCACTGGAATTGTGTCTGATAAGCAGCAACAGTAAACTATAGCAATAAAGGTTTCAACTCCTTGTAGTCTAATGCTGAGAGTAAGACTATCCTGAGTAACAACAAATGAGCCTCCACTCTTACAACAGTTAGTTAGCATGCTTGTACTTTCATTTCTTCAGGGACACGGGCTGGGTTGTTTCACGTGAAAGTTCAGATGTTTGAAAATCTGGGCAATGGAATCAGGAATGCAAAGTTCAGTTGATACTTCCCTAAAATATTTTTTATTTTTATTATTATTATTAATTTTGTCCTTTTTTGGGCCGTACCAGCAGCATACGGAGGTTCCCAGGCTAGGGGAGGAATCAGAGCTGAAGCCGCTGGCCAATGCCACAGCCACAGCAACGTGGGATCCAAACCGCCTCTGTGACCCTCACCACAGGTCATGGTGACACTGGATCCTTAACCCACTGAGCAAGGCCAGAGGTTGAACCCACATCCTCATGGATACTAGTTGGGTTCATTAACCACTAAGCCATTAAGGGAACTCCTAAAATATTTTTTAAAACACAACTGTATTCTTTTTTTGTTATAGATTTTTTTTTTTTTTCCCTAGGAAGGTCTAACCTATAGAATGGGAGAAAAACTTAGTGGCTGCCTGGAGTTGAGTGTAGAAATAGGGAATGATTATAAATGAACATAAATTTTTTTTTTTTTTATTGGATGTGAAGGGATTTTCTAAACTTGGAATGTGACGATGATTGTCCAACTCTGTAAATTTAAATTATTAAATTATACAATTAGATGTACTTCAGTAAATTGTTTAAGATAATCTTCTTTTTAGACTTCACTGTTTAGCAGGCTTCACTCCTTCCTTTCTTTTCTTTATAAAGTGATATTTGCAATTCTTACATTTTGTGTGAGCCCGTGTAGTTAATAAAGACCCTCAAGAAAAAAAAAAAAAAAAAACCAAATCGGACCTAGGATTCCTTGGCATCAGAAAAATGATCATTTTTCCCCTCTTTTCACAGAAAGCAGACTAGAAAAACAGATTAAGTGAATGTTTGTTTGTCTTTAGTAAAATACATAAAGCATCTCTGGGCGCTAACCATAATATAAGCCTGTATTCTGTATTGAAAGTGGGACTATACGATGACTGAAAATCTCCTTTTATAATCCTTTTTTATGTTAAAAATCATACTAGCCTATTTTTTCATGCTTCCATAAAAGAATAGGAAGAAACCATCCTTTTATGCCTTTTGTGTGTGAGAGAATTGATATGGAATGACTAACCTTGAAGAAAAAAGAAAAAGTATTAGAACAAGGCTCCCTCTCCCCTGAAAGCTTTACTTGGAAATAAGTTTCATAATATGCTTTTCCAAAACTCCACTGTAGCCCAAAGACAAAACTTTAACTTCTGCTCTACTTTTTCAAGTAAGCGAGGCCAATTTTTTGGGGTCAAAACCATTTGATGATCAGACAATTCAGCTTTCAAGCAGAGGGCTTAAAGCAGAGAGATGACATTTGCATATACTGTGCCCCTAAACTTAATACTGCAGGAAAAGTCTATGGTAAAACACACTGCAAATCTCTATCTCTAAGATTTCTTCTTTTTCACCTTACCAAGAGCAATAGACTTTAAATTACTGTCTGGATTATGTGTGGGATGAAGCCCTAAATTTGGACAGATTCAAGGGCAATTTGAAACGTTTGAGTAATATTTTTCAAGAAGAGTTATGTGAGTGCACCTTTGACAGAACAATTGCATGTTTGCAAAAGCTTCTTTTTAACCTTCACATAGGAAAGCAACCTGTACAAGTATACAGTTCTTCAAATATAGGTTTTTTTTGTTCTATATGCTCAGTATGTGTAAGAAAGCATAAGTTTGAAAGCCCAAATTTTTATTCCTTTTAAAGTTTCCTAAAGATATTTTTTAAATTATATTACTGTCAGAATAATTTTAGTTTTTACCCAGCTAAGACCCTCTTTCACTTATTTTTAAAAATTTACCTGTCCTGACTTTGTCATAGGAAAGTATTATTTCATGAAAACTTACTTTTAGGCTCTGCTTTTCTCTTTCACTCTATTTTTTTATTAGTATCAGTTATCTGAAGGCTAGCTCTCTAACCATGATCTTCTATTAGGTCACCTTTTTATTTAATCTTGTAAATATCCTTGGCTTTCTCATCTGTAAACTAAGGTTCCTCCCGCTCTTTCTTTTTTCCCCACATCTGATTCTATTTTTTACAAAATGCATCCTGCATTTACTTCCTCCAATAAAAATTTATTTTTAGTTTCTTGGTAAACATTTCTTATTAGTTTTCTTTAATCTCATGCCACCATGTGTGTATATATACACACACATAGATATAGGCTTCTCACGGTCTTCAGCTTCCTCAAAAAGGCCATGGTTATTTTTGATTAATTGTAGTAAAAAAACATAAGATTCACCAGCTTAACCATTTTAAAATAGACAATTCAGTAGTATTATATTCACACTGTCATGAAACACAACTCCAGAACTTTTTAATCTTGCAAATATAAAACTTAAAACCCATTAAATAGCTATTGTTTTTCCTCTCTTCCCAGGCTGTGGTAATTATGATTCTGCCTCTATTTGACTCCTTTATTTACTTCATATAAGTGGAATCACACAGTATGTCTTTTTGTAACTGGCTTATTTCACTAAGCATACTGTCCTTTGGGTTCATCCATGTTATAGATTATTAATTTTTTTTATGTTGTAGTAGTTCTTTATGTACCCTTGATTTGCAAATATTTTATGATTCCATGGATTGCCTTTTCACTTTGTTGATTTTGTTCTTTGATGTACAAAAGTTTTTAATTTTAATACAACCGTGTTTACTCATTTTTTAGCTTTTGTTTCCAATGCTTTTGGCATAATATCTAATAATTCATTGCCAAGTCCAATGTCATGAAGACTTTTCCTGATGCTTATTTCCAGGAGTTTTATACTTTTAGGACTGATGTTTATATCTTTAATATATTTTGAGCTAAGTTTTGTATATAGTTTGAGTCCAGCGTTATTCTTTTGAATGTGGATATCCAATTTTCCTAACATCAGTGGTTGAAAGAGACTGTCCTTTGCCCATTGAGTAGTTTCAATACTCTTGTTAAAGATCCTTTGACCATGTATGCAAAGGTTTATTTCTGGGTTCTCTATTACATTCACTGCCATCTATAGCCTTTAATTCACAGAATGGATATACAGTTGAATTTGCCAGCTTCTTGAGAGAGATTGCTGTATTCTGGAGGGAGCAAAAATACTCTGTCACTGGTAGAGATGACCTTCCATCACAAGGTCTGTGCTTTGCTCTAATGCTTGGCAATCTTAAAGGCACGGCTAGAGTATATTTTTCTTAAATTTTTTTCATCAGCCTTATCATTAATGCATATTCCTCCAACTGTCTGGCATATTAATTTTGCATATTTGTGTGAATCGCAACCAAGTTTCATAGCCTTATAGGCATTTTAACCAAGAAAGTATGGAACTTAGGGGACACTTACAAATTTTGGATTAAAGCAGTGATTGTTTAAAACAGATTCAGTCAGAATACTTTTAAATGATGAATAAATGGTTTCTTTATAAATTATTTTATAATCTGATGTGCAGTGACTCAGTAACTCCTGTTAACAGGAAGCCAATGTCTATTTCCTTTAGGCCCTATTCAACTATATCTTTAAAAAGATTAAAATTTGTATGACTCAACATAGTCCAAAATTATATCTAGATTGGAATATAAATCCCATTTTTAGGAAAATGTTATGGCTTGTATCTTCATTTGGCAAATGTCTTTCCAGCCTCACCATCTTTCTGATCCTGCCTACATTCACTTTGGTATAATTCATTTTCTTAAAAAAAAATTCTTTTTCTGCACTCTATGCAATAGCCAGGTCATGGAAACAACCTAAATGCCCATCGACAGAGGACTGGATAGGGAAGATGTGGTACATACACACAATGGAATATTATTCAGCCATAAAAAGGAGTGAAATAACAACATTTATAGCAACTTGGATGAACCCAGAAATTATCATGCGAAGTAAAACCAGTCAGACAAATTAGACAGCAGCATCCAATGCTACCGCTTACATGTGGAAACTAAAAAGACACAATGAACTTCTTTGCAGAACAGACAATGACTCACAGACTTTGGAAAACCTTTGGTTTCCAAATAAGACAATCTGGGGAGTGGGGGGATGCACTGAGGGTTTGGGACGGAAATGCTATCAAATTGAGTTGTGATGATTTTTATACACCTATAATTGTAATAAAAATCATTAAGCAATGAAAAAAAATAAAATCCTACTAAAAAAAATTTCTTTTTCTGCCAGTTGTTCTTCAAGCCCTTCAAGTTACTCTTATCCAACCATTCCTAAAACAAGTTCATTGTGATATTCTACTCTTTGTATTAAAATGAGTCTCTAGTCCTTTGGGTCTGTTTATTGAACTAGATTTACATGCTTATCCCCTGTAACACTGCTGAATTTCTAGTGACCTTGTTCACAGTCATCCTCTTTAGTGCTATCAACGCTGATCACTCAGAAATAATTTCTCTTTGCAGTAGGTTTAGCGTTTTCCTCTATATCTTCATACATGAAATCTGGTCTTTTATTATTTTTTTTTTTTTTTGTTTTTTTGCCTTTATGTAGAGCCGCACCCGCGGCATATGGAGGTTCCCAGGCTAGGGGTCTAACAGGAGCTGTAGCTGCCGGCCTTCGCCACAGCCACAGCAACGCGGAATCTGAGCCGTGTCTGCAACCTACACCACAACTCACAGCAACGCCGGATCCTTAACCCACTGAGCAAGGCCAGGGATCGAACCCGCAACCTCATGGTTCTTAGTTGGAATCGTTAACCACTGAGCCACGAAGGGAACTCCTGGTCTTTTAATTCTAACTCTATATAATAACATTAATATTGATTTTGAAAAAGAATTACAGATTGTCTTTATAAAACTGCTCTTTAAAATATACAAAGGCGGAAAGGTTAGATCCAAAAATCAAGTAATTAAATGTCTCCAAATTTTCTCAATTCTCTATATTCCTCACCTAAAACCACATATAAATAATTAAGCGACTACCAAGGAAGAAATATAATTTTTGTCATAATTTTAGCCTGTATTTTTTATGAAGAAATGCTCCTTAATTCAATAAAAGAAAGTTTCTTCATAAATATTTTGTTTAATATGCTAAAAAATTTCGCAACCATTTTGATAGTTATAATTTAATGCCATGTATTGGGTGATAGGAATAGAAGATTAATGTGCTATGACTTCAATGGGTCTCTAATTTAATCAAAACAGAGATAAGTTCATAAAATACAAATAAAATATATGCCAAAAGACAGTGAAACGGACAATAATAAAAACTAATTATCACTTTTGCTTTGAAATAAAACATTGCCATTTATAGCACTGACTATAATTAAACAGTTTCATATAAAAATCCTATCCCTATATCCATTAATCAACAATATTTCATTAGGATTTAAAATTAATTTAAGTATTACTGCAGTCTCTATAAGTTATTGTACTCATTAACTTAAAGTGAAGTCTCTTGAAGCAACAAGGTTAAACAAAATTGTCCAAAAATATGTCTTTATTCTCATAATTTACTGTTCACTATAATTTAAAATTTATTTGAATTGTGTTTAGCCCAAATTAGTACTTATAATTCAATGATAGGTCCTGGCATAAAGAAATAGACTAAAGTTGTAACATTAGTGAATCTAAATGTATATTTTGATCTAGCAGTTTTAGAGAATGGCTTTAGAATCTGCATTTTAGTAAGCACCCAAGGACTTCTGATGTAGACGGTCAAAAAATCCTCACCTTTCAAAACTCTGACCTAGAAACTCATGGAAAGAAAACTATAACAAAAAGAGAAAATTTAGAACATTTGCCTGATCATGAGTAGGCATTTTCAATAACCACTGAGAATCTCTGATCTGGGTGTTTCCATAGCAGATTGATACAATACATCCAAAATGGAGTTATCCATCTCCCAAACATTCTTTTGGTGTCTATTTCTTATGTCTTTCATAATATCTTTACACCTTTTGTTTTTTTTTCCAACCTTATAGCCAATGCTCCCTTTCAACTGTCCTTAAACATATTTTACTTCTCTAGACTATTGCATTAAATTTCCATGAACTTAACCCCGTTATAATCCATGGGGCACAACTGAGACTAATTTTCCTAAAGCCACTCGAATTCGCATACATTTTGCATAAAATCTCTTAAAGAATCTTCATAACATACCAAATGAAATCTACCTTAATTTCATATGTGAACCCAGAATTATCTGTCCACAAGCTGACTTTTCAATTTTATCTAATCATATTGCTTGCTATAAAATGTCTCATTTTGCTTCAAACTATAAACCAATTACACTATTCACTACACACTACTTGTGTTACTCCACTTAACCATTTTACGTTTATGAAAGCCCCAGGTCAAAACACTTCCTGATTTGCCTACGTGAAAGCAGCTCTTCTACAACCCATGTAACTTCTGTTCTTTTTCCATTAATTATGTATTTGAAATTATGTTAAATAATGACACATATAACTCTAGTTTTCTTTTCTAGAGCATTTTTCTAAGTGTGTGGAGTCTATTTCAACTTCATACACTGTCAAAACCTATTTAAATCTCTCTGCAGAATTAATACCCATTAAAATTTTCAAAAATTTTTTTCTGGGTCTCCTACTTCAGTTTTTAAACCAGGGCCCACAAGCAAGTATGTATTATTTTACATCCGTGGAATACATAGAAATGTGGTCATTGCATTTCATATTTAATAAACACTTTTATAGAATTTACCTTTTCTTGACATTCTTTGAATTATTAAGTTATGACATATATTCCCTGGGAAATTCTTAATGTTATTTTATATGTGAGGTGACTATAGAAATCACAATGTATTTTATTTAAGGCAATATTGAAAAAAATCAGTGCAAGATACAAAACTTTGCTTTATATAAACTAGAAATATTCTTCTATCATATCAAGTATAAAATAATAATGGGACTTAAATCAACTGTAAAAACTGACATTTACTTTACAATGAAAATAGGTATAATATAGGTAATTTTTAGAGATATTTTCAGGTTGTGAACTATTGGGATTTACATAAGCTTTTTATACGGATACGTTAGCTTTCCATATCTGGTCATGAAGAATTATATAATATTCTATGTATTGCTAATTAATTTAAAATTACTATCTAATATGGCTTTTCCTTTAGAAAGTCCACTGAGTATAAAAATAACTATGTTGTGGGAATAATTACAATTTATTGAACATCTATGGAATTTAACTTGTATATTGATTCTCATTTTGATTTAAAACTAGACTTACTTTATCTATGGAGGATCATAAATGTGAATTACTATTCTATTTATACTAGAATGCTTTTATTCATATTTTTGATGTATGTACAACAGTGGCAAAAAAAAGTCACTTATTAAAAAAAAGTTTATGATTGTAAATTTCAAAGTAAATATTGCCAAAATCATGTAGTAATGAACACAAGTAGTTAAAATTTGGATGGGGGAGTGGGTGACAAGGAAATGTGCAAAATATTAAAATATTTTCCTCTGTAATTATTTTGTGGTATAAAATTGGTTTTAATTTTTTTCATTTAATGTCGTTTTTATTAAAACCTTTTTTAGGTTTTAATAGTTTTAATAAGCTATTAGAAAATTTTGTATAGATGTTATATAGGTAATTAATAGTATGTGTCAGTTGTTTTTTAATGGAGTTCATTGCCACATATATGGTGTATAAAGACATGAGACGGGAAGTTGTTCTGAAGGTGAGGACTCTAGATAGAGATGGGCTGAGGCACCTTGTTCATTCTTGGGGCATTTCAACCTTTAGGGGTAAAGCAGTCAATCATTTCCTCCTTGGTGACTCCTTTTTGCCTCAGGCAGATAAGACTTGGCACCTTAATCCTACCTTTAATTAAAACATTTTATAGATGTTCTCATAGCTATCTTATTTAGTGGAGAATGGTTAAAAAAACAGAAAAGATAAAAATGTTATAGAAATAGGAAAACATCAAGTGGAGTATGTGGTTAAAAGAATTAAAAAGAGAAGTCTAGCCCTCCATGCTGGCACTGAGCACACAAGGCTACTACCTCCCAGGTACCTGGAATAATAAGCAGAATAATTCAGGGATTCATTACTATGTGCCAGGCACAACTTTGAATGGTTTATTCATATTAATATCCTTTAATTCTCACAAAAATACCTTGAGGTGGTAACTACAAGTAGTTTTATATTACAGATGAGGAAACTGCAGTGCAGGGTGGTTGAGTAGTTGCCGAACACCACAGAGCTCTATAGTGAGGGTGAGGCATCAACCTAGGTAATGAGAACCCAATTCAGAAAGGGTGGAACCCACTCAGATAGTCTAGTTCCAGCATCCAGCATCCAGTATCCATGATGTTTTAATTCTCTTTCTGTTAAGTGTTAAATCATGTCCCCTAAAAAGATGTGTTGAAATCTTAAATTTCAATACCTCAGAGTATAACCTTTTTATAGAAATAAGGTCATTGAGGAGTTCCCACTGTGGCTCAGTGGATTAAGAATCCAGTGTTGTCTCTGTAGTGGCTCAGGTTGCTGCAGAGGTGTGGATTTGATTCCTGGCCCACAACAGTGGGTTAAGGATCCAGTTTTGTTGCCGCTGAAGCGTAGGTTGCAGCTACTGCTCAGATTCAATCCCTGACCCAGGAACTTCCAGATGCTGTGGGTGCATCCACCCCCTAAAAGAAACAGGGTCAATGTAAATGTAATTAGGAAAGTTACGATGGAGTCATACTGACTAGAGTAAGCTCTTAATCCAATGATCAGTATTCTTATAAAAACAAAAGAGAATGCCATGTGATGACACAAGACACACAGGGAAAAGAAATCTATGTGACAACAATGAGTGCAGAAATTGGGGTCATGTATCTAAGCCCAGGGAGACCATCAGAAGCTAGGACAGAAGCAGGGAACAGCCTTTCTCATAAAGTCCTCCAGGAGGAACTAACATTGCTAACATCTCGATTTTTGACTTCTAGCCTCTATAACTGTGAGAGAATACATTCCTGTTCTTTAAAATCACCCAGTTTGTGAACTAATAAACTAGTTCACTTTACAGATATTCTCTTTCTCAGAATATTATTTTATTTGACATTCAGGACTTATTTTGCATTATACTGTAAACCTTGATTTCATTCAATAAAATAAAAAATAGTTGACTGTCTATAATATGTAAGGAAAATTGTGAGGAATGGCATAAGGCTGGGAAAGACAGAGTATTTATTGGAAACAGTAACAGCTCATAAGGATGTGAGTAAAGAAGACACGCAGCACTGGTTCTTGAAGTAGGTTGGTATTGAGTGATAGAATAGGAAATTTGGACTTTGTTTTGCTTTGAAATGCCACTGAAAGTTTTTGGCCAGAGGCGTAATGTGACAAGAAGTGTGCTTTAGGAAGATCAATATAACTGCAAAAATTATATCTTATGGAGTAGAAATAACTGGAGGCAGCATGAATAGTTAGGAGAGTGTAAGTCTGGGAGGTAGTAGCATAGGTAAGACATATGAAGACAACTGATATTTGAGAATCACCTCTGAAAAGGATTCTGGGGAAGGAAAATACAGAGGATATAATAATTGCATATGCAGAGACAGGGAAGACAAAGATAATTTCTAGTTTCCACCCTGGATAAATAAAACTCTAGCTGTGGCCTTACAAAGAGAGTTTGTGACAAGAGATGTATTTTCTTTTATTTTGTACTTAGCGTTGATCGTTTTTTAAGTATGCATTACTGGTGACACAGCTTAAATGAAGATAATCTTAAGGGTAGCTGCAAATATATAACCTAATGCAGAGAAGAAACAGAAATAATAGCAGCTACTGGTTTTTGGCTGACTGTGTATTCTGAGCCAGGCAATATTAAGAGCTTTTGGGTACTGTCTTATTCATCCTGAAATATTTCTGTGAATTCCAACCAGTATTACACACATTTAACAGATAAGGAAAAATGAGGCCGAGGAAGGTGAAATAATTTACCAGTGCTATACTATTAGTAAGTGAGAGCCCAGGACTGGAATCAGTTTATCCATTTGGATTTGGGAGTCATCATCATTTTAAAAACTGTAGCTAAATTAGACAATTAAATGAGATTCTTCTAAGCACAGAGAGTCAGAAGGGCCAGAATCAGAGTGTTCAGAATACATGAAGTAACACACTCCAAAGGGAGTACTTTCTGGTTCCTTGGAAGGGAGTAAACTCTTCCCTGCCTAGCCTTGGCTGTTTTCCCTTTTAAATCAGAGATTATTTTAGGTGAAATGACCCTCAAGTGGCTCTAGCATCCATTTTACCATCACTAGATTACATATATCTTGAACTTTTATATGAAGCTGTAGCATAAAAAGCATATGAAATTCAGTATTCAAGAATTTTAAATAGAAAATACATAGATATTTGTACTCCGAGGCCAGTCAGAAAAGCTTGAAGCCCTCTGTGGATCAGTATTAAATGTAATAAATATACACATAAGGCTCAGGTCATTTAAAAATGTGCTATTATTTTCTAAGATAGTTTATAAAAAAGTTTCAGAAAAATGTAAATAAAATAAGAGTACCAATGTGCCGGAAGGGACATAGTGTTCCATGCTTGTTCTATTTCCCTGGAGATTTTGACTGAATGGATTACCTTTTCTACTTCCCCTCCTTAACCAGCTTTGACATGAGTGTGGTAGACTGTTACGTTTCTATATTTAGGCCACAGCTGAGTGAATTTCTCTGAAGTGTGAAGTAACTTTAAATATGGTTTGTATAAAATTTTGCTGAATTCAAAAGTACTTTGACATCACAGTATAAAAACTGCTCAAAACAAAAATCCACGTAGTTAAATATACTGACCATGTGTACTTTTTTTGAAAAAAGGAATTATGCTATTATTTTTGGCTCATGTGGGAAGCAACATTCTATTATAATCATAGTTAAATAATTTGTATAAAAAATAGATGTCAAAACAATAGATAGTACTTAAAACAAGCTTCATCATTATAACCTTAATAGATTTAATAGAAAAATAGCTCTATAACTGTTAATTAAGTGCTTTTTAGCTTTCAGCTTTTGCAGAAAGCAATAGTGGTCTTCAGTTTACTGAGAGCAAATTGACCTGATTTCTCTGCAAGGCTTGCGTCTATCATGGGTATTTTTAGCTAAGCCAGTGTCTGTGAGAAATATATAATCATAATCGACTTTAGAATATTACTTGGTAAGGATTAAAGCAGAAATATAAATTATTTATAAAAGAAGGAAAATATTACCACTATGTTTCTATGGTAGTGGCAGTTACTTAACTATTTTTTTAGATATCTGCAAACCCAGAGAGAATAACCAAGCACTAATGTTAAGACATGTCCATTAGATAAAGGAAATTCTATCTTGAGCAATAAGTATTTAATAAACAAAGGAAATAATAACCTATTTCCCCTATTATTTGACTCTTCAATAACTAGCAACATACTGGAGGACATTATAGTGGAATCTCACTAAAAATGTTTATATTGATCATTTTTAAGCTTTACTGAGGTATAATTGATACACAGGAATTGTATATATTTAAGGTGTACAACTTTATTCATGTATTGCTCTCCCTACCTCAGTGAGCATCTTTCTGACAGTTATTTTTAATTTTCCATGTAGTAAATCATATACCTCCATTTCATTAGGGGTTGATTTCTGGAGACATTCTTTTATTTGGAACATATTTACTTGTATCATTATTTTCCTCGACTCTCTCTGTTGGTACATTAGATAAAACAGCCAGTTTCTCAGCCTCCAAAGACTGCCCTGTATAGGAAATGACCTGCGCCAATAGGCTTGGCCAGAGATTCTGGGTGCATCTCAAACCTCTGCACTCATCCAAACCACTGTCTTTGTTCTTAGCAGTTCCCAGGAGACTAGAATATGCCAAGTCTTTTCAAGTCTCCAAGACAAGTTAGGTAGCAGCCCATTCCTCAATATAAGTCAGAAAATTTAGGATGCTAGATACATGTTCCAAGTTTTTCTCTCCTCAGGGAGAAGCTGGGACATGGAGTTTATCACCTGCTCACTCTTCACTAACCTGGGAAGAAGGGCTGTAGCAAATGCCGATACACCGGCCACATTATCTTCCAAACTCTTGCCTTATTCTCTGTTACTTCTAAGGGTCTAGTAAATGCTGGGCACCATCACCTCTAAAAGACAGGTATGGTAGGATCCAGTCTTTCAGTAGCAGCCAGGAAAGTTGGGGGTCTTTATATATAGTCCCACTCTATCCATGTAGGGAGAAACTGGAACCCTGCTTTTACTGTTGGAGTAAACCAGGGAGAGGAACTGTGGGATGTGCCCACATGCCTGTTTAAACTCCCAGAGGGCTAGTGACTGTCTGACCACCAACTCTGAATGATGGGTAAGTTAGATACCAGTTCCTTGGGCAGCAGCCAGAGAAGTTGGAATGCTAGATGTACAGCTAACTCCTTCCAGGAAGCAGCTGGGAGCTGGATATTACTGTCTCATCAAGTGGCGAGAGGAGTCACAGAATGAACCCACAGGTCTATTCAAAACCTCTGTTTTGTTCCCTATAGACCTCAGAAGGACTAGTGAATGCCAAGCCCCATCAGCTCCCCAAGACAGCAGAGTTAGAAGCCAGACCCTCAGGCAAAAACTGGAAAAGTCGGAGGGCTAGATGTGTAGTCTGTTTCCAAGGAGAAGCTGGAATCTTAGTTTTATTGCTGCAGTGAGCTGGGGGAAGAAGCCATAGAGAGTATCCATAGGTTCATTCAAACCCCATGGAACTAGGAATCACCTGGCTCATCAACGCCCCAAAACAGGTTAGTTAGAAGCCAGACTCTTGGGCAGCAACTGGAGAGTTGGGACATTAGACGTGCAGTCTGATTTCTTTCAGGAAGCACTTGGGAACTGGGCCTTACTGCCTCCTTGCTCTGCACTGACCAGAGTGAGGAGCCACAGGTAGTGCTAGTGTACCCATTTAAATCACCTCTTCTCTCTCTGTGGTCCTGGGGACTGGTGAATGCCGGGCTGCTAGCTTCCAGAGCCAGGAGAGAGAGGCGTCAGACTCTTAGATAGCAGTCAGAAAAGTCAGGGCAAAAAGTTTCTCAAAGTTTGAGGCCACCTGGAATGTAGACAACTTGAACAGTAAGAAGAAGGGATACTGACTACACTTTTCTTGCCCTGGAATCTCTGTGATTCTTCTTTGGATGTGGGGATGATTGTGGCAAAGTGATGGCCATGTTATTATAGCAAATTTGCTCATTAACCAGATAAGTTTTCAAGATGATAGGACAGGTTTTTTTTTTCTTTCTTTCTTTTTTTTCTTTTAAGGCCATACCTGTGGTATATGAAAGTTCCCTGAGCCACAGTGGGAAAGCCCTTAACAGGTTTTTCTATGGTGACTATATAATTTATAACTTAAATCATCCCACTTTAGATAGTGAAGAGAGCTAAATCATTATACCAGGACAACAGATAAAAACTGGGATTGGCCTGGAAAATTGGGGTGTAGGGTCACTCTAATTATAACCTTGCTATTAGAGAGCTCTGTTATAAACATTTATTTCGTAAAACATTCTAAACCACTACAAAGGAATAAGAAATAATGCACATTTTTAAGTCCCTACTTGTGTCATGTCTACTATATTCCATCGTTCAAAGGAAGTCACATGGCTAAGCCCCAAATCATGAAGCAGGGAAATATACTCTGCTCACAGTGAAGCCATGGCAAGAGTGATGAGGGTGCAGCAAGAGATGGAGTGTGGTAATCCCAGATGCTTTAGCCACCAAACTTAGACGAGAAGGTAATTAAAGCTGAAAGGGACTTCAGACCTGGTTCCTCATTTTGAAGATTCCACATCTGAAGCCCAGAAGGCAGAAATGATCTGCTCAATAAATATGTGTTCCCTGAATCTATGGATGAGCATTAAGTATTACTTAAGCATGCCCAATGATCATACAGACGATGTGAGTACATCCAGACTTAAATCCAGGGTGTGATTCCTAGGGCTATGTTCTTTCAACTGTAGTCTTTGCCATGAGCTATGTTTATCAGAATGGACAAGAGGCCATAAATCAAGGAAGGTGGAGTAAAGTTTGATTATTTGTCCATGAACATGCCTGACCTAGTCTTCTTCTGGAGTCATAGTCTAGCCCCTCAACTCATTTTTTTCACTTGACTTCATGTAGAATCCTTAAAAGGACAGGGACGAAATTTTAGTAATAGGAAAGCTAGAGTATTCTTAGGGCTCATTCTAGCTAATTGTTCCATATTCTAAGTTTCTCCTTGAATTTTGCAAACAGATTTAAGAATACACTTAGCATTATTCTTAGGGTAAAAGCAATCCATATTCACTATTATTCAAAAATAGGCTAATTTTAGAAAACTCAAGTTATTAGTCTAGTGTACCTTACTGCATATAGAACATTAAAAAAAAAAAACTCACACCATATTTATGTTGCCCTTCTTCAAAACTGAAAACAAAAGGTATAAGATCATTACTGCTTCCTATAATGGATAAATAACTGTCTTAAGACCAGAAAAAAAAAAAAAGCACTAGACGTGTGGTCCAAAAACTTCTCAATTCAGGGAAAAGCTGGAAGTTAGATATTCTCTCCTGACATTGTACCAGGAGAGGGGTTTATGGTAAAATTATATGGTCAACTTTTCCTATCTATTTTGACGTGGGTAATTTTTCAATTACCCAGTATGCAAGAGTCTTTCAACTTGTTTCTGAATTTCTTATAGATGAAATGGATCCATATGTAGTTGTTTATTCACTGTGCCTAAACCGACAAATTTTAAATTCTGGCAGCCATATAACTGTATTTTTATTCCACAGTGATATTTTAAATCAGTATCCCTTTTAGTCCAATGTTAAATATATGACTTGTGTATGTATTCAATAAATATGTGTTCCCTGAATCTATGGATGAGCATTAAGTATTACTTAAGCATGCTTTCCATTTATAGTAACTCTGATTTGACCTTTATTTTTCTTAAAAATAAAACAAAATTACTGAAAGAGTAGAAATCAAACAATCGATTGTATTATCTCTAAGATTCTCAGAACATCTTTTGGCTGTAGAACTAAACTCAGACTCAATATAACTCCCTTGATATGTATAAATGTTTGGATTTCACATAGAAATTCCTTTGTAATTTTGTGCTTCTGTTCTAATATAACTTTAAAATGTAGATATGTGTTATGACTGATGACATATGAGATACTTCTTTCTAGTGTATAAATCATTTCTAAATGAGAAGTCATGGAGCTTCAAAGGTACTGTGCTCAATGTTTCATTTTCAGTTGAAGATCAACAAATCTCAGTAGGGTGTAAATGAAGCAGACAGTTCTTTGGCTCGTCAGTAGAGACTTCAAACTCTGTAATTATATATGAAGGAAAGTACTGGATAGTCTAACTAAAATATGGCATAAAATTAGAAATGGAACTTTCTTTCCCAGAGATTTTTTAAGAGAAAATGGAGGCAAATGAAGGACAGTATTTGAATCTTAGAGGTCCCATCTCCAGCCAAATAGAGTGCCTTGCTAATAGAGTTCCATGAACTTAACATTTAAAAATGTTGCACAGCTACTATATATTTATCTGTGATCTCTCTAGCTTTGGAGTATATTTGTGATAAAAGAATGTGCTTCATTAAAGTGAAATTGATTATATTATTTGTAACATTAATTCTCTGCATTTGCTTTGAAGAAATATATATTAGTAATGCTAATTTTTGACTGTGCCTATCTTGGGTAGAGCCATTTGGGCAAATAACCCCAATTTTAAACTTTTGGAGACATAACACTTTGAAATTTATGTATTAGATAATTGTACAGAAAATAATTGGTTCTAAAAATGAATTAGTATTCACATACATAGTTACTGTTTGTATCTCCATTTCAATAGTCAAATAAGTTCTAATTGTAATTGCATTGTACATAGATCCCTCAGGGTGCATTTTGTTTCACTGAATTTTCCTTTTCCCCCAAGGTCTTCATTTTGTTTGCTACAAGTGAAGCATGTTATATATTTTAACAATCTGCAATCAGAAAACGGGAGTTGGCAGGAATCTTTTGGATTATTTTGTCCAAATAATAACATTTCATAGGTGACAAAAAAGAGAGAGAAAAAGAGAAAGAAATTTTTCAGAAATTATTTAAGTAGTTAGAAAAGAACTCAAGTTTTCTAAGTTTTCTATTTTCTTAACAAAAACACATCTACTCTCTTATTTTCATTATGTTGTTGTTTGATGGGAAGATATTAAAAATACATCTGCTATTCTACTGTGATAGGTAGGATATATTTATTGATAATATCAATAGTGTAGGAATAATAAACCACCTTTAAAGTCTCATTTAACTTATTTTTTATAAACAAAAAAAAATTCAAGAAATTTTAACTGGGTAGAACAATTAAGCAATCAATACGATACAACACCTGAAAACAGTCCATACCTGAAAAGAGTACATGCCAGGCATGTATTATATTTTTTGAGCTCTATGTAGAAATAAAGATAAAAACATTAAAATGTTATACAGGAAAATGGAACTCTCATTTTAAAAGTTCCTAAGGGGTGTATGTGTGTGTGTGTGTGTGTGTGTGTGTGTGTTTGAGAGGGAGCGAGGGAATCAGGAAGTGGGGGAGAGCAAGAGAGAGAGAGCAAGGGAGAGAGAGAGACTGTGATTTATTTTAAGAGGAAATGGTTCACATAATTATAGAGGCTGAGATGACCCAAGATGTGAACTTGGCAAGCTGGAAGCCCAGGAGGGTCAATATGTAGTTCTAATCCATGTCTGAAGGCCTGATAATCAGGAGAGCCAATTGTATCAATTTTCATTCCAAAAGCCTGAAGAGTTAGGGAAAAAAGAAGTTTCCTTCTGAATCTAAAGCCCAGAAAAGACCTTTCTCCCAGCTCAAGTAATAAGGCAGGAAGAGTTCCCTCTTAGCCATTTGCTCTATTCAGGTCTTCAATTGATTGGATGACACCCATCCACATTAGGGAGGGCAATTTGCTTTACTGAGTCTATGGATTCAAATGTTAATCTCATCCACTAACAACCTCACAGACACACCCAGAATAATGTTTGACCAAATGTCTGGGCACACTGTGGCACAGTCAAGTTGACACATAAAATTAATCACTGTACCAGGCAAATAATAGAGTGGTTTGAAGTAGGTTATTGTTATTGGTGAAGGTGGGCAAAAGATAATTGAAGTCATGGAGGTGGAAGACAGTATTCAGAGAATACAGAGTGAGTGAAAAGTGGGCCCATAACAGAAACCTAAGAGATTTTAATACTACAGTGTAAGAAACAGAAGAGAGGCCACAGCACAGACTGACATGGAGAAAGAAAAACAGATAAAAGGAAAACACAGAGAGTGTCAGTCGTAGAAGTCATTCAAGAGAGAATCTTTATTTTTTACTTCTTATGGCTGTACCTAGAACATATGGAGGTTCCCAAGCTAGGGGTTGGATTGGAGCTGCAGCTGCCAGCCTGTGCCACAGCCACAGCAACGTGGGATCTGAGCCATAACTGCAACCCATGCCTCAGCTTGCAGCAACACCGGATCTTTAACCCACTGATCAAGGCCAGGGATCAACCTGCATCTTTGCCGAGACAATGCTGGACAGCAGCAGGGACTCCCGAGAGAGGATTTTTAAAGGATAAAATGGTGAATGGTGTCAAATGCTTGTGTGGTTTAAGCAAAACTAGGACTGAAATATATTCCTCAGAGTTAGCTACAAGAGTCACTGGAGACCTTATCAAGAAGCATTTTAGTGGAGTGATGGAGCCAAAATCCATATTGAAGTATGTTGAATTTATAAAAAGGATTTGATTTAAAAATTTAGAGAATGAGAGAAAAGTATTCAAGGAGTCTAGCAGTGATGTAAAGGCAAAAGGATAGGTTTAAGTTTTTTAGGACCATAGGGCAAAGGGGACAGTTAAACGTGATGCAAATTTCAAGGAAAGAGATGCTGATTTTGTCAGCACCCTGAATTTTTCGGAAATAATCAGTTATCAGTTAACTGCATTTAAAATGAAGGTGGTAGAGTTTAAATAAACATATAAATGGCTCTGAAAGAGTTATTCTGCACAAACTGCCCTCACAATTTCTTATATTGGACTACTTTTCATTGCTGGGTTTCAAACTCTGAAGGTATAGAATTATTTAGGGAATTAAGTAGGGAAAATAACATAATTCTGCCAAGTTTCACCCGAGGTCATAGCAGTGATGGTTTTCTTCATTCACTTTCCACAGCTTAGTTAGCTCCTTCAGGTAATTTTCTCAAAATGTCCACACTTCCTGAAATAGTTTCCAGAACTCTGTCCCATCTCTCTCCTATCTTTTTAATCTAATTAATGCTTAGAGGTCTCAGATCAATTACCGTTTTCTTAGAGATAATTTTTCCTTTACTAAAACTACTTTCTCTAATAAATACTGTCACCTCAATAAATGCCTTTTCCCTTGGAGATTTCCTGAGTTTTAATTTTTCATTTATTTAGTGTATCTTTAATTAACATATATCCAGTTGACCAGAATATAATCCTTATTAAAATAGGGTTAATTATGTTTTCTCCTTAATTGTGTCCACAGCACCTAAGAGGCCCTAATAAACATGAGATGCTTAATAAGTATGTTTAGAATGACTGTATATAAAAACAAAGCTGCGTGCATTTGGCTAAAACTTGGAAATGTATGTGAATAAGCAAACTAACATAATCTAACTATCTCAGTATATCTCAACTATCAATACTTCATTTAAAGGATCAAAATCATTCTTCTACAATGAGACATGGAATTTTATTATATTTTATTTATTATTATATCAAATATACTATCAAATTTATATTGGATACTTATTAGGGAAGTAACAACTTAGAAAAGTTTTCTTTCCTATGAACTTGTCTAAAACATTTTAGAACCATTGATTTTCTTTTTTGAGGAAAGCTGAATGAAAGAGTCTGAGGTATAATATGATATATAACCCATAATACTTAATAATTTGTTTCAAGTGGTTTGAGTAAATCTAATACGTGGGGTATATACCTATCTATGAATTCATTGAGCTGCATATATTACATATGTATAGTTTTTTATTTGTCAATAATACCTCAGTAAAATGAAACAAATTTGTTATAATTTTCCTTATATATAATTAAAAATATCATTTAAGGATACTCTGTTAATATTTAACTTCTAAAACCCTATTAATGACAAATAGTTTATTAAGTTCAAAGGAGGCAGTGCTCTTGTGTTTTTTTTTTCTTTTTTATGGCTGCACCTATGGCTTATGGGAGTTCCCAGGATAGAGGTCAAATCAGAAGTACAGCTGCAGGCCTATGCCATAGCCATGGCAAGGCCAGATCCAGGCAGCATCTGTGACCTACATTGCAGCTTGCAGCAATGCCAGATCTTTAACGCACTAAGTGAAGCCAGGGATCAAATCCATATCCTCATGAATACTAGTCAGGTTCTTAACTTGGTGAGTCCCAATGGGAAATCCCCCTTTGTGGTTTATATGTGTGAAAAAATTTAATTCTCACAACCCTGTGATTTGATGATGACAATAATGACAATATCAAACTATCATAGTATACAGATGAGGAAACTAGAAAAAGACTACCTGGCATGTTTACGGATGCTAGGTTTTGCCATACGCATGATCAATCAGAATTTCACGAAGTCTGAAATGTAGAGAAATTGCTTGAGTAAGTACCATTGTCTCTGCCACAAGTAGGAAGAGTTAGAACTTAAGCTGGCTCTCTGGTTTTTGAATCCCCTTAGCTGATCTCTTGTACTCATTCCAGAAATGATTTTACCATGTATAGTGTGTATGTACATGTATGGAAGAGAGAGAGATTGACAATATATATATATATTCTTCTTCTCGAGCATAAAACAAGGGTCTGGTTCTTTTGGATGAAATGGGAGAAGTGGCATTAGCTGCTTCTGGGCAGAAGCTTACAACAGGCAATTATGCTCCTTTTTGTTTTCTTTCCCCAGAGAGCACAGGCTGCATCCCACAGTGAAGCCCTAGAACAGGACACAGCTACAGAATTGAAGCAGTTCTGTCCCTGAGTCTTAACGCATCACATGAATGACAAGACCAGGGACAACCAAGTTGGATTCTTTTGAAAACTTCTTTCCAAGTACTCATTTATATTTGAATCATTTCAAGTTTGGATCCTTTCTCTCATTAATTTGCACACTATAACTACTTTGTTGAACCATTTAAAATGTTGGTATTTGACTATTTTCACATGCAAAATAAAAATTTCATAAAGTTTAATCTAATAATACCACTGTGAAACTTTTAACATAAGTATCTTATTTTCTGATTAAAAGGTGATGTAAATTAAATTCTGAATTTTCAAAAATACTTTCTACTAATATCATAGTTATAGCGACTATGTAAAATGTTTCTGTTCTTTATTAAATTGAACCCCAGGAGTACATTTTCCCATTCTTCCCAGATTTTCTGTATGTCTAAATCAATAACTATTTCTTATTTTTTCATTAGGTTTTAGTTCAGAACAGCAGTTTCTCTCAGTACTTCCCTTACATATGAATTCAGAACAAGAAAGTATTAAGCTATAACTCCCTACACACTTATTGTCTAGTCAGTAAAATTGTAATGCTCTTAGAAGTTTATTTTTCTCTAAATTCTTTCCATCATCCACGTATTTATTCTTAAGTTTATAATTTATTTTTCCATATAGGCAGACTTTTTTTTTTTTGGTATATAGAAACATATGGTTTCCTTTCTATTGTTAGATATGATCCTTTGAATAAAATTTATTTTAATAATCTATGATGCTATGATTTCTATACCATTTGGTATTAGCTATGTGGTCTTTACACTCTGTGTTAAAATTTCATGCTAATATAGTTTATTACTCATAAGCTGTCACTATCACTATTTATACCCAAGGACTCATTTTTGGGGGCATATTATGGGATTATTTCCCTTGTGAATTATTAGGGAGTATTTTTTCCAATTTTATCAATCGTCTTTTGGTTCCACATCTGTCATCTTCATGTACAACAAGTTTTATTATTTTTATAATTTGGTTTTTACTTTTTTTTTTCTTCCTAAGGCTGCAACCATGCCATATGGAAGTTCCCAAGCCTTAGGGGTTAAATCAGAGCTGTAGCCGCTGGCCTACACCACAGCCACAGCAATGCCAGATCTGAGCTGCCTCTGAAGCCTACACTGCAGCTCACAGCAACACCGGATCCTTAACCCACTGAGCAGGGTCAGGATTCAAACACGCACCCTCATTGACAATAGTCAGGTTCATTACCGCTGAGCCACAATGGGAACTCCTATACCCAGTTTTAGAATTCTTCTGGCGTATATTCTTTTCCGCATCATGTTCACATTAAAGGTCTCTTGATTTGAATGGAGGTTGCCATGTCCAAAGAGCGAGCTTATCTTAATGCCATCTAACTTCTTTCTGTAGGCACAATTTCTTAAAAAACTGTTACCTGGCATACTAAATACAACCAGCTGTTCATTTTCCTTACTTTCTTTAATTCCCCCCACCCCAGTTCAGACCTTTAACTAGAAGGAAAGAAGAAAACAACTTGAGCCTACTGGTCCTTCAGTCTCATTTTTACATACAAAAAAATAATTTTCTTTCCAAGGCAAAAATGCAACCCCTCAGATAACATTTTATTTTATTTGGTTATTCTTAAAAAATAATTTAAAAAAATCTTTGTCTAAGAGAACACTGGCTATGGCATCTTCATTCAATTTTCTGTAATTATTCTTTATACAAGTATGGTATAGGAATCAAGCAATACAAAGTATCTCATTTAATTTACTACGTAACTTTTCCTTTTAGTTACAAAGCTTCTATTAAATAAATAAAATGAAAATTCTCAGAAAATTATTTTATAAACCAGCTGGCCAGGGAAAGCATCTTACCAAAGGGAGGCAGCTAGATGTTCTTCCAGAGATTGCACATGTAGTCATGATAACCCTTTAATCAACCCTATCTGCACGAGAACATTCCCAAAATGGCCACACGGATATAGCTCCTAAAGTATATTTTCTGAAATGAATTTGCCAAACTATGCCATTTTTCCCTCTATGAAACCAATTTTCATGTCCATCCACACCATCTGTTCCTCATGAAAATGGAAAATTAGCTTTGTGTTGACCTGGAATCAGTTAGCTCCATCATCTCCAACTGGTTCATTTAAAATACTAGGGTTTCTTTTCCCAGAATGTAACACTTCTATTGTTATTCTTAATTCAATATAATAATAATCACCATATTATCTTTGTGCTTTATGGTGCTACTTCTTTCTTCAACATTTTATGAGATCAACTTGTTTGATTTTATAGTCTTATTTTTTTAATTTCATTTTTATTCTACTGGAATATAGTTGCTTTATAATATTGTGTTAGTTCCCTGGTCTTATTTAATACCTGCTATACTGGTGATGTTACAAACCTAATTCCTGCTTTCTTGTATTTATAGACTCAACTCCATCAAGCCACACTCAGTGAAGACCCAACATATTCTTTTTATTATGGAATTAATTTACTTTTGGAGTTTCCAGGTGGTGCAGTGGATTACTTTTGTCATTGCCATGGCTCAGGTTGCAGCTATGATGCAGATTCAGTTCCTGGCCATGGAATTTCTGCATGCCATGTGAGTGGCCAAAAATGTCTGAAGTTACTGTCTAGATATAGAGCATTCTTTCAAAAACACTTTAATTTTGAAAATGGTTTCTAATTTTCATAAAAGTTAACTTTGAGCAAGCTACACAAAAAATATAACAGATTGTAATAAAATATCTAACATTTGTGAATGTTTTTTGTCAGCTGCATTTGATTTCTTAGAACGGAGTTTTGAATAATCAGTCATACTAGAATGGGGAAATTGATAAATTGATGACTCAAACATAATAGAAACATGCATTATTCTATGAAAATATAAATAAAACATGGAATATACAGAGGGATTATTACCATTGTAACAGGAATTCCCACTAAATTAGTTTTAATGATCTTTCAATGATTCATTTAAAATTATTTCAGAGGACATGTATTTACACCACTCTTACTAACTCTCAATTAATGTTTGTTAAATATTTGCAGAATTTAAAAGAAAATTCTAAATGACACGAGAACAATGATGAAACATATGTAATCTAGATTGAAATGGTCTTAAAGGTAAAAGATTTGTAGCTTACGGAAAAGGGGGAACTTATACAAAGTTCATTCATAATTGCCGAAACTTCAAAGCAAGACATCCTTCAGTAGGTGGATGATTAAACTGTGGTACATCTAAACAATAGAATTTTGTCCAGTGACAAAAAGACATGAGCTATCAGGCTACAAAGAGACAGGCAGGAAGCTTAAATTTATATTACTAAGTGAAAGAAGCCAATCTGAAATGCTGCATACTATATGATCCTACCTATATGACATTCTGTAAAAGGTAAAACCATGGAGACAGTAAAACACATTAGTGGTTGCCAGGGGTTGCGGGGTGGGTGGGGGGAGAGATGAATACGCAGAGCACAGAGGATTTTTAGGGAATGAGTGCGCTATATAATATTATAATATGGATATGTCATCATTTGTTCAAACCCACAGAATGTACAATATCATGAGTGAACCACCATAATGCAAACTATGGGTGCTGGGTGGTAATGATGTGTCAAAGTAGGTTCATTGGTTTTAATAAATGTATCATTCTGGTGAGTGATGTTATAAAGGAAGGAGTATATGGGAAATCTCTATACTTTCTTCTCAATTTTGTTGTAAATCCAAAAGTGCTCTAAAAAATTAGTCGTGAAAAGAAAACAAAACAAAAGTAAAGGGAGGGATGGGAGTTCACACTAGATCCATTTCTTGAGATGGAATTCATATTCACAGATGTTTAATCAGCAAGATCAAGAACACAGCTGCCTAGGTAGGCAATATCCATGCATGTATAACAACACTGTCATCACAGCTTTGAGAATAAACAAATTAGGTTCCTCTAATCAGATGTATATATATAACACCTGGAATGCAGGAAAGAGTTGAATGGAGAGACTGTCTTTTACTTGATTGGCTCTTCCTTCTATTAGGTATAGTTGTGAGGACACTGAGATTTTCTACAGCAATCTAGTCCTTAGCTTCCCTAGATCAACAGGAGGGGTGCAAGTCTGGACAATATTCTGAATCATTGTTCCAGGGTGTGTTTTTTTAACTTAACAATTCCTGTTGTTGATTCTTGAGTCCTAGGCTTGAGCTTGTACCTCCAGTTGGTCCAAAATTTTAAAAGCATATGATCATTGAATTAAATCTCTCTCTGTTGGAAATAGCTAGAATGGATTATTTTCCTGTAACTGGTCTATGATGATTACATCTGGCTGGAAGTTAGTCCTTCAGTCTGGATTTTAAAGCAAAGAACAGAATTGAAGATACACATCTGGAAATCATTAGAGTACAGATCTTGATGGACATATACAATAGACACAAAATTGAAGTTATCTGGGAACTGCTCATGCATAGAAACACTCATCAAGGCCATTAGAAGGCGTAGGAAGAGAAGCCAGTAAGACAAGTTAGAAGTGAAAGAGAAAGTATATAAATTCTTAAGGGAGATTAAAATCTGTTTTAACATTCCTTTTCCACTACTTTACTAAATTTCCTGTTCATTGTCCCTGTGTGTTTTCCAAACCATTATCTCTTGATGTTTCACTTGTTTCATTATCTCACTCTATTTTTAGCTTCATTTACCTATGGTGTGACCAATGGTAAACCGGTTCAAATATGCATATTCTGTAATCATAAAATTATCTCTTTATTCAGTACTCATAACTATTTTTTGTCAAATTCTAAGTCGAGGCGTTTTCAGATATTATATTTCTCTATTTTTGATTTTAGGCAGCTGAGTACGTGGAAATTTACAAAATTAAACTCATCTAGTTCTCTACAATTTCATGTTATTTGACATAGAAATGTTCACTCAGCAGTGCTTGATAACCCTTGCCCTAAGATTATAACCTGGGTTATTTCCTATTTGCACATACAAACATCCCTTTATTCTTTTGCCTTTATGCCTGAAAATAGTGTGTTCCTTCATTCTAAGCTAACTCTTCTGTTATTTATCATGTTTCTTTACATTTTATTCTGGATTCATTTATTCATACAAAATTCTTATGTAAAGACCATAAGTCAGGCAATGATTCATGGGCTAAAATATAAAAGTGAACTAAATATAGAGTCCCCAGTGCTGGCCATCCTAGAACTTGCAGAGAATATACAATGAAAATTAGACTAGCCTGGTTAGAGAGATCTTCAGGATGCTCTTTCTCGTGAGGTTGTTAGGGAAGACCACTTTGATAAGAAAATATTTATACAGAAACGAATAAAAGTCCTCTGCCTTTCTGCAGCTGGACTTTTATACTGATTTCTGTGTGCTTTTAATAAATTTAAACATAGCTCTGTTTCTTATACGTGATAAGTATTTGCCTTTTAACTTGGCTTATGGTATATTGGGTATAATAATCTTGCAACTATATAGCTTAATTATCAAAGTATTATGACTTCTGAATTTTATATGAGATAAAAATATTTCTAATCAATAATGAAAATATTAATATTTTATTTAGCATTTATTTAGTATTTAGTGTTTACATTATACTTTTACTACTTATTTGTTTTTATGCTTAGAACTTGGATCCACTTGAAATTTATTTTGTCATAAGGTATAAAATATTGATCCATATATACAATATATGCATGATTAGATAGATGGATAGACAGATGGATAAATCTCCAGCTCTTTCTGTAGCATTCCTTGTATACAAATCTTTACATACTGATTTGGGATGTCATCTTAATTTTGAGTTATATTTCTCTATATTTGTGATTCCACTTTGGTTTACTAGCTCAATCCATTTAACTGTAGGGTTATTATTACTAAATTCTAAATATTTAAATATAGCACATTGCTTCAGTAGAATACTGTCAATCCAGTGAAAATATAAAACAATGTAACATATAATTAACTTGGCTACACAAACCTTAGATCAGAGTGAGGAATATGATTTTACTTAAAAGTTGCATTGATCAACAAATATCAAAAAATCTTCCTCACCATAGATTGTTTTTTTTATTTCCTCATTCTTCATCCTAGCAGAGTTCTTATAACCTTTCCACATATTATAAGTTCCAGTGAGAACAGTCTGGAAAATTTTCTGCATGCCTTTTTTTTCTGAAGTAGTATTTATGCATAAAACTTTTGTACTGTTTCAGTAAGGCACTTTAGCATATGCTGGTTAAATTCTCTCTTCTTATTACAGCCTAAATCTGTTTTCATTCAGGTTGGTTGCTTTATGCCTCCAAGCTAAAAAAGGATATTTAAAATCTTGAGAGAAATGATTCACACTCTTTTTGGCAGCTAAAGCTACAATCTTTGTCTTTTGCTCACTCCTTGGAATTTGATGAACCACATGTATAAACCAAATGCTTTTAGTTCTCACACTGACACACAATTGGTTATGGCTTCTCAGAGAAAAGTCACTCATTTCTGTTGTTAAAACTGTTTTCATAGACCATAAGTGATGAGAAGCTCTGTTTAGAATTCTTTGTGTCTTTCTTTTTAAGCAACACAGGACTTTTTTAAATTAATTAAAATTATAAAGGTCAATGCTCAGTGGTAAGTATAAAACCTAAAGCATCACGATTTGCTGCCCGGCTTCTTGGAGTCTCCCTGCCGGGATGCATAAAACGTAATGATGTTTGGTAAAGTGAAGGAAAGTTAATCATGGGTCAAGGAGACACTGTGACATACACCTATAGATCTAAGACAAATCTTTCCTAAAAGAGAGTGAAATAAAGGTAATTTGCATTTTATTATATGGAAATTACTTACAAAATTTACTGAACACTCTGTGAAAAAAAAATGCCCTATGGGGAACACAGAAATTAGAAATATAGATAAGGCAAAAATTTAGTGGCTATATTCATTCACCCATGAATTTTAGGTGTTTTATTTAATAATTAACATCTCTGTCACATGAGTTATCAGCTTGATATAAATTATCATCTCAGGTTTTAAGTATGAGAGGGAAATTCCAGAGAATTTGCATCTGCCTCCAAAAGTTGCTGCATGGAACGAAACAGAAGTTACAGATATAAAGGAACGATCTGTAAAAGCCTGGACCTTTTGTCAAAACAGTTTTCTTATAGACCCTTTTTCAAAACAGTTTTGTAAAATAATACAATTACAGTCTCTGGCATCAGAGGATAGAATCCTATTAAGGTAATTGAGCTTGAGCAAAATACTGAGCCACTCTGGGCTGACAGAAACTGCTTCACAAGCTTTTGAGACAGCATATATAAGAAATGATAAGATATCTTGGAGTATAAACATGTAATAATATTTAGTTGTTTTGATGATGATGATATTCTTGTTGATGGAACTGCTGTACTTTCAAAGAAGACATTCCTGTTCTTTAGGATCTTATAATTTAGGATGATACAAGGCGTCATTTATGCAACAGTGAGACAAAGACAAATAACAAAAATAGGAGAAGAAAGTATTCTACAGAGACTAAGACAGGGAAAGCTCAGTTCTAGCTCAGTTCTAATAGGTCGGGAAACTGTTTAAGAAAGAGCACTGAGATGAGCCTCTCAAGACTGAAAAAGAAAAGTGCAGTGAGCGATGATGAGGGGGTAGAAGAGATCCGTAGGATAAAAATAGCTTTTGAAAAACTGTTAAGGAAATATGTGTTGAGCAGAATGTATAGAATTCCACTGGTATTTGTAAAATGATTAGTGAAGAACAAGTTTGGACATAGTAACGGGGATAGTACGAGATATGCCTCTGTCAGTCTGTGCTGTAACAGGCTAACAGTATCGTTGGTAGTATCATATGCAATTTGATGACGTTCAATTTGGCATTTAGAATTACTTCAGAATTGATTGCTTTGAGATTTATATTTTATGTTTCTAATATTTGTTCCTTGCCAAATCTATGACAGTACTCAATATTAACACACTAAAACAGCACCTCTTAATTTAACAATATTGTCCTAGATATATGCCAGGTATTATGGGTATATTACACAAACCATTTCCTTTAAGAGCTTATGAAAGCTTTGATAAACATTTTGTACAAAGCAATTTTTGCCAATTTATTCACATTGGTGTTAAAATTACATGGCCAAGAAAAACATGAACTATGTATGGCATATTTTTTAAATATCACAACTTATCTTCAAGAGCTCAGTGTTACTTTATTCTAGCCCAAGTCTCTCTCTAACTAGGGACATAACACTTCATGTGCTAGGCAGGCTCCAGAGGCCTTTGTTTCAATATCTTTAAACAAATTCTGAACTGATATCCCTAGTCATTGGTGACCAAATAATTACACGACCGGTTACATTAAATAAGTCAGGAATAAGAGAATCAGAAATTAGATTACACAAATCAAAGAAATGGAAGGAAGGATAACAGAGGTATAACATTAGTTTCTCAAAAAGTTTAGATATTTTAATTTTATGGAAAAGCTATAGCATCGATTCTCCTGTATATAAAAAAAAGTAGCAGCAATTTTCAATAACTTTCCTCCAGATTAAAAATAATCTATGACGGAGTTCCTGTTGTGGCTCAGTGGAAATGAATCTGACTAGCATCCATGAGGATGCATGTTTGATCCCTGCCCTTGCTCAGTGGGTTAATGATCCAGTGTTGCCGTGAGCAACAGCCCTAAAATGACCAAAAAAAAAAAAAAATCTATGACCCATAAATGCTCCTGCTATTTACTAGAGGATATTTAAAAATAATTTTACACATTTGCCAATTTTATGCTTCCTTCTTGTGCTCTGATATAACATATTATTTAAGCAGTGCTCTCCAAACTCTGACATATATAAATCACCTGGATATCTTTTGAAAATAGAGATTCTGATTTAGTAGTTGGACATAGGACTGCGATTTTGCATTTCTAACAAGCTTTTTTATGCTGTTGTCTGAAGACCACAGCTGAAAGACATCTCAAGATACCCCTTTGAATGCTGACTTTGTTTCCCTCTTTTTTTTTTTTTTTTTTTTGCTTTTTAGGGCCACACCCACGGCATATGTTCCTAGGCTAGGGGTCTAATCGGAGCTGTTGCTGCCATCCTATGCCACAGCCACAGCAATGCCAGATCCGAGCCATGTCTGCAACCTACACCACAGCTCATAGAAGCACCGGATTGTTAACCCGCTGAGAGATGTCAGGGATCAAACCCACAACCTCATGGTTCCTAGTCAGATTCATTAACCCACTGCGCCATGATGGGAACTCTTTTAGTGGCTGCTACAATCCGTCTTTTGAAAACTCTTAATAGAGAGCCAATAGGTTCAATTGCTTGGACAAAAAACTTCTAGATCCAATGTCCAATCTTATTGTAACTACCCTGAAACATTCAGAATATGACCCTTTCTACCATCTAGCAGGACTTCTAACACCATATTCTACCAGATGTCCAAAGTCTTTTCAACTTCTCCCTGGATTATTTGCTCAAAAGTATCACAGCATCCATTTCACGATGAATGAATGAAAGCCATTTACCTTACCATGTCCTACAACGTCATACATAATCTTGTCTTCCATTACCCCTGTGAACTTATCTTTTGCTATGCCTGCCCTTGCTCTGGCCACACTGACCTCTCTGATGTTCCATGGACTTGTTGAACATGGTCTCTTTGCTATTCATTTAGCTATTTTATTTACTTAAAAACTTTTTTCAGATTCCTATTAAAGTCAATTACGACTACTCAGTTAAAAGTTATGATTCATCTTCCAGGCCAGTCCTGATTTTTCCTTACCACAGTCTTTTCCTTTTATCACCTTTTGTTCTTTAAATACACACACACACACACACACACACACACACACACACACACACACATTTACACACAATCACTCACCAACACCTCATATACAACAATCACCTATTGAGTATGTTCACTTTTTTTCGTAGTTTGTTTAGTCCAGTAGAATACAAACTGCCTGAGGGAGAGATTTTGCCTGAGTTTCTTTTATTCTTTCTGCCACCAATTTAATCTGAGCAGTTCAACGGTGTGGCACATATTGATTATTCATCAAGAAAATGCTGAATGAAGTAAGGGATATAAAATATGGGAACCTAGCCAGGATTTTCCTTGACTTAACCAAGGAAGATGTTAGCTAGTAGTAGATTGTGAAAAATGGGGGTGCATGAAGAAATCGAGATACTTTATGATTAGAGAAGGCATACTTGGAAGAGAAGCAATATGTGAGAGACAGAGTAAGATTTATTTTCCTTCTATTTAAAATAGTGATATGTGGAGTTCCCACAGTGACACAGTAGAAATGAATCTGACTAGGAATCATGAGGCTGTGTGTTCAATCCCTGGCCTCGCTCAGTGGTTTAAGGTCCTGTACAGTTACATGATGATCATTCAGTATGGTGTAGACATCTGTATTGCTGGAATGATGCTGAGATTGGGCTTTCCTGAGCAAGTGCAGCAGAAGAACAGAAATGGTTCTAGGAGCTCCCGTCATGGCTCAGCAGAACCAAATCTGACTAGTGTCCATGAGGACACAGGTTCCACCCCTGGCCTCTCTCAGTGGGTTAAGGATCTGGCATTGCTGTGAGCTGTGGTTTAGGTCACAGGTGCGACTCAGATCTGGTATTGCTGTGGCTTGTTGGGTAGGTCAGCGACCACAGCTCCGGCAGCCCCAGCTCCAGACCCCTAGACTGGGAACACTCCATATGCCATGGGTGCAGCCCTACAAAGACAAAAACAAAAGCAAAAAACAAAAAACAATGGTTCAGGACAACAAATATTAGGTCTATATTAAGAGGGTAGTTGCTAGAAGATAAGGTAAATTTAACTGTCTCAAGTATTGGAAAGACAAAGGGCTTACATTCAGATCTGGGTTTTTCCCTTTACATAGGATGTACCTTTTTTGATGTAGATGCCAAATTCTTTAACAGTTTTTGAAAGAGTATCAGTGACTTAATAAACTACGGTAAGGAAGAGGACAATATACAAATAGTGAAAGAGATATACTTTATATTAACATAATTATTTTACTCAAGGCAGAGCAAAATATTAAAAACTAAACATTGGATCATTGTGATAGTATTTATTTAAGTCAAAAATCCTCAGTTTCTTCCCATCTTTCTCATTTGAATGATTTTTAACTCTTCACTGCCTTGACCACTTTTAAAAAGCAGTGATCAAAAATAAATACAATGCTTTGTCTTGTCTGATAAATGAGGACTAGAACAGGATTTCTTATCTACATTATAATAAATGTCATTAACTTCTCTTTATATTTCCAACATCCATTTTTGTCTACACATTAACATACATAATATAAAACAATAATATTTAGAAAATACATATTATTTATCATTGGTTTCTACTATACCTATGAAAAAAATAAAAATTCTCTGATATAGCTTTTTGGTCCCTACATGAACTTGCCTAGCCCTCAAACTTTATCATACCCTAGTTTTCCTTGACTTCATCCCCTTGGCCATGCTGGCTTTCAGATAGTTCTAAAATTATGCCAAGTTCATACAAACTTTAGAGCTTTCACACTTTCATCTAAAATGCACTCTTTTGTATGTTCACATGGTTGATCTCAATACGAATGCCATTATTTCAGATAGTTATATTCTGAAGAGTAAATCTAAAGTGGTACTTCAAAGTCACTATAGATAACAACAGGTGATTTTATTTTCTTCCTCACAATTGCTTCAATCAGAAATATTTTGTGTGGGCATGTGTGTGTATGTGCGGGTGAGTTAGACTATGCTTAGCTTCCCAACCAAAATAAAAGCCCCATAAAACAGGAATATTATCTGTATTGTTAACAGTTTATTCACAACGTCTAGAACTATGTCTGGTACAAAGTACCTTTTGAGGGAATATTTATGAGAATATAGATTATTTTTACAGAGAGAGAATACTTGAAGTAGTCAAAGTTTTAGATAATTGTTTAAATCTGGCATAAGATTACCATTTTTATCATATTTCTTTAAAAGAGAATGAAAAATCAAGTTGGATTTCTCTTTGATATTTAGTGGAAGAGGGATTAGGGAACCTAGCATAAATAACAGAAGTCTGTTTCTTACTATTTGAGATGGATTTATAATTCATTTGAATCTTTGCAGGTTTATGAGAAAAGCACAAAAATGAGAATTATGAAGAGATTTTCCTATTAAAATCAACAAAGATTAAAGATAGGAATATTCTAAAGAGCTTGGTTAAGTTATAATTTTGGAATTTCTCCATTGGGAAGAACTCTGAACATTTCTTAATGTATTTTATCTGGGATCAAGAATTAAACAGATCTGCTATTCAAAGACTGATCATAAGCCTTTCACCATGGACTAAACTGATAAACTCAGTAATTACGTTAATGGAACAATTACGTTAATAACAATCTATGGTGAGTAATTAAACTTGATATACACATTTATATTTTTATATTTATATAGATTCTGCAACAGCTCAATTCATGCTTGATATTCTTTTTATTAGACACTGATCCTAAAATAAATAAAACTTAATTTACTCTTTCATTCACTCAATCACTCAGCTGATATTTATTTGATTTTGGCTATGTGCAACAGGGTTTTAAGTGTTGAAAATATAAAGGTGACCAAAATGGCATAATCTTGCAGCTTAGCAAGACAGAATAACATTCAACAGAGTATCACACAAATAAACCCCCCAAAAAAAAAACATGATGGAAGATAATGTGAGAAAAATTATATCTATCTATCTATCTATCTATGTCTATATACATATAATTGGGTCACTTTACTGTGTAGCAGAAATTGACGGAACATTATAAATAAACTATAAAAAAATAAAAAATTGAATACCATCAAAAAATTAGACTAGGATAAGAGATGTGAGGGGGAGGGGCATGCTGATAAAAATAATACCTTAGGTGAAAATCACTTAGGAATGGAGGCTAGTGTAAGCTTCCTGAGGAAGAGACTAAGATCTGACAGAAAGTAAGATTCAACTAGTAAGGACTGAATGCAGTTTATGAGCAGGGGAAGACAATTTCAGGCAAGCTAAATAGCCCAGAATGTTCAAGATGGAACTGAAAAGAGGTCATAATAGCTGGAGCACAGAGCACGAGGTGAGATCATAATGCTAAATGAGACTTGTGAGGCAGATGGAGAACAGATGATCTAGGGTTTGTAGGCCAGCCTAAGCATCAGTGTTTGTCCTTAGAGCAATGAATATCAACATAATCTTCATTGTTAGCTTCTACAATGTTCACACGCTGACAGTATGAGATTCTTGTATTTTCAGGTAATTAAGAACATCTTTTCCTCATATAACTTCACATCTGTATTCTAACAGGAAATTTAATATCATGCACAATAAAATATAAAAAACCCATCAAATTCTGCATGAAAAACAAAGTAAAATATTTGGGCATATGTTTTATTTAAGAAACTAAATGTATTTAATATTAATAAAAGGGTGGCTAATGGTTTGTGGGAACACGCTACATATGTGAGGTATTATTTCTTTCAGATAACATTTCAAGCCTACTGATTAAGCACAAATTTGAACATAGTTATGACATGTAGAAGAAACCCCTAAGTAGCTGCAATATTTTTCAAAATCACAGTTTATGAATTCACTGGGGTATGGTTAAATCTTTTTTAATCTTGTAAGAAATACGAATCAAGCACATTGTTTCAGTGGAATCACAGGGGACTAAAACAGAGTTATACATGGGTAAACCTGAACCTATTACAAACAGTTTTAGCAATGTATTTCTTATTTTTGAAATACCAGCTTAGATACATGAAAATTATCAATAGTTATATTCAAAGTAAAGCAATAAAATTTATAATTGATGAATAGCTAATGCTTCAAACTCAGATACTTCTTGTAAGTCTGAGGCAAATGTGTACTAATGAGAAGTATCCAAAGATGAAATCCAGCTGTATTTTAATCCCATTTCAATCTACCATCAGAAAATATTGACTGTTTTTCCTTCAGACATGCAGCTGTCAACTGTCAACTATCCAACTATGGGCTTAGATTTACATTATAGTTTTATTTCCTACCTATTCATTTTCATCTAAAACACTTGTTCCATGAAACAGCTTTTGCTGTCTGAAAAAGGAGAGCAGGATGTGCGGTCTCATCAAACCTGTCAATGAATGTTCATGGGCACAGTAAATAATACCCTTTAAATTCAAGGGAATATATTTCAATCCTAAAAAATGGCAAAATCACTATGCATCTATATGCATTATTAATATCATATTTATCATTCTAACAAAAAGATTTCTATTGTTCACCAATAGCTGTATGAATCCCTGGCCCTCCATTCCCCACCCCAAGTGCTATATTCAAATCCAGGCAAAGTGTGTCTGCTCACTTGGAAAGCAGGACAAATTACAAGAGTCCTGGGTGGTTGCATAGATCTTTAGAGAATTTAGAAGGCTTTATAAAGCAGCACAGAGAGAGAATGTATTAGTGAAGATACGCAAGAATACAGTGATAAATCCAATTTCAGTGGCTCAAATGAGTAAAACATTTTTTTTTCTCATAAAACAATTACTGACAATTGGTCAGGCTGATGGGACTAATCTTTTCTGTGTGGTTTTGCAAGAATCCTAGTTCCTTTGATCTCATAGTTCAACTATCTCATTGGATATCATTTGCAATCAAATCCCATCATTGGCTGGAGAAAAGGAGATCCTGGAAGAGGTAGATCACTTTCTTAAAAGCCTTGGATTAGAAGTAGCATGGTGTCAGTTTCATTCACTTTCCATAGGGAAGGACCAATCATTCAATCACCCATAATTGCAACAGAACAGGGAAATACAGTTCTTGTCTAAGTATTCTGTTTCAAGCTACAATTCTACATTAAATATTGTGGAGAAAAGATTTTGGTAGATAGCTTTTTGTTTCTGCCTCAGAGAAGTGTTTCTCCACAATTGTTCTGGACATAAGAGGGTATTTTGTTTGTTTTATTTTATTGCTTGTTCATTTTTCTGGCCAACTAAGTATAGACGAAGCTCAACAAAGGCTAAGCTACTTATACTAGCAACTATAGTTCGGAATAAGTCAACAAGACACAAAAGTCCCCACACAGCTAAGACTGCTAAACAGAGGAAGCGATTGTACCTCAATATTCCACATCGACCAAGAAAAAAATAAAGCATGAATTGTTGTGAATAAGATGAATGAGTCGTAGAGTTTAAGATTAATGTGGCATTCCCAGTAATGATATAATAAAATAGGTTTTACTATTTTACCACATATTTATAAAAGCCCATTATATTACTGTGTACTAGGGATATTGTTCTATGTTGTAAATACTCTAAGAAATTCCAAGAAAAAGAAACATGCCCCAAGAAATCATGCATGCAATGATTTTTCTTCAGAAAGTAAATTCAAAATCTGGTTTAATATGGTTGCAATAAAGTATAACTAAGACGGTTTTAAAATTAGAAATGTTAATGCCCACCTTCCCTACCCTTCTAATCTTTTTTGCTGGTAGCAGAAATACTCAAGTTCATAGTGGATTATTTTTGAACAATTAACACTCTTATTTCATAAGCTAAGAAGAGATGGAGAAGGGTTTATTTGCATCTCTGGACCAGATTTTCCTCAGAGGAGACTCCAACAATGCGTTCAAAACCATCTGCTCAGCTGACCTGGCAAGGCCTCAATACCAAAAAACTTTTCCTCCTGATCTTTGTCCTTCAGAAAATTGATGATCTTGGTTATCATTTTCTATTTGTCCTGCTTTTTTCTGGATTTTATTTTATTTTAAATAAAAACTTAAAATTGTATCTTCCTCAAAAGTCGTATTGGTCACTTTCTGAATGTGTGAAGGCAAATGGGGCATTGGCATCTACAGGCACAGTGTGCTGTTGATGAGCATGATGTGGGTTTTTATTAAATACTTGGGAGACCATGTCTGCAGTTGAAGTTTTGTACTGTTCTTGGAACCCCAGGATATTCACTCTGGGACCAGAGTACTTTAATCGTGGACTATGTTTATGCAGAAAAGACCCAACTTTATTCTCTGGAAAGCATTTCAGCACATACCTCAGTATCCCACGGTGGAGCTTTTCTTACCTCCCTCTTGTGGTACCTGGACATGTCTGTTCTTCAGTTCTGGATGAAAAGAGAAATGTGATTAATAATGAAAGCTGTTTTTACTGTCATATAAGCTGTTGTTACTGTCATATGTCTATATACTTGCACTCACCTAGAATAAACCTAAAAGTTCACTACGATATTTGTGTTTTTCTGTAAAAATTGATTTCAGGATATCACAGTCCACAAGCATTTTTCAGGCAAATTGAAGGTTAAACATTATTTTTAAGAATAAATGGAAAAAGTATAAATCATAGAGTACTATGTGTGTGTTAACTGTCATTTAGACAGCAATATTTGGAATACAAATTCAGATATAAATTCAAAATTATGTTATTGTTTTTTACCCTTCATATAAACCAGAATAGGCTGTAGTCATTATTTTTTATTCAAGGTCCAGTAGACCTTAGTGGTGAAAATGTCATCATCCCAATAGCCAAAGTTCAAACATAAGTTCTGCTACTTACTTACTACAGACTTTTGGCATATTACTGTTCTCCCCCCACCCCGCTTTTTTTTTTTTTTTGGTTCCTTATCTATAAAATGCAGTAATAATAAAAATATCATACAACTCTTGGATCAAGTGAAATTAAATGCAGTCGTAGAAGAAACCTTAAAGTAGGCCAAGAACATAACAAACTTATTAGTCTTTGTTTATTTGCCTAACAGTTTTATTAAAGTTAAAGGTATATAGGGAAGCATTACATTTGCTTAAAAAAGCAAGAATATAAAAGTAGTGAATATTTATAAAAACTGACATTAACAATATGTAGTAATAATGTTCTTTCAAATTATTGGAGATCAATTCAACCTCAAGGTATTATTTGAAAGTAAAACATTACTAATGGAAATATAAAAGTCCTCTACTTTTCACCTTTACAATGTTTAAAAAATAGTACAGTTACAAGTTTATCTTGGATTTGAGGCAATTCAACAATGAGGTGAGCTAAAAAAAAAAGAAAGGTCTCTAAATAAAATCTAAAATATCCATTTTATACATAGTAACAAGCAAGCAGGTATAATTATGGTTGTAATATATTCTATTACCCAGGCTCTAAGATTTCACATTTAACTAGAATTTTTTCATTTCTTCCATTATTCTGACATTCAGCTCTAACAGATTTTGGTTATAAGAGCTTTTTTAAGAAAGAAACTTCCATTTAAACATGACTTTTTTGGAGACATTTCTATCAGCTTTTTCTTGTTTCACTGCTGAATGTGTACAAGATACCCAGGATCATCAGACTTCTGAGAACAGAAGTCACCATTTTAGACTGCAAATAAAATGAAGAGAAACAAAGGAACTCAGATGATATAGACAAAGTACAGAAAAGAGATGGAAATTTATTTTAAAAGTAATAGCTTGAGAAGAGAATCAAATATAAGATGCTATTAAGAGGAAAAATCAGAAAATTAAAGAAGTCCTTGGGAATTAAAAGTAAGATAAATTTTAAAAACCAAAACTTCAGTATAAGGTAGGAAGGTGGAAGGAAATGTAATAAAATATGAGCAAAAAGGAGAATCATAGGAGAGAAAATTAAGGAAATTGGGAATCAATATAGGAAATCAAGCATACATGTTATTGAAACTCCATAAAGGAAAGAAAAAACTGAAGGAAAATATATCACTGATAGTGCAGCAATCATCCTCAGCATAAAGTTTGCATGAGTTTCTCTATGTGTAAGTGCTCAGCACAATGGATGATAAAAAAAAAAAATTCTGATTATGGAATGAGGGGAGAGACAAGGAGAGAGCAAGGGGGAGAGAGAGGGAGAGAAAGCTCTAATAATGAAAAAAAGGCAGGTGAGATGATCACAAAAATTTTTTACCATGAATCCTAATTGAGATCTAGAAGACAATTTAAAAAGTCTGAACATTTTGAGGTTAAAATAATTGTAATTTGAGGTTATATATTTAAATAATTCATCAACCTTGAGAGTAAATACAAACTTATTAGATAAGCAAGTCTCCAAAAATTTCACTCCTGTCGCCTCTTTTTTAGGATGATGAAATTCATAAACACGGGGCTTAATCCTCAGAAAAGGAAAACTTCAGATTCTGGAAATAGAACATTTGACAAAGCAAAATGGTAAGGAGACTCATCAGAATGAGATTTAGGAGAACTGGGGCATGCACTCTTGCATGCATGGTTGGTCCAGATTTAAACAAGAAAACAAAAAGCTTACTAGGTGGTGGTGGGGGAAGTACATGAAAAGGCTAGTGGGGATGGAGTTCTGTATCGAGAAGCTGTTTGAAATTGTTGGACAGTTGTGAAGAATTAGGAACAGGTGCATAAAGAAACGAACATATAAATAAGAGGCAATCAATTCTAGGAAAAATGAAAACATAGAACTAAGCAAATGTAAATATAGTGACTTACTTGACTCAAAGTAAATGATGTTTATTTGGTCACAGTACTGTAAGTTTAAATACCAATTTAGCCAAAAACTGTGATATAACTATGTAGGGTAGAAGCAGGAGAACAGTGGTGTACTTGAGCTGATTAAACCATAATAGCAAGGCAAGGGATTATGCTTAGCAATGTTAAATAAAATAGCAAGGTAAGCATTGCCATTAAAAAATGGAGTAAATACCAATAAAAAGTAACATAACAATAAGACACAAAATAATAGAATAATCAGGACTTCAGTATAGGAGAATATTTCATTTACATCTTATTAGGATCTGCCTACTTTCTAAACTTGGTGCATGTGTTAGTTTTAAAATATGTACATATTTATTAACATGTACACTTCTCCTTTATAACTGGCTTAAATAAAAGCAGACCTCCCATTCCTCAGTGGTTCCAAGAAAGGCATTCTCAGACTTGCTTACTATTCTGAGTCTTAGTTAATCATCCCCTCTATGGGACATGGAATAACTAAACACTTGCAGATTCTCCAAATGTGGCTAAGAAAGCATAGAGAGCCATTGCCTTGACAGGAGGGATAAAGAACGAAGGCAAATCACTTCCAAGTTGTCAGGGACCTGAATTAGAACTGGAACAGATTTTTAAAGTATGAGCCAAGGAGCTTCATGGATTTTTAGCCTGGGGTTGACAGAGCAGAGTGTCCATTTCCCACTTATTACATCAGTGCTTTTTGCTTATAATCAAAGAAGAAAGAAATGAATATTTTTTGAAATATATTTTGAAGTTTATATACTATAGCAGAGGTCATAAAACTATAGCCTTTCCTCTCTTCCCTCTCTTCATTTGTTTATAGCCATTTACATGGTTAAATGGTTGAAAAAATATTCAGAGAAAGAATATTTTATAGTACATGAAAATTATTTGAAAATCAAACTTCAATAGCCACAGTTAAATCTGTATTTATATATTGTGTCCAGCTGCTTTTGCTCTCCAGCACATTTTGAGCAATTTACTACATGATCCTATGCAAAAAAAGTTTGCCAACCCCTGTACTATAATATATCTCATTAAGGTAATTAACTTTTTGATCTCCTCCATAAATATTCCATGAGAGAAATATGACCAATTTTGATGAACAGTGAAGTTGCTGAACAAGTTATGGAAATTAGTAGCAACAAGCCTTCTTAGTTTAAGTTCTTATTGTCATTTGATTAGTCTAATCAATAATGTACAGTCAGACTCACCCAAAACCAAGTATCTTAGTTCAATTTTGCAGATAATTCAAGATTCACTCTCTCAAGACCAAGTCAGCTGCCCAAGAACTGGAGACTTGTCTGAACTGGCAGATTTAGAGTGCTCTCGTGGACTATGATAAGGATCTTTGGCACGTGAAGAGGAGCGATTTGAGAAGCAAGGTTACAAAATTTACCATCTTGTCAATGTGGCTGCCCTGTGCAATTGGATATTGTGCAGTTAACCATTTTGTATTAGTTTCTCCCAAATGGAGAAAGTGACATATTCAACTGGAGACTCAAAATAAGCGAGTAGGAATTTAACTGGGGAAAAACCCCAGGAAACAGCAAAGGCAAAGTTTAGCCTTAGTGACTCTGAACTTCACAGTTATCTTCTTCAGTCATTTGAAAGATTTTTTTGAAAGTCATTTGAATGTCATTTGAAAAGCCAGGAGTCAGATTAACCAAACTGAAAAAGCACTGTGACAAAATCCTCTTGGAGAAGATCCAAACTCAGGGCTAAAGTTTAAAATGGTTTTCCTACTTTTTAAAATGTTCAATAATTTTGAGTGCACCCTGATAAGAATCCTTTCAGATTATTACAACTTTTCAGTAGTCATATCACATCTTTTTTTAATATTAGAATTATTCATAAGTCTAGCCAGATCCCCTTTTCACAGACACACAAAGAAATGAGGAGAACCCAGCAGGAGACCTTTGCAGTCCTGCAGGAAAAGGATGTACAGCAAAACAGAAATGAGCATATTAGAGGATGGCTGCTTGACAATCATTACCAGAAGTCTGAGTAAACAGTCTGTAATATGCCTCTTCCCATGAACGTCTGTTGCATCTTTCAAAACTAAGTTGTTCCTCAATAAACCACAGGCAGTGCTTAGTGGAAGATGCCTCAAATGAAATAATTCAGCAGCTAACAATGCCTTCAGCAATACAGCACAAGGATTCCAGGCCTTTCCCTCCACCACCACATTGTGTAGTTATAAATCTGGAGATTATGTCACTTAGGAAACAAAACTTCATAAGGAAAATACATGGTGTTTGATAGGAAGACAGACACACATGAACGCCCACACACATACTGGTTTGTTAATTCATTCAACAAATGTTTTTTGAATACTGCTGTGTACAAGGTAACATAATAATTTAGAAGTGAAGGCACATCAACTGGGTACTATTATAATTGGAAAGGTATTATTGGAACAGATGAAGAAAACCTTTTGGCATCTTTTATAATCACGGACTCAGCCTTCCCCAAGGTTGTCAGTTCTGGAACTACATTTCCTGAGTGTAACTATACAGACAAATTATGAAGTAAGATAAAATGGAATTCAAGGAAAAAGTAAAGATTTAAATAAACTTTAAAATTCTAAAGAAGACAAAAGATCTTTATAGTTAAATTTATCAAACTGTGAGCAGAAATTTATTAGAGTTATGAAAATATCTCACAGTAGGCAAAAAAGAAGATGTATCAAATTTGTAGGGTAAACAAAGTTAATATGCTTATAAAAGTACAATAATTATATTTTTTTCAGTTTTGTATATTTATTATTAATCACTTTGATATATAAAGGACAGAGTTGTTTTATATTTGTTTAATACCATATTATATTCCTATTAGCAACTCGAGTTTTAAACATTTTAAAATGCATCTACATATCTATGTATTGTTTCATCGGTATTCACTTCATTGTGTTTGCTCCTGTCATTTTAAAGAAAGCTCACGTGTACTTTTTATTTTAATTTCAATTGAAATTTATTGGACATAAATATTGTGATGCCATATTTTTAAGGTTTTTGTAAGTGTTTTTATGATTTCCTTAATTTTAATTTTCAGAGTCCTTAGTTTTTGATGTGGGCCTATTTCTGGTTTCCTAAACTAAGTCTTTTTTCTCTTAAGATATGTTTATCTTATATAATATAAAACATGTTTGTTATCCTATTTTTTCAATGTTTTATGTCTCAATATTTTCATGTATTTCCCATATTTTACTAAATCCTACTTTTGCCTTTTATAACTTGAGGTTTTCTAATAAAAGAGCTGGTATATATAAATAAGTTATAGTTATATTTTTAAATCATGTCCAGAAAGGAACATTCTTAAATGAAATGTTAAAACATGCTCCATATTCTTCCTATTCCCTCTTCCTTCCACAAGTCATTCAAAATCATTCTATTTTTTTTGGCATAATCTTGATCTTTTTTTTAAGTCCATGAATATTAATTAAATATTTATTTTTATTAAATTATTCTGTTTTGAAATCATAAAATTGCAAATTTTTTTTTGACTCAAGAGTATGCTTTACAAGAGACACTGGATATTTCCACTTTTTTCTACATATATTCATAATTTTTTTTCTGTTTAGGGCCACACATGTGGCATATGGAAGTTCTGGGCTTGGGGTTGAATCAGAGCTACAGCTGTAGGCCTATGCCACAGCCACGGCAACGCAGCATCTGAGCAGTGTCTGCAGCCTACATTGCAGCTATGACAACGTTGAGTCCCGAACCCACTGAGTGAAGCCAGGGATGGAACCTGGAGTCTCACGGAGAATACATGGAGTCTTTGATCCTGCTGGGCCACAATGAGAACTCCTAAATTCAACAAGTCTGCATCATTGGGCATAATAAAAGTTTATATAAAATTAAAATTTAGCAGCTAAATTAAAATTTAGCAGCTAAATTAAAATTTAGCATAATACATCATTTCCTCCTTTTTTTTTTTTTTTTTTTTTTGGTCTTTTTTAGGGCCACATCCACAAGTTTCCAGGCTAGAGGTCGAATCAGAGCTGCAGCTGCCAGTCTACAGCACAGCCACAGCAACGTAGGACCGAGATGTAACTGTCACCAAAAATATGGAAAGCTTCAAGAATTTGCATGTCATTCTTGAGCAGAGGCCATGCTAATCTTCTTTGTATCATTCCAATTTTAGTATAGGTGCTGCCGAAGTGAGCACAAAATTGCAAACTATTTAAAATTTATTTTATATTTAAGTTCATTGACTTCTCTAAATTGCTTCACCATTTTATGTTTTCATAGTTAAGATACGTACTTATCTATAGACTGGCTTAACTTTTCCAATAAACTTTTTAGGAATCAAAGGTATTCCTAAAATTTTGTTTTCTTTCCCATGAATAATATCTTACCTTAGTATATAATTAATTTATCTCAGTCTTTCCTACCTTAAAGATGTGCAGGTCCTGCTCCTTTGATTTCTGCATCAAATACTGCTAAGTATAAGGTTGAAAAATGGTATGACACCATGTTTTGCTTTATAGGTGATCAGATTCCTCTGAAATGATGTCGAAATTTTTAAAGAGTCTTTCTAAGCTTTAAGTTTAACTTTACCAAGTTTATCTATATACTTTCTGTCCTTATCTATCTATCTGTCTTCCTACTTACATATATCTCTCTGTACATTTTTCCTCTTCGTTTTATCTTTTCCTTTTTTTTTTTTTGCACTTCTCAGGACAAGTTTAATGCTCATGGTTTCATTCAAATTAGAAAAGACTCCTTAAAATTTGGATTTATTGTTTTTGTTATTTCTCTTGGTCAGGAACAACAGTGTCTATGTTTTCCACTGGTTATGCTCCTAAATTATATTTGTTTTTATGTCTTTAATCTTCTTTTTTTCTTCAAATGTTTGTAATATTTTTCTCAAATAAGTTCTCAGTGTGATTTGTTTTGGTATTTTAATTCTGCTCTTTCCATTTCTTTATCATGTTTGCAGATTGTGAAATAGCACTCACATCTTAATTCTTTTCATAAATTCTCTTTTCATTGCATTATATTGCTTTATCACTGCTTATTTGAAAGTGTTTTTTTTTTTTTAGAATTCCTGAGAGTTGTTTTAGCCTGCAATTTCATTTCATTTCAGTTGCAATGCATCCAACACGTTATTCATCTCTATAGTGTCTGACATTTCTCTTTTCCCATTTTTTTTTCTGCACTTGAAAAATAATTATGTAAGATTTTTTTTTCTTTTTTGCTGTTTGTTTTTAGTTTACTTGTCTTCAAAGTCACACAGTTCTTTCTGAGTGTAATCTCTTATCAAAACTACTGTGATTGGAATTGCATTTATTTTTCTCTCCATTTGTATGGGACATTTTTGATATTTCTCAGAAACCTTAAGTGGTTGGTCTCAGGGTTCATATTTTATATACTTCATTCAGTACTTGGAATGTCTTAGATTTAGGGGAGGAGAGGAAATTAGGTTGAAAAGACACTTAAAAACTATATTCTAGAAAAAACAAATTTTATGAAATTTGCATACTGTAATTCCATTAAGATCAAGGCACACTCTGTCCAACTGTAAGAACTCTCTGAATATGATCTAACCTTTACTAGCACTTTTTAAAAAAAATTCTTTATTATAGTGGATATATAATGTTCTGTCAAGTTCTGCTGTACAGCAAAGTGACCCAGTCATACATACATACATACACACACATATACATATATACATTCTTTTTCTCACATTATCCTCCACCATGTTCCATCACAAGTGATTATATATAGTTCTCTGTGCTATAAAGCAGGATCTCATTGCTTATTAGCACATTTTTATGGAATTTACTTTCTCAACAAAGCCTGTGTCCTTGGCCAGAAGTTCTTACCTTCATTCTCTCTTATAGATTGCATTTTACAGATTATGTGAACATCAACAGATCTCTAAGCCTTAGAAATCAGCAAAAGACAATGTGGAATAAGATTTAAGATTACAAGGAAGCTAAAGACCAGTCATGGCTTATTAATTTAGCTATTATTCCATTTTCAATAAAATACCACGCAATGTTTAGGTATTATGAAACTGTTTCATCCTTCTGTTTCAGAGTAAACTTTCTTTCTCCTTATCCTAGGTACAATATAGTGTGAACCCACAATGTTAAATGGAATACAAGCTTTCTCTATTTTCTCTAATTAGACATAAGCTTCAAAGTAGAGGAATCATTCTCTTTTATGACATTATCTGATTTAGAAATGATTGAACATGGAGATCCAATCATACATCAATCACTTTTTTATTTGAAGTAGCTTCAGTGGCCAGACATTTCTTATATAGTGTTAATATAAAGGGCAAATTCAAACATTTTCCAAAAGGAAAGTTATTTTAAGAAATTGGTAATCATGCCATCTTAATAATTTTTTACAATAAAATGAAAATTTCCTATTTAAAAATTTAAGATCTCTTATCATTTACATTTGTTTACTTTTATTTCCTAAGAAAGTAAAGGAACAAATATTACAAATATGGGGTATAAAAGGGGTGTTGTATTTAAATGTAACTGGAATAAGTCAATTTTGGAGTGTGGATGGAAAAGTCAATGATTAAATAAGCAAACTTATAATTCTCTCTAATTTTTGATAGAGAAGCATCCTCTGAAGAGTAATAAAATAGAGACTGAGAAGCTAGCGGAATTTCAGAAAGGAAACCTCTATAGAGGTGGCATTTTATCTGAGTTTGTTAGTAGGTATTTAGCAGATTCACATCTTTGGTACATGACTGTTTGCAAAATGTAGTCTTTAAATACACACTTTGGAGTTCCCGCCGTGGCTCAGTGGTTAACGAATCTAACTAGGAACCATGAGGTTGCGGGTTCGATCCCTGGCCTTGCTCAGTGGGTTAAGGATCCCGCGTTGCTGTGGCTGTGGTGTAGGCCAGCGGCTACAGCTCCTATTAGACCCCTAGCCTGGGAACGTCCATATGTCGTGGGTGCAGCCCTAGATAAGGCAAAAAATGGAAAAAAAAATAAAAAAATAAATACACACTGAATTATCCCAGTTGAGAGAATTAAAAATGTACATATCAAACTTAATTTTCCTAAGTTTAATAGCTATCTGCATTACCTCTTACAAAGGAAAATAAACCTTGAGAGCTGGACTAAACCATAAAAGAAGATATTTAAAGTGAACCAATCACAGTTTTACTGTTTAATTTCACTAATGGCATTACAAATATATATGATAATATAGAGATATTTTGTAGAAGCAAAGTAAAATAAAGTATATTTTCAGGGCAAAGCCAAGAAAATTTTCCTCTGGTATGGTGAGCAGAATAAGAGGTCTAAGTTCTGATCCCCAGAACCCATAAGTGAGTAGCTAAAGGACTTTTCAGATCTTATTGTTAAGATCTTTGAGACCATACTGGATTAACCCAGTGAGCCTAGTCTCATCACATGCATCTTTCCCAGCTATAGTGAAGAGATCTGACTATGGAAAAGTAGATAGAGATGTAACACTACTAGCTTTGAGGATGGATTCTTTTCAACTATAAGCGAAGGAATCCAAGTGAACTGTAGAAGCTTGAAAAAGCAAGAAAACTACTCCCCTAGAGCCTTCAGAAAAAAACTGCCATGCCAACACCTTGTTTTGACCCCACGAAGCCCTATACCTGACCTGTGATCTAGAAAAGTGTAAGATAATAAATGTGTACCATTAGAATCCAATAAGTACGTGGTAATATTTGTTAGCAGCTACAGAAAACTAAAATTTGGTAAAATTCCCAAATGAAGAGAGCAGTATTTCTGCTCAAATACAGAGAGAACTAAAAAGAAGAAAGTGTTATCCTGCAGACATTCCAGATACCTGCTGTTTCTATCTCCTGTTCTGTCCTCAGCTACATTTTTCAGGAGGTTTGGGGGTAAGAAATTTGATATTCTCACTCATTGGGAAAAGAGGAAAATGGCAAGGCTAGCCTCTATGTAGATGATTTCAGGGGAGAGGGGACATCTTACTGGACAGGTTCAGGTGACACATATTTCACAGGGCTCTTCTTAGGGGGTTGCCACAAACAGGGGGGCTTATCTTGGAAGAAGAGACATTCATGCAGTGAAATTGTTTCAAACATTCGGCATTGAGTCCCAGCACCTGCTTTTCTCTTGCATAAAGTTTGCTGCACAGCTGCAAAGAGTTCATCTTGTGGCCTCATTCCTCCAAGGTAGGAAGCGAAATATGAGACATATTGTTCACGTCAGTTTTGGCAGGATGGCATTTTTTATGACTTATTCATTACTGCTGATAATAGTAGAGTATCCTGAGCCCATGCCCTGTGGCCTCTAACACTTACTCCTTCAAAACACAAGATAGACTTAGTGTACTTCAAATCCTGGGCCACATCCTAAGACATTTCACCTTGTTTGCTATTGAAAAATTGTAGGTTGATATAAAATCATTTTTATTTCACTTTTCTCATACTGTATTACAAATAGCAGATGATGCTTAATGTTTATAATAGAATAAATTTCTGAGTTTCCTTGTACATACTGTTTCCTTCTTTTTGGTTCTTGTTTTGAAGTAAGGTGAAAGGGAAGGGGAATTTTAAGAGCGATTTTTAAAACCACCATCCTTTCCAGAAATTCAAGCAAGCTTGTCAAATTGTGCCTGCAATACAAAAAGCAACTCCTTCTGTACTGACAGTCATGATTTTCCAAATTATCAGAACTTCTCATCATTTCCACAGGTAAAAATAGAAATATCTGGACCAACTGATATTCAGAAATCATTACGAAATATGTAATTGGCCAGCATGATAACCAAGGTAAACAAAAATTTAGGTAGGAAAATAAAGTGCAAAGAACAATGGAATGATGCAAATGTCACATATCTTTTATGATGTCTCTAAAGGCTGACCAAGATTCAGATGATCTCATATATGTATACACAGTATAGTACCATTTTACATTAAGCATGCAAATTAATACATTTTAGGTATTTTATAAATGTAAAAATTACTCTAGAAATTGGGTAATATTCTAGGACTAAGATCATGCCCCCGTGTGCCCATAAATGAATGTGGTGCATCTCGTGTACTATACCTTGCAAAGCTTCTGAAATGGATGTTATCATTGCCCCTGACACAAACGACTTAATGAAACTCCAATATAGGTTCAAGTGAAATAAACACTGCACACATACAAAAAAAAAAAGGCCTAAAACAATAGCTGCATTTCTAAAAACAGAAGATTATTTCCATCCAGGTTTCACTGGTGATTAACACTGCAACATGTTGTCGGGAGCACGTCTGTTTCAAATCTCACCCTGGTGAAGAGAATTTGACACCAGATGGTTTCATACTAACAAGGAATTAACAATTTTTGGGTTGTTAATTGTTCCATTATAAAAGTACTCTTGTGAAGTAAATAACAAATACATTTCCATAGCATACAGCTGAAGACACAATTGTAGAATAAACCAAAATATGAATAAAATTTCAGTAATGGTTGATGGGTGAGGGAAGAGGCACAGCACTATAATTATTATTTTTAATAACTGCTTTCTGTTTTTATTATTTTCCTTTTAGGATTTTTTTCAAATATAATCACTACTACCATAACTTAAATACCTATAAAGTATTAATACAATATTTTATTGAATTTATCGTTTTGTCCATTTCAAGTGTCATCAATTTTACTTTTTGACTTGTAGTTATCTTGCATTGTTCCTATTTGACTACACTGTGAATATTAGGCATTACATTTGACAATGACAACAGAGACAAGAGTCTCAATAACTTAAAAGCATGGTGATGATTTTTATCATACTTATTTTTATAAGAAAGAACGTACAATTACAGGAAGTAGAACCCTTAATGAAAGGCTAGAGAAGTCTTCAAAATTTTTTGTTTCAGGACACTTTTGTACTCTTAAAATTCATTGAGGACCCCAAAGATATTTGATTTATGGTTTGTATCTTTTAATATTTAATATATGAGTATCAAAAGAGATTTTAAAATACTGATTGATCCATTTTTAAAAGCAACATTAACCCATTACATGCTAACATAAATAATGTACCTTTTTAAAAATGTATTTTCAAAACCAAAAGAAATTGATGAGAAGAGTACAATTTTTCCACATTTTTTTTCAAATCTCTGACATATTTGATTTAGTAGAGGACAGCTGGATTCTCATACGTTCATCTGCATTAAATATGTTAGAATGTGTTTCTTGCATTGAAGTATATGAAGGAAATTCAGCTCACACAAAACTGTAGTTGGAAAAGGGAGGAATATTTAATAATGTCTATTAGTGGAGGCTGTTTTTTCTTGAGTTGTCTAAGGGGACCCATCTGTGGCCATCTTCATTTCAGTAGGGTTCAAATGTATTTGAAGGAAGAGTCAGTTTTCTGGCAGAGATGAAGGAGATCCTGACACAGTCTCTGACTGACAAGTTCTGTGAGGTGGGATGGTCAGAAGTGGTGAAGACATTCTATTTGGTCTTCAAGTGCATTTTTTTGTCCTTGGATGGCTGCAAGTGAGCAGATGAGCAATTTGAAGAGATTTCAAAAGAAAAAAGCTCTTCAGTCTTGTGGTCTGTAATATGAAACTATACCAGTAAACTTTTCTTCTTCTGGTTCATTAAAATTCATTGGTCTATCTAGCATTTGAATTATCTGAACATCATTTTGCAGTGCAGTAAATTTGTCAGTTAGAAAATGCTGGTTCTCTGACTTATGTAAACCTTCCAAACATTGGCACTTCAATTATAAAATATTTTTTAATGGGTTCATTTATATAATCTTTGGCCTTATCAGAACAGATGATGTGTCCATTTACATACTCACTGATCTTGTTAGAACAGATTCCAAGGACTGGATGTCTGTCCAGCTTACAGTAACAGATACATGTTTTCCAAAATTTCAATTTTCACAAAAAAACTCAAATAAAATATAAAAATATAAAAAATCATAGGTAACGAATACTTTGTTACTTTCTTTGAGGTGACATGTTCATTTTTCTCATTTTCTAGAAAATGTCTAAATGACAACAGTAGGACTCTAAGCCTGCTTTGAAATAAAAATGCTATTCAAAGGGGAAAAAAATCCAGCCTGTTCAGCTTGAAACACAATCACAAATGCTGTTATCCAAGACATCCATCAACCACCAGTCTTCAATAGGCAGCAGAAGTTCTGGAGAACTTTTCATTTTATCACACAGAATATCAAACAAACATATATTCAAAGGTTAATATTTAATAAAATTAACCATTTTTTGCTGCTTCAAAAATTTCAGTTCTTTTCTCCCTCTGATTGTGTAGATGTGAATAATATGAAGACTGGTCTCCATAGCTTGGTTTGCATGAAGGCACTATTGTTTTTGCACTATGATACCAAATATCAGGACGATAAATAAGGCAAATAATAGCTCAGAATTATCATTATGGAAATAGTTTTATTTCAAAGATCTCCTGAAAGTGTCTTGGGCAGGCCAAGATGCCTCAACTCTTTTTTTTTTTTTTTTTGCTTTCGATGGTTCGTGCCGAGGCATATGGAATTTTCCAGTCTAGGGGTATGAAGGTAGAATCAGAGTTATAGCTGCTGCCTACACCACAGCCATAGTAATGTGGGTTCTGAGCTGCCTCGGCAACCTACACCACAACTCACGGCAATGCGGGATCTCCGACCACTGGGCAAGGCCAAGGATCAAACTGCATCCTCATGGATACTAGTCAGATTCATTTCCACTGTGACACGATAGGAACTCCACTTGGCTCAAATCTTGAGAATAGCTGTGCTACCAGAAATGAGATCTGAGCTTAACCTTAGTTTCATGTTCTATCTCCCAGGGTTATTAGAAAAATGAGATGTGAAGTTAATTCATATGTTATTATTAATTGCAATGGATTAGATAAATGCAAATTAGTAGTAGCAGTAGTAAAAACACTTACTTTTAGTTACTATAGATAACTAATAATTGACTTGGACCATGAAACTTCTACATACTATGATTCTAATAAAACCTTAAAACCACTTGGTTTTGGCAAATGTTCCAGACTTCCATCACAGTTTCTATGTTTTCAATAAACTTGGAATATCATGTTTTGCAATTATTCAAACACATGAGCACTTTCTCCTCAAAGTAGATCCTCCCATATGTTCTTTCACTTCCTGCTTTGCATCCTGGGCACAGGCCTATGATCTAGGCTTCCCCAATAAGATTTACCCCGGCAAAGATTTAGTTCAAATATGAGCATCTTGGGGAAGGCACCTTCATGTTAACCAACTTTGTCAACAAAGCTAACTGTAAAAGCCTGTGGAAGAAATCATTGGTTGCATCATCAGGTTTCTGATGTAACAGCAGTAGTGTGGATTATGACAGCATCCCAGATGGCAAAAAAAGTCAAAATCCTGGTCGCAGTATACCCTGTAGACCTGTGGTGTTCATGGCAGTGGCGGTGAGTTTTTCAAGCACATCTGCCTGCTGTTCTGAATTGTTCATTCATTGCTGAACATTGTTTCTGAATGTTTATACTTAAACATTTTCTAACAGTCATTCCAAAGGTGTTCTCAACTTCTCAATATTCTTTTAAACTATTTTGATCCTCAATTTTAAAATCAAATTGCTCTTTCAACAAAGTATCCTGTCTGAAACAGATAATGCTTTGTGTTGGGTCATTTGTGTTTTAGGAATACTCTGAGAAACATTTCACATGAGATGCCTCTTTAGTAATAATAAAACCTTATAATCAACAAGAAGAAATGTCCATATCTTAACTGCTTTCTGTGGCCAAGTTTAATGGGCCCAAGTTATAAAAACCAAAATTGCTTTCAAGGTATATTATTTTTTTATAGTGGTGTTAAATACAGCACAGCTGCTTAATTGATACTTGGATTTTATCTGTCAAGAGAATCTCCCAAGTCTCAGTATAGTATTTAAATGTACATTGAGTAAAATGCACCTCATAGTTGAGATTTGGCTAGCCTCAGAAGAGAAATTCTGCCTAAAAGCTAAAGGCTGATGGGAACTCCATGAAAGCTACAGGAACTCCTGTAGTTTATCTGTTTGCTTTTTAGGAGTTTTCAAAACATGAAAATATATAAATAATTGATAAATGGTACTACAGTTTATGCCAGGCCTGGGCTTGTTGTACTTAGAAGGTATTTATTGGACAGAGGCTGACAAGTGCTTCACTAAAGAAAGAGTTACCTCAGTGCTCACAGATTATTTTCAAAGGTATGAGCCCACAGTTTTGATGGGCTTGAGCCCTGTTCTTTTTAAATTCTCTTTGTACATAACATTTATTAATTCATCTTTATTGATCTAACAAATCACGTTAGAGTACTGTCTACGTGTCTAGAATCAAGAGTCCTCATTTTCCTGGAAACTGTGGGAAAAGTAGTTCCCACTCCCACTTATTGAATTGCTAAATCTTCCCTCTCATTCCTTTCCAATTTCCTGTCTTTGGGGAAATTGAAGAATGCTTTGAAGTATAATTTTGAACCAGTTTCAAGTTTGGTTAGAGAGTCTTTGTTCTAATCACATGGGTTTTTTTTTTGGGGGGGGGCTAATAAAATAGTTGGGTGAGTGGGCTTATATCTCATACACAATTTATTGATATTCCTTCACTCTGAATAGAATCGGTTACACAATCCATAAAGTTGGATCAGTAAGAGGCAGTATGAAATAAAAAATAATAAGATTCTGAGACTGAAGTTATGTAAGTATTAATTATTGTTATTACATTACGTTCCTTTGAGGGATTGCTATTTAAATAAAATAGCAAAGCTGTAATGATACCTTCTAAATATATCAGTAATGAAGCTTATCTGCCAGAGTTAGGTGCCTTACGGAAACTTTGGACAGGATCTTGAACTTCATTTTACCTAGTATAAGAAAGAAAACTCTGTAACTCTTTAGAGTACATCTGAAAAAGAGGGATTTTCTCCATTTTCTTCCTCAGTATGTGTGTGTGTGTGTGTCTGTCACCTGTGTGAAAGATGACAGAAGCAGATAAAGCTATTGGAGTTTTCTAAAAATAAAATGCACTGCAAAAAAGCTCTGTGATCCGACTGGGAGTGCCAAAATATCAATGCATCAGTAGGCAAAGGGATAAAAAGGGTATAAAAATTCCATTTCCTTAAACTCCATACTTTCCTGGAACAATGTATAGGAGAGAGTGAGTGGTACTGCCAAATAATACCTAAACTTGAAATGCCAAAATCTCCAGAAAGCAGTTTCTCAAAGATGATATTTTAGGGCGAAAGATCCGCAAATCTTCACTTCATGGTGTTTCTTTATTTTATTTATGTGGGTGCTAAAGCTGAAAATAATAATTTGGAAGTTTATTTAAACATAAGAAAATAAGGTATTTTAAATTGCAGTATCAGATGCAAATCTCCTTTCTTACACTTTCTCCCTAAACCTGCTTTTAGGTTTATACATTTTAATTTAAACCTGTTCCTCTATAAAGCCATTGTCAGCTCAGCAGAATAACTGCTTCTTTATCACAGGAATTCCAGGAGCATTATTTGTGGCCTTTCTCACATGGCTGCTTTATAGAGCCCTGAATAACTAGAATAACACTTGGGAGTCAAGGCTTCTCTTTGTCAGGAAAAATGAGCAGAGTACTGGGCAGTTCTTTGCAGAATTTAATCTGAGATAAAGAATGTTACCAATAATTAGAATTTAAATCCTTTCCAACATGGCCTCATTTTTGATATTATGTTTAACTCAATCATTGAATCCTGTGGATCTTCAATCTCACTATTTATTCTGATCCAACTATTATATCCTCCATTTCAGTGTCTACCATTTTTTTTTCTTCAGGAGTCAGGGAGTTAGTGTCTGATCAGGCAGCTTTCCACTAGAGAAAAATTATTGCCATTGGAGAAAGATATATCAGTGGTCATTTGCACAACTATAATACTGTGGTCAAGTAACTTGAATTCTTTATGCCAATGTTATCTGCAGATCAAAGCTTTGACTAAAGCATGAGTGTGGTGCATGTGTGTTTCCATGTATATGTATATAATATAAATATAACAATCTGCATATAAAATTCCATATATATACATATACCCCAAATTTTATATATGTATATATAATATTTTAATTTTATGGATTCCAGAGCCCACAATGACCATGAATGTAAAGTTTAATTAATTTCCAAATAATTACAAATGGCTTTCATATCTGTGATATTAATTATTCACTAACCCCACATTTCTCATGTTTGACAGTTAGGTGAACCACCTTTTTTTTTTTCTTTTTTTTTAATGTTTATTACTTTGGGGCTGCACCAACAGCATGTTCAAGTTCCAGGGCCAGGGATCAAACCCATGCCACACCATGACAATTCCAGAACCTTAACCTGCTGAGCCACCAGGGAACTCTGAGCTATCCCTTTCTTATCACATACTCTAAGAAAAAGTTCTCATTGTGTTTGACACTGTACCATAATACTTGTTTATTGTCTGCCTTTCCACTAGACATAGGTTTTTTTTTTGTATGAATCCATTTACATGAAATATCCTAGACATAGATGTTTGAGGCCAGAGTCTACATCATTTATTTCTATTGCCTTGCAACTAGAATTTAATCTGATGTATAAGTATACACTAAAGTTTAATGAAAGTAATGATTTTTGCTATATATTTTGCTTAGGTATTTGCTGATTATAGCAATAACAGAGGGAGTGAGGGAGCGAGAGAGAGAACAAAGATTTGGAATTTTGACCTATTACTAAGGTCTTCCCAGTATTTATTTTTACTTATGGTATCATCGGATTTTTTTTTTTCCTTTTACAAAATGGAGAGACTCTGTGATGTTTTTTACCCTGCACAACATTTAGCAGAGCCTTCAGGAATCAGGCATATGAGACCTTCACACTGAGTCTTTATCATTTCTTTTTCTCACTCACTGGGGAGTTCAAATATGATAGGCTACCTTTATGGATTTTAATCATCAGTCACAGTTCCTTTACATTTCCAAATAAAACCAATTCTGTTATAGAATTTTTATCCCAATTATAAAATTCAACCGACAGTTTTCAACATAGATTATTATATCTCTAAACTGCGGAAATCTCCAAAAATGTGTTCATCGCCCTCCTTCTCTACCTTCAATTATTCCATTTCCAGTTACCTCTGAATATCTCTATGAGTTTTTATATTTGGACAACTAATTGCCAATGCTTAAAACAAACAAAACTTTCCCACCCAGATCAGGTATGTTTCCCTCTTTTATCTATTCCTCCTAGTGCCAACACTATCTTCCTCACTCCATATGTCCCCACCTCACCCTCTACATCAATTGTTCTGACTTGAGTCCATTTCTGAGAGACCTTTACTTTTCCATTGTCTGGATCACCCCTCTCTATTCAACAGATGCCAGGCAACCCCTTTCTGGACAAAGTCATTATAGTCACTTTTTAGTCCTTCTGCCAGTGTTCTTGCATTAAGACCTAATTAAATTCTTAAAATGCTGAATGTATGTTAATTCTGAAGAAATTAGTCAATTTACTTTAAAAATTCAATGAGTAAAAGCTTTCCTTTTCTAATAAATAGCTATACTTAGCATCCAGAATTTCATTGTTAGAGCTAAAAACTCCATTTTTGAGTTTGTTTTAAAAATAATGGTAATTTGGGAGTTCTCCCATGGTGCAATGGGTTAAGGATCTGGTGGTGTCACTGTAGCAACTTGGGTCTCTACTGTGGTGTGGGTTTAATCCCTGGCAGCAGGCACAGCCAAAAAAAGTTAACATTAATATTAATCATTTGGGAGTTCCCGTCGTGGTGCAGTGGTTAACGAATCCGACTAGGAACCATGAGGTTGCGGGTTCGATCCCTGCCCTTGCTCAGTGGGTTAACGATCCGCCGTTGCCGTGAGCTGTGGTGTAGGTTGCAGACGCGGCTCGGATCCTGCGTTGCTGTGGCTGCGGCGCAGGCCAGTGGCCACAGCTCCGATTAGACCCCTAGCCTGGGAACCTCCACATGCCGCGGGTGCGGCCATAAATCCGCGGCCATAAAATGACAAAAGGCAAAAAAAAAAAATATTAATCATTTGAGTAGCAATATTATTAATGCCATCATCGACTGTAAAATGCCTTTAGACCTGTGTTTTTTCTTTTCTATTTTATCATCATAAATCTTACAAATAAGATCCTGAATGAACCTCAACATGTATCGTTGATGAAGCCCTGATTATTGGGGTAGAAAACATTGGACTTCAAGGCTCCTTCTAGGAGATAGCCTCATTAAAACTCTAAGCCTCTGGCCAAGACAAGAATTATCAGACCATTATCACTACTCCACCCATCTTATTGTGATGATACTCCACCCATCTTGAGCAACCGGGCCTACTCCTTACTACCCCTTACTAAGGAAGGTATGTGGCCCACTCCTTACCCTGCTCCTACAGAGGCCTTATATACCCCCAACCAACTAACAAGTATATTGTAAGACCCTTCTTTCCCTAACCAATTAGCAGGTAGCAGGTGTATGGCAAGACCTCTCTTCTCCCTGGGTTATAAAAACAGACATGACCACATGCACATTGTTGGCTCTCCCTATTGTCAGGAAGTCAGTCCTGTTTCACTTGCAGTGTCTCATCTCAATAAACTCTGCTTTCTCTCCACCTCACTATGCTCAATAAACTCTTCTTTCTTTTCACCCTGATAGGAGTCCAGAAATTCTTCTTCCAACCTGCATGACAGACCATGACAGAGACTGCAGAGATCGCACTGCTATGATCTCTTTCCCTTGTTCCAAAAGCAGGTGCCTATGCAAGGGCTGCCATAAAAAATTAAGGCTTCAAAGACTATTACAGAAAAACTCATGTAAAAAACTGACATTTTGCTAAAAGAGTTGTGGGCAAGCTACAAAATGCTTTAGAAATCATACAGAAACTATTTAGAAAACTAGCTACAAAATAGTCAGTTGTTATTTGTAGTAGTTAACATTTCATAAATTACCCACAAACATTGAATTAGCAGATCCTGAACCATTGCTCCTAAGGGAAATATAGGCTCGGTTTCTGTGAGCATATATTCATCCACCAGTCAAATAGAACCATATTTTATGTGTGTTTCTGTTTAAAGACACCTTTTTAATACACAGTTGACCTTTGAACAACATGGATTTGAACTATGTGGGTCCACTTATATGCACAGTTTTTTTCAATAGTAAATACTAGAGTAATAGTAAGCACTGCTATTGAAATACTACAATTCACTACTGTAAATACTACAGGATCTGTGTTTGGTTGAATCCTCTCATACACCAAAAATTTGGAGGGCTGATTAAAAGTTATATGTGGATTTTTGACCGCAATGAGGGTGGGCGTTCCTAAGCTCTGCCTTGTTCAATGGTCAGCAAGTTATTGTTGACTCAGTAATACTAAACTCATAGCCAGCAGCATTTCAACTTATGACTGAACACATTTTATCTAACACATATCGAGGAACATCACAGCCTTCTTGAACTTAGGAACACTAAATAGCACTCCAGCACTGTGCTGGGGTGGGGTGGAGTAGGAGAGGCACTTTAAACAATAAATAAAATCACCTTAAAAAAGTAGAGGAGTTAAAAAAAAAAGTGAATGTGGCTCAAAATAGACCATGAAAAGAACACTTGTTTGTGATGAGAGCTGACACCAGAAGGCAGAACCCTACTTTGTTCAGTTTCAGGTAGAACTCAAATTTTTCGGTGATATGTGCATGTTCTCAAATGATGGAGAAAGAACCATAATAATTGATTTGGGGGTTCCAAAGATATTTTGGTGAGCAGGCAAATTTGTAAACATAAATTCATGAATAATAGAGTGTAATCAATTTCTTGTAACAGAAATAAAAGACAAAATATTGATGTTGACATATCTTCAGTGTTGACTCCACATTAATGAATATTAACCACCTCCTTAAGAAAATGGAAAGACAGCCATTTGAAGAGGAAGTAAGAAAACAATTTTTTACATGATGTCACTGGCATCACTGAAGTTTTTCCTTTAAATAATAGTTACTGTTTAACAAAATAGAATTAAATATATTTTTGAAAAAATGAAAGTACAAAAAATTCATGATAACATTCAATCCAGAAATTAGAAAATCAGTGACAAAACTTTATTGTACTTGCTTATTTAAGCAAAATTTAGATAAATTTACAAAATTTAGATAAATCTGTTTTTTTCACTAAACTTTATGGACTGAACAACTTTCCAAAATGTAAGAACTTTAAAGCAGAATTTTTGGTAGCTACACTGTATTGCCAAATATGAATAAACATTATGTTGAGCCAACTAACTATTTTTGGATATGTAAATGCTTCCTATGTTTCGCTATTTCAGAGGGTTGTGATAAGCAATCTTGACCCAGATGTTTAGTGTATTTTGTCTTTCAGATGCAGCCCTATAGGTGGAATTCACATTTCCATCAATCAAGGTCACATCAGTAAAACAAAATCCATGCCAAGTGTTTTGATGGTTTGATGGTTGTAAATCTACTCTCAATAACCTGTCTGAAAGACAAATGGACACTGAAGCAACTCAGAAACTAGCAATTTCTTGAGAAGCTACTACCCTACCTGAGTTTAAAGGATAAAAAAGAGATAGTGTTACTGCCACCCAAGAATTGAGGCTAGCTGCTAGGTATCGGATGGAATCGCCACCTGAACAGCACATATCTGAAGCCATATATTTTCAGCCAGATTTAAGGGTAGAAATATCCTTCCTACTCTCTTCCTTTGCCTGTAATCTCCCATCAATGTTTCTCTTTGCTTCAATTTCATTAAGTAAAGTTAGGGGAGAACAATGGTCTAGATTTACCAGAAAATAGTGAGTGATTTCACAACACTTTCAGAAGGTTTGAAAAAGCTGAAGGATTTTTTACATTATGCATTTAGTCTTATCACAGGATTACTCAAATGAATGGCTAAACCAGTTTATAAAATCCCTTACATAGTCCATTGCTCCGTACACTTACACTAATTGTAAATATTATTTTGTGATTTAATTTCCAAATTGGTGGACAAAAAGGCAATACAGTTTTTTATTTTCATATTTATTCATGATTACCACTGTGGTTTAATACTTTCTCTGCTTTTTTCAGACTATTACCTCTCCTAGTAAAATCTTTCTAGCTACATTCATATGGGCCCTGAAAATTATAATTAAATTTGTTCTTAGATTGCTGTTTTGAGTAGGAAATTGCATTCCATTTCTATTTTCTAAGACTTGTTATTTTTTAATTACATTTTTAATTTGAATAACATCAGATCTTCATAAAATTTGCAAAAAATATTTCAAATAGCTTTTATAATTCATTTACTTAAATTTACATATTTTTCCTATATTTCACCTATATTGGGCGCATTTACTTTATTAGTTTTTCCTGAAAAAAAATTGGCAAGTAATTTGCATAGATCATGTACTATCTTGAATTCTCATGCATGCTTTTCTTAATAATAACACTCTGATACATAGCTGCAGGACAATGATCAAATTCAGGAAATTTTTAATATTGTTTAAAATATGGATAAAAATTATACTCACTTTTTCAATACTGTTCTTTATAGCACCTTTTTTTTTGTTTTTGTTTTTGCTTTTTAGGGCAGCACCCATGGCATATGGAGGTTCCCAGGCTAGGGGTCGAACTGGAGCTACAGCTGCCAGCCTACACCACAGCCACAGCAACACTGGATCCTTAACCCACTGAGTGAGGCCAGGGATTGAGCCTGCATCCTCATGGATCCCAGCCAGGTTCATTAACCGCTGAGCTATGAAGCGAACTCCCTATATATATATTTTTTTCCATTCAGAATCATGCATTTTATTTGCTTGACATTTCCTTTAAGATAGGAAGGTTTATGAAGTGGAGAGGCCCTTTACTTTGTAACACGCCCCTCAATTTCTCTTTATCTCACTTCTCGTGACTAGAATCTCATTTTAATTTCTCAACTGGCTCAAGCACACAGAAATTTTTAAGTGTAGTATAATGACCTTCTTTCCTGAACTACTAAAGAATAAATTATCAACATGATGTCCTATTACCACTCAATACTTGAGTGTAAAGTTTTTATAACAAAGACATTCTCCTATAGAACCATGATACAAACATCAAAATTAGGAAATTAATACATCTCTACCACCTAATCAACAGAATATATTAAATCTTTGCTAACTGCAATTATAGAAAAAAGATCTGGTTCAGGTTATGGCGTTACATGTTATTGTTTGTTTTAGTCTTTATCTGAAATAATTCCCCAGTCTTGCTTTGACTTTTAGGACCTTGACATTTTCAAGGATTAATAGCCAGATGTTTCATAGAATGTCCTTCAATTTGGATTTTTCTGATATTCTTATGATTAAATCTAGCAGAAGTGATGATGTGTTTTCTTTGTATTTTACCAGATGTCAGGCACACCAAATATGACTCACATTTGGTAATGCGCACTTTGACTACTTGATCAGGGAGGCGTTACTGAGGATTCAAAACTGTATAAATTTCAAATTTTCACTTCATCCATTAATTTGTTTATATTAGCATGGGCTCACGGATTCCTATTTATTAACAGACTATAATTGGTAATCATTAGACATTTTGCTGCTTATTTTGTCCCAGATTTGGCTGACAGTTGGAATACCTTTAAGCTAGCCTCAGGATCTCCTTGACTTGCTTCTGTCCTTCTCACTCAATCCCCTAAAGGCCTTCAAAGTTACAATTGAAAACAGAAGTTAGAAAAGGAAATAGTCCTATTACATGAAATCCTGAAACACAACATCTGGCAGGACATTTTGAAAGGCCATTTGGAGAAAAGAAAAAATACAAGACCCAAGAGCAAATGAAACTATGGCTCTGAAAATCAACTATTCAGGTGTCTCATGTCCTGTCTACTGACTGGCAGGGACAGCTGTAGATACTGTAAGGGACACTGGAAAATAATATTCTTATAAAGGGAAAATCGAGACACAGAAAAAGCTATCAGTTCTGATCAATGAAAGTTCTCCAAGGAAGGAAAAAACAGCCAATACTGAACTTTATCCTTGAACATTCAAGGTGAGAATAGAATATCAGTTCCATCAATTCATGGAGGAGATGGACATGACTCTTCCTACATTAAAACCTTTAATTAATTTATTCCTAAGAGTACACATACCACACAGGTGGTAGGTATTTCAAATAACTCACAGAGTTTATCTATCTATAAGCTCTTAGCTGTAAACCTTGGTCATTAACTGATAAAAAAAAAGTCCTCTTATGATTCCACCCCTGAAAATTTAATAGATTCTGTAAATATAGTTGTATTAAATTCACATTAAGAGGAACGACTTTTCCAAGATTCCAAAGGACAACTCTCTTCATGATCAAGTTGTGTCTGACGTGGGTATACCTAAGCCTTCCCCATTATGTGTGATGCAAACTCCAGATAAAGATTTAACACCATGCCTGACACACTATGGGCTAAAAATCCCAGTGACAGGAAAAATAATTGAAGTAGAATCTTTCAATGTTCAGACAGATTCTACCAAACCACTACATGAAATTTCCCAATATCCCTTAAAGCCAGGATCAAAGGAAGAACTCAAACCTATAGTTGGAGGGTTTAAGTATAAAGACCTTCTAACACTCTGCACAAACCCCTCCCATCCAATCAGTAACAAAATTAAACAAAGATATAGATAAATTTATTCAAGACCTCTGCATCATCGACAAAATTGTTATCCCTCACTTCCCAGTAGAACCTAACCCAAATCCACCCTGTTATCAGTTCTCCCTGGTAATTCACTATATTGGATCTTTGATGTCTGTCTTCAATGTGCCTCTAAATAGGATAGTCAATACTTCCTTCTTTTACCTGGGGAGGATAGAAATATACTTGAGCAGTCACGCTCCAGAGGTTTATTGAAGCCTTCTATTTTTACAAGATCCTCAATATTTAAAAGATTTAAATTATCTTTTTTATTGAGTTCTGATAAGATATAGATATATGCACACACAATACATACACACACACAGACAATCTAATTTGTTTAGAAACAAGGCATTCTGTAAAAGTAAAAATTTATTTACTTGCTCTGAGCCTTGGAAGAAATGAATCACAATTTTACCAAAGCAGTTTATTATTTAGGAAATTGTCTATGTAAAGGAATAATGGAGTTCCCATCATGGCTCAGCAGGTTAAGAACCTGACTAGTATCCATGAGGATGTAGGTTTGATCCCTGGCCAACATTGCCTGAGCTGTAGTGTAGATTTCAGATGCAGCTCAGATCTGAAGTTGCTGTGCCTGTGGTGTAGGCCTCAGCTGCAGCTCTGATTCAACCCTTAGCCCAGGAAGTTACATATGCTGCAGGTGTGGCCCTATAAAGACAAAAAAAAATTTCTAATTTAAAAAAAATTTAAAAAGAAGGAAAACTAATCTCTCCTGATAAGCTAAATACTATCCAAACTTATTAGAGACCCCCTACAAAATGGCAATTGAGAGGATTTCTAAAGTTAACTGAGTATTTCAGGCAGTAGCTATCAATTTTTCATTGAGATTGGGCATTCTTTATGAAATGACGAAGTTCATAGTAAGAGATTCTCTCATCTGGGAGCCCAAACTCTCATGGGGACATATCACATATCCTATGTGCTTAGGAATTTCACTTCTGATACTAGACACTAGACTGCCCTGCTTAATGCTGATATAGCAAAAACTGCAAGTGCTTTATAACAGTCCCCCATTATATCACCAATAGGTCGCCTTCCCACTCTTTTTCTTTCTTTCTGTCTGTCTGTCTGTCTGTCTGTCTTTCTTTTTTATGGCCACACCCATACAATATGGAAGTTCCCAGGTTAGGGGTCAAATTGGAGCTACAGCTGCTGGCTTATGCCACAGCCACAGCAATGCCAGATCTGAGCTGTGTCTGTGACCTATACTGCAGTTCTGGACAACATCAAATCCTTAATCCACTGAGCTAAGGATCTGAGTCCTCATGGACCAGTCAGGTTTGTTACCACTGAGCCACAATGGGAACTCCGCCTTCCCACATATTCTTAATTAGCATCACCATGATCTTCAATGAGATTTTTGTCTTTTGGAAGAAAACATCCAAGAAAAACTGAAGGAACCTCACTAGAAGGTACTTTATCAGGTGATCTTAGCAGATGCAGCAGGGAACCTCCAAGGAGCAAATACTTGAGTTCATATTTCACAATTAAAGAAGCAATTCAGAATTCTATGCAATAGAGAGGCCAATCCAATAGGTGGCCTCGAAGATTTTCAGGGGTTTCTCTAAAAGCAGCCAGTCTTTAAAAATATGTAAGTGGCCCAAGACATTTGGTACTAACTAGTGACCTTAGATCGTGGACAGCTTCTATTGAAGACACAGGACCAAGATTCCTATTTAATTCCTGTTTTTGTTTTTCATCCTCTTGCTTATAATCACTCTTCTACACATTTTCTATAACCCTTAACATTCGTCTACTCATAACACCCTTCTTTTTCTTTTCTTCCCTCTTCACTATAATCAAGTCAGAAAATGCTCCTTCTAATATCTTCGTTAGATTTCCCAAAGAGTAGTCACTGACTTCATCTTACCCACTGCCTCATATGCCATCCATAGCCATAGCTCTAAAATAAAAACCTCTGAAATTCCAGTCCCATCAAACAAGACCATTCAGAATTACAGCTGATGGCATTTCCACTTGCACCTCCATGGACAAATGACCTCAAACAAATTACCCTTTGACATTTCTGGTATACCCCTCTTCCAGAAAAAAAGAACAAATCATTACAATCTGTTGATCAGAATCCAAGTAATTCTAAATTTGAATTAAAAAAAACTTTAATTGGATGATGAATAAATTACCTTTTATCTGGAAGAAACTATTAGAGATATAAATATGTAACCCTGCTAATCTAAGGTCTGGAATCCAATCTTACATATTGACTAAATTTTTATATATTCCTATGTGCCCCTTCCAGATACAACCTTCTCTGCAGCCAGGCTGCATAGTCCTGTTTGTCTTAGCATAATACCTCATACATCTTAGGAATAGTATTTTGAGACATTTCTGTACAATTTTATAATTTTAAATTCATTTATAATCTTATAAATCACCAAGGCTAGAAATTCTGACTCTAAGCTCCAAAACAAGTCCACTCTTGATTATTCAGGTACTCAACCTGGGGGAATTACTGACTCATTGTTTACACAAATAATCAGAGAAGTGTTTCCAAGGATAGATTATAATACATTTGTCACTAACTCTGGCAGAAGTTATTAGTGACACCACCTCTTCCCTGCACGGAATACAAATCAGTCTCAAGTCATGGGCACAAATAGAAAATGCATTCCTCTAGGTATCTGCTGGCTAGGTATGATGACATCTGTGCAATTGCTAATAATTTTTGCATCAGTGAAACAGGCATGGAACCAGAGGCTAGATATCGTCTTAAGGAAAAAGCTATTTGACTCTCTTAAGTTTTATAATCTGAGCCAATGTAATGTATTGTCTTGGCCTAGGTTGGGCAACTGGGCTTCTCTTTCCAAAATATCTTATAGATTGCTACACTGGCGTCTTCCTCTCTTAAGTCAGTTTCTAATTCTGATTTTTAATTTCTCACTGAACTGCCTCCCCTACTCTGCCTGAACTTCTAGATCCTATTTCCAGGCACTTGCTCACCTGTGAGCATTCTAATCAACCTTGGGCCTCAAATACCTAGCTTCAGGCTGCTGTGGTCTTTCTCTATACCTAACTTAATTTATGCAGAGGCTTAAAAA